>CAUIVZ010000012.1:12140271-12540271 GCA_961763995.1 Juglans cinerea | reverse complement strand
GAGAGAGAGAGAGAGAGAGAGAGAGATCATCTAAGGTGGGGAAAACAGAAGGGAAGAAGAGCATACCTGACCATATGGCATCGTTTTATGTGGTCTTCAAAGGAATGACGTCGTTTAGCTCATCCAATTGAGCTCATCTGGGTCTGGGTCTGGGCCTAGGCCTTACAACAAGTATCTGCACCAGTTGTGAATGCGTTAACATAAGTGTTAGTTCACAAGTATATGCACATGTTGTGGACACACGTAATGCACGTAGTATCTACACCATCGGCATTAGTGCCTGACTTTACTCCGGTGACCAGTTAATTAGGCCTCATTCAAAACCTGTTGATCTTTACCTTATCAACCCAATGAATTTCACACTGGTTTAGACACTCAAGCGTGAACAAAAGAGTTACACTAGGATATTACTTCATCCTAGTGCTTAGGGTCATGATAAACGAAAACAGACTTGACTTGACTTGAAAGGTTGTTCCCGAGATACACAAATTGTACTCGAGACAAAACGTGACGTGAGATGAAAGGATAGATGCCCTGACGTAACATGACATGAGATGAACGTGAGACAAAAGACATGACGTAATATGAGACAACAACATTCGTAGCATGTCATAACATGTAACAGACAATATTTTATAACATGACATAACATGTAATAGATAGCATTACAAAACATGAAATACGTGTAACAGATACCATTACGTGACATGACATACGTGTAACAGATTATAATGATAGAATAAATTATGTAACAAATAAGTATTTCATTACAGAGTGTAATACATGAGGTGACATGGCATATAGGATAACATAAATAAATAAACAGTAGTTCCCTTACCCATCACACATATACAGTAATATGATAGTAAATTAAGAGCTAACTTACACTCACTATCGCGTTTTACGAAGAAAAGTACGAAACATGAGAAACTGTAAGTAGAAGTTCTAAATGTTAGAAGCTTTATGACTAATAATTCAGAAACATGAAAACTAATATCTTAGAGTAAAATTACCATTTTACCTTCTACATGTGAAAAAAAGATCATTTTACCTATAACTTAAGAATTTCACATCCTAATTCCAAAAATACCAACATTTACATTGTTCATGTAAATTTTATCCTAAACTCGAATATCTAATTATAGAAAGTTAAAACAAAACACAACTGTGAGAAAAACACCATGGCCGCACTTCAAAGGCCATATCTCTTGATTTTGTTTTAATTTCACCTAACTTCAAAATTTATGATCAAGCCGAAATGTTGCAATAAAGATCCTCATATCCTAAGTTTAAAAACATGCTTAAAACATCCAACAAAATATACTTCACAAAACAAAAAAAATTTAAGCAAAAGATTCAAGCTTTTAATCAAAACACAAACCCTTAACTCAAGGTTTTGACTCTTTTCAAAATAAATCTCAAAGAACTCCAAAAGTTCAAAAACTTTCTTCTAACATATTCATAACATACTCCTAAGAACTAACATGCTATGAGTCAACACATAAAAGTTACCAAAAATTACAAAATCTCACTTGAAGTACTCGGCTCCAACACTTGGACAAAAACATAATTTTCTCAACTTTGGTTTTTATCAAACCTCGATCTGAGACATATCATGATAAAAACCACAAACTAAAAACATCATATCGTTTAAAAAATATATGTTATAGAAGATCCAAGTATTAAACTTAAAATCACATAGTGAAAATTAAACCAAAACAAAGATCTATCCAAAAACCTCATATGTATTACTTAACCGAGTATCTTCATGCATAAAAATCATATCTTTACAAATAAAGTCTTAAAATCTTCAAACAAACATTCTAACATTTGGATAAAAGACGTAGAATCATAAAATAAAAATATCAAAGTCATTGGAGTAAGATTAAATCACAAAAGATCCAAACTTTCTTAAAATATAAACTATTTTTCTCCTTCCAGTTTCTAAGTTTCTAGATCTGAGAAAATATTTAATCAAAAGCTTTTATCATGCAAGAACTCCCTAACAAAAATTCATATAAACATGTTAGCAACACTCCATAAAAATTTTGGACCAAGATCTGTCCATTAGCTTGGTCAAAAACTCCAAAATGAAACACACTATCTAGAAAGCGTGTGGGAAAAGAGATGAAATGAGAAAGGGAATGATCTGCACTCTTCTTACACAAACTTAAGGGTGAATTGAGGTCTTGAGTGACACTTGAGTGATGGAAGTCTTGGCCAAAACTAGGGGCAAACTGCCCATGGTATGGGCTGCTTTGATGTGCCGTGTAGGTGGTTGTCGTGAGGTGGCCTTTGCTTTCCCATCAATGACTATTTGAGGGCTCTCTTGAGCAGTGGGTGGTCAGCCTTGATTGGGTGGAAACTTCCTCAAGAAACTTTGTCAAGGTAGCCAAAATTCGTGGGCTTAATGGGCCTTAACCGAATGGGCTTTATTTCTGAGTTTAAAAAGGGTTTGGTTAGGGTTTGAGATGCTATCAAGCTCAAATCTAATTTTTCTTGACCCAATTAAATTTTCAAGATTTAAAGGGTTGAATAATGATATCATAACATGAATTTGAGGGATTAATAGAATGTGAAAGTGATTTAATCAAGTGATTAAACACAATGCTAAGAATCAGATCCATTGAGGTTTTGAAATCAAGTTTGAGGTTTGGGATAACTGTTTAGGGTTTCAGTTTCTTCCAAGCCTATTGGAATTTCATTTGGATTCTAAGTATTTAGGGTTTCACTAGGGTTGAAACCCTATTAGGTTTGGTTTGGCACAAAATGGATGTTGGATGTAATAGTGTTGTTCAAATAAAACTTATCTAACTTAATTTGGATATTCCACATTGTAATTTTGAAAATATTGCACTTGGTGCTACTATCGAGGTTACTATTCACTCCGGGAAAATTGAAAATAAATTTAGCGCCGTAAAATCTTAAATATACATACTAACCTAATAGTGAAGATCTTTTATCAAAATTCAACCTTGAAGTGCCTTGAAATAATCAAAATGCGTTTCGAACAAGCGTTTCATCCGAAAACCTAAAATGGGTTTTGTTGCCCAGATGACTAACACAAGAGGGGGGTGAATTGAGTTATATTTAAAAATTAATAATTATAAATCAAATGCACTATATAAAATATGAGCAAAATACGAAGCATTAGTAAATATAAGGAGTAAGGATAAGAGAGAAGCAAACTCAGTATTTTAACGAGGTTCAGCCCCACTGCCTAGACCTCACCTCAAGCTACCCCTTGATGTAACATCCCGATCCTATATCATTAGAGATAATTACACGGATATTTTATTAGGTTTGATAATTAGGTTATTATTATTATTATTGTTATTATTATTATTATTATTATTATTATTATTATTATTATTAGATTTTTACTAGAGTTTTAGTTTGAATTTAAATATATTTCTTCCTATCCCAACCCGTTAGCAATAACCTCACACTCATCCTTATCTCTTAAATTGATAAATTCGAATCTTATTAGGAGACGAACTTGTATGAGAAAACCCTACCATAGTTTTTCCTCTATAAAAGCTCACGAAACCTCTTATTAAATACACCACAAACCATGGACAAACCTTTCCCCATGCATGCGCGTTTCAGCCCTGTTTTACTCCTCAACAGAGCACTGACGGCAGCAACCAAAATTGACGATAGAACCAGAACCACCGCGGCAACTCCACTGTCCAGACCATGCACAACCGTGCACGCCACGGTGAAGAGACTTCGCACCACTGTAAGCCAACGGCCAGCCGCATCTCTTCCACCCTTGCTGACTTGCATGCCATGCATAGGAGGACCCATTCACGTAAACCTGATACCCCCATAACCCTATCGCACTCACACGGCACCAACCATCATCCATGGTGACTCCACGTTGTCCAAAACACGCCGAAGCCACCACCGGCCACCATAGAATACATCGGACGCACCTCTATTTTGCACTTCCGAAACAGAGCAACCGAACCACTACTTCGTCGGAGTCCACCACAGAAGACATCGGAGCACCACCCACGGTGCCAGAAACCGCCGACCAGCTCTTCCCCGTGGCACCTACTCCATCCCGGTTGGCCTACGACCCTCAGCCACCCAGCTCAGCACGTGCTCCTCCCTCTCTCTCGGTTGCACTGCCGCATGGTTCACTTCCTTCGGCGTCGCACCACCCTAGACGAGCCCCCAGTCGCGCCGCCGTGACACCCCGCCAGCAACCCAGAACCGCCGCACGTCAGCCTCTCTCTCGGTCTCAAGTTACGAAGTGTTATTCAAGAAGAAGCGCATCGAGGTAAGTAAATTTGATCATAAATTAGGATCATCACAGTTAGCTTATATATATGTATTATTCAAGCCAGTTCATTGACAGCCATTATTTATGAACCGCTCATGTCATATGCAAACATGTCATCCAGCATAGCATACGATCATGTCATTCCGCATCGTGTTTCAGATTCAGAAATTATAATTATGTATGTATTATGTCATGCATCTCATGTGTATAAGACACGTAAGCCATCTTAAATTTAAGTGTAAGATAAGATCATATCAGTTAATAATATGGCCATTCAGATGCATGGTACCAATGCAGTTCAGATCAGGGTGGATGTGCAAGCCACGAACTCAGTCGTGGTCCACCATAGTATGCTAGAATACTATCAGCGGTTCCCCTTGCTGCAGCGGGATGTGGGGCCGGTGCACAACCTTGCACACAGGGTTAAGTGTGTTGGCCAGTCAGATAAATCAGTTAAATCAGATAGATCAGTCAGTTAATTCAGTTAAAACAGTCATACATAGCATAAGTATCAGTATAAACAATCATGAATTTTAAGCTCAGCATTAAAGTTTTTATGAAAATCTTATGTTTATTACGTTTACGTTGTGATGGATTTCTTACTGAGTCTTCGACTCATTTTAGTTTGTTTTTCATGTTTTTAACCACCCAGGTGAGGATGATGATTACGAGCAGGCAGACCAGGAGTAGAAGGAGCATTTATTTTTAGTTCAGACTTTCTAAAATAAAACATGTTTTTTTATGACATGAATTTATTTCAGTTTATTTCATTTAATGTTTTGGAAGACAGTTTTATTAGACATTTTTCCGCATAATAAAAGTTCAGTTTTTTAATTATTTCAATTATGAAATTATGGGATCTATTACCGGTTTATTTTATGAAAAACACGTGACACACCTAGCCTACGGGAAGGGAGTGTTACACTTGAGGATTCCCAAATTCATTATTCAACCTCTTTCAGGTGGAGATAGAAACTTATTTCACCTTTGAGCAGTACCGCTACAAAGAATCCGTGTAGAACATCCTTTACACTTGCAATCACCTTACACATGGTGATTCAACTATTCCCTGTGTAGAACTTCTTTTACACACACAAGGGTTATACACACCCTTTTACTAATACAAGAGCTGATAGTGGGTAGGTTATCAGAAAACACTTCTCAATGAGTGGAATAAGAACAATACAGTGCAAAGTATATCTCTCTCAAAATGAATAAGGGTTAAGGCTCAATGCTTAGAGAAGAGAGAATGAAAACTTTGAATGGATGATGTAGAACTTACAATTGATGTGTATGTGCTCTTGTTGTTGTATTCTTGATTTGAAGATCTCAAATGAGCTATTTATAGACATATGAGACATCTTTTTCAAATTTAAAAAGATTCACATGTCAAAGATAACATTATTCACTTTTCAAAATTTTCAAATCAAAGTTTCACTTTTCGTAATTGTCAAAGACAACATCATTTACTTTTCAAAATATTTAAATCAAAATTTTACTTTGCGCAATTTTCAAAGACAACATCATTCATTTTTTAAAATATTCAAATCAAAGTTTCTCCTTCTTGCAATTGTCAAAGACAACATCATTTACTTTTCAAAATTTCAAATCAAAGTTTTATTTTTCGCAATTGTCAAAAACAACATCATTCACTTTTTCAAAATCTTTAAATCAAAATTTTACTTTTCACAACTGTCAAAGATCACATCATTCACTTTTTAAAATATTCAAACAAAATCATTATTAACCTTTCGCAAATTTCAAAAATAGCATCAATCACTTTTGAAAAGTTTCAAACAAAACATGCACATGTGAAAGATGGCAATCAATCATCTTTCAAAGTTTCAAAATTTAAATTTTTAATCATGTCATGCACATGTGAAAGATGATAATCAATCATCTTACAAAAATTCAAACTTCAAACTTTTAATATTCAAATATGTCATGCTCATGTGAAAAATACAATTTGATGTTTTATGAGAAAATATTAATTTTGAGCCTTAATCAAATTTTGAATTTTATCAAGAGATATACAAAATTACTCTAAGATCTTCATTTGTGAGTTTGTTCCCTTTCTTGCTCATGCTTGGTTCATTGATGTGCATGGTTTCATTATGTAGGCAACTTGAGCTTAAGACTCCTTTACACTTGAATTCATTTGTTATCATCAAAATCTATATGTAGATATGTAATTATATGAAACTTGAAACCTTGGATTCAACAGGTTTATGGCGCAGACCATGACCCATTCTGAAATTTCTAACTACCCTAAATAAATTAAATAGCATTTTTGGCCTCATAGTGAGTGGCAACACTAACTGTGCTGATAGACCAAAACCTACGTGATGGGTCGATTTGTGAAAATTTACAAAGTTTTCACGAGATTCCTAAAGCCTATAGAAATTTCACCATTGAATTTCTAGCAGGCTGTTACATCTTCCCCTCCTAAAAAAAAGATTTCTTCCTAGAAATTGACGCGAGTACTAACAATCAATAATACTAAGGAGAAGATGGTGCTCACCAAGCCTACTGTCCATCACTGGACATATCTTCGCTGGTCGGTGCCGGTGGTGGTGCGTCGATATCCATTGGTTTGACATGCTGGGGTAAGTAGTAGAACGTGTCGTCGTCCGAATCATACACCACGTTCTAACCTGGGTCTGGGTGCTACTCGACCTCTTCGTCATTGCTATCTAGTTCTTGACCCTCTACCAGCAAACTTCTACGGTGAGTCTATGACATAGATGATCCTGACATTGCAAGCTCAGCGTTGGTGGTTACAGCGCGCTCCTCTACTACTCCGCTGGATTCAACTTGGTCCCGAGCCATCCTTGCCTTGAAACTGTCCCGGTCTATCCATGTAGTCGGGTGTAAAGGTGGGTAACATTCTTCGTGAGGTAACGCCTTCCTCTCGTAGCCCACACCATTACTATTGATATCCATAATGTTAGTACAGTGGTGTTCTTGGCATTCCATCTTTTGCCAGTAAGCAACTATCTCTTTATGTAGTTCAGCAAGTCACCTCCTACGACGCTCTTCTCTCATCTCATGCACTCATTGTGCGGAGAGGGTCAATTTCCTGGCAGTCTTGCGCTCTCGTGCCATGGAACTACAAAAAGACATAATCAAAATTGAGAATAATCCATAACATACACACTAAAGATGGCCCACATAACTCTGAAACTTAAACACACACCTTTATTCGATATCGAAACAAAGAAGTACAATATCTAATACAAACATCCTAAACATAAGTGAAGCACAAAAATATTGGCTGAGCCAAGACCAAAACTAAAACAACAATGGCTTAGGTGTTAAATAACTGGGGTACTTGGCTCGCATATCAACTCCTTCGCCCATGTTGCCTCTTGAATATTATGATTTTGCTACAGTACTTTGACCAATGGAATCTTGCGGTTCCATAACTCTTTTTCCTTCCAGTCAATGATCTATACCGGCTTCTCTTCGTAGGTCAAGTTGGATTACAAAGGTATGCTATCGGGATCTACCATTGTTGGTGTCTGATTCCCAAAATTCTTCTTCACTGAAAACACATGGAACACATTGTGGATTCCATGGAACTCAGTTGGCAACTCCAAATCTCATAGGGTCCCACTTATCTTAGACTTAATTTGCCTTTCACTCCAAAATAGCTTACTCCTCTCATAGGAGATACCTTCACATAGACCCAATCTCCAACTTCAAATTCTATACTCCTTCTGTTATCAGCGTAAGGCTTTTGTCGACTTTGTGTTGTTCTCATCCTTTCTCTGATTGTGTGGAGTTGGTCTTTTATCTCTTGCAAGACTTCTGGTCCAAACACTTTGCTTTCTCCTATTTTGTCCCAATACAATAAGGATCTACACTTCCTGCCATACAAGGCTTCATATGATACCATCTGAATGGTGGCTTGGAAACTATTGTTGTAAGCAAACTCTACCAGAGGTAGTTGCTTCTCCCAATTCCCTTCATGTTCCAATACACAGGCTATTAGTATATCTTGTAATGTCTGAATCTTCCTTTATGTTTGTCCATCTGTTTACGGATGGTAGGCACTACTGAACTTCAAACTAGTGCCCATCGAATTCTGCAAACTTTGCCAGAATTGTAACTTAAAACGAGGGTCTTTATCTGACACAATCGTCTTAGGCACTCCATGCAATCTAACAATCTCTGTTATATAAATTCTCATCAATTTCTCCAGAGAATCTGTATTCTTGATGGGTATGAAGTGTGCACTTTTCGTTAGACTCAACTATCACTCAAATAGTATTATTCCTGGCTGAAATCCTTGGCAAACCTACTATAAAATCCATCGAGATATCTTACCACTTTCATTCTGAGATTGGCACTGACTGCAATTCACCTGTCGACTTCTGATGTTCTACTTTAACTAATTTGCAGATAGAACACTTGTTCACAAATTTTGCTACATCTTTCTTCATTATTTCCCACCAGAAATGCTGCTTCAGATCCTGGTACATATTCGTACTACTAGGATGAGCGGTGTAAGGTGTGTTATGAGCTTCGTTCAGCACCTTTTTCTTTAACTCTTGATCTGCTGGGATGACTCTTCGATTCTTGTAATACAGAGTCCCATCTTATCTGATATTGAAGTCTTTTGGTCCTTCCAACATCTCAACTTTTCTGATGACTTATGCAAGCTTGTTGTCTTCTTGCTGACAGTCTTTTAGTTCTTCCCAATCCAATGGAATGAACTCTTGATCTGCGGTTAGAATGACTTCTTGACTATAGTTCCCAATCAACAGTTTCATATTGTATAAGAGGGAACTTACTTCTGACGACGGAATAGACGAATCTTCCGAACTGTTCTTGGGACTCAAAGCATCAACTACCATGTTGGCCTTTATGGGGTGGTACTTGTAAGACGACACGCTTTTCTTCTCCTGGCCCTCGAATGCATCAGTCGAGCGTATGCATGGTGCTTGCTCACCCACCCATGTGCTGGACTGGCTACACTTTGGAACACCTACTGTTAATTCCTTAGACCACTGGTTTATCATATTTTCCTTTCTCTCAACTCCAATAATGGTATGTCCCCTTTCACATCAAGTTGTTCCTCACAACAAGTATTAGATCAAGTCTCAACTTATATAGTGCCACACGTGTAAATGGTAACCTAGAAAACCCAGATCGAATCAAAAAAACTAAAAGTTCCGGTTTCGGTAATGAATTAGTCGGTATCGGTTCTTAAATTTCTAAAACCGATGTATATTGATTTGATTCTAAAATTTATCCAAAATCGGACCAAACCGGACCGATTACACCCCTAAATAAAATTTATTTAATAATTTGCCAAAGGGTATTCTCTACTTCCCGCCCTAAATGCACCACCCGTATTTATTTTGCCCTCCCAACTTTCTATTTCTTGCTATTCTTTCTTCCGCTGATCAAGTAATAAATCAATAATATTAAACTGGAGCCCAGGACTTCTCAGTTTACTTGGTGACCAAGTTCGAATCACTGTAATTTAAGCTGATTTTTGACCAATTAAAAGTCTTTCAAGCTTTTGTTTCTATATGCGATCCAGGAGTCATACGTGCTATGATGCTATCATCGTTAATTAAACTTTAATTAATATTACAACTATAATTAATAATTTAATAAAGAAATAGAATCAGAATTACGATGACTATGCCTACGGAGGAAAAAAATAAAAAAAGAAGCAGCAGCATTGAGCGATAGCGATTGGTTCGTCTTTTTTATAATAATAATGACAGTAATGCCTTTTTCCGAAGCCTTCGGCAGGAAGTGCCTTGCCTAGGAAGCGAACAGAATTTTCCACGTCTTTTTCCCGTCACCCAGCACGAGCCCCCGCTATGATCTCGTTGCTGTCTGTGTATAACATAGCGTTGCAGCAGCTTCATTCTCTTCAGCCCAGTTATTTGTCGAAGTGTTCTTTTAAGATTCTTCCCACCCACTCCCGTACGCTTTGGAACTCTCCTCTCTAGTCCTTTCTCTTTCTTTTTTTTTTTTTCCTTCAATCACTCTCTGCTTCAACTATATTTGATTCAATTGACGAGAGATTTTATAGTGTTGCAAGCATTGTTCTCTTATCTTCAGATTGGTTAGTTGTTCCTCGCCGGTAATCTTTATTGTCTCATGCTGCTATGTGTTCTGTTCATTGACTTGTAAACTTCAAACTCAAACTTTCAGGGATCAGAAGACTTGCACTTCTCAAGAGCTTTCCTTTGCAAATCTTTGTTCAAAAAGGAAACATGAACTCTGAGATCATCAAAGAAATTGCCTGCCTTGAAGCATGCAATCAACATCGTGAGATTGGTGCATTGAGAGATAATCTTGTGGAAGAAGCTAATGCTCAAGAAAGGGGTAAAATTTATTGTATTGTGGGTGTTTATTTCTTCACGCATTGACTGTTATCCATTTTATGCTCACAATGCCATATGTAAGGAGTAAACCTTTTGATGATTGCCACTTACACTCGTATCTGTAACTATTAAATCTACAGGGAACGAACCTTATATTGATGAGCAACCTAGTTATTTCCCACCTGAACTGGTCGGTCATATTCCAAAGAATTCGAATTATCATTACTACTTAATGGAGCTGGAGCAGAAATTTGTTTACGATATTCCAGTTCATGATATTGTGCTTGTCCTGAGTAATAAGCTAGAAGCTGAACTTGGAAGCTTGCATTTTGACTTGGATGTTGGCAGGGGTAGTTTGACAGTGAAATTTAAATATGTAGGAGTGATTAATCTCAGCACAGATCAGGTCACTTCTCTCTCTCTCTCTCTCTCTCTCTCTGTTTTTTTCACTTTGCTTTACTTTGTTAGTTTAAGTGGTATATTAAATAATAAAGCATTTTGTTTGCAGGTCCTTTTGTGTAGAAGGTTTCAGAAAAAACTTTTAAGAGTTCTTATTTATCAAGATTTGAATATGGATGGAGATATTTTGGGAGCTGAGACTGATTATCTTTTGCTCCCGGCCACCGGAAAGCATCAGAGATCTGTGATCATTGATTGGCATTGCGTTAAGTCTGTGCTATTTTCGTGTGAGAAGAATGGTGAATTTCACTTGAATTGTGCTTTACCCAAGGATTGTGCTCGTATTGTACAAACCAAAGATGGTCCTGTATGCACTTGCCTGCTTCAGAATTCTTTGGTGTACACCCCTCACACTGATCAGGTGTATTGCACAATGGGGATTATGGGATTGAATGCAAACTCACGTATGCAGCACCGTCAAGGCAAAATCAATACTTACAAGGAGTACTATGAAGAACGGTATGTAACTATTATAGATTGTCGAATGTAAATCTACTGTTGTTCTTTAAGAATATATATATTGTAATTGTGGAATGCTAATTGTAATTAATCCAAAATTTTCCAAACACAGGCATGGCATCAAGCTGCGTTTTGAGCACGAATCATTGGTTCGTGCAAGACCTGTTTTTCGGGTGAAAAAATACCTTCAAAGATGCAGAAATCAGAAAAAGAAAGGTTTGAAGTTCTTACTTCTTATATGTCAGATTCTCATCCTTTCTTTTGACAAAAGCCCTAATCAATCACGATTCTCTTGGGTAGGCTTTCAGTTTAAGTGTTAGTCTTCTTGGCTCTACCCTCTGTTTGGCATATGGATATGTTTGTATAAAAGGAAATAATCCAGCCTTGTTTATTTTCTTTTTTATTCCACAAGTCTTCTGGATTACAAGCTTATTTAGATTATATTGTTGCCTTTGGACTTATCTGATTCATTTTAATCAGAACAAAATGAATTATCTCTGCTGGTCTTTTTTTTCTATGGTAGTTGTTCATCATCATTTACTCCTCAAATCTAGGTTGCATTATGATATTTTGATGAGGGATGGAGTGAGAATGTATAAGATACCCTAGAGGAAGTGTGCATGAATAAGATCTTTGACATGATTAGACCTATGATACTTCTTTATTAGTAAACGTTACATGTTTTATCTTTTCAGAATCAAGTATGATGTCAGTTGAATTGCCTCCGGAGCTTTGTTCTATAGTTATGTCACCAATATCAATCAATACATTTTATTCTTTCTCATTTGTTCCTTCAATCATGCACCGGCTTGAGTCTTTGCTTATAGCTGCCAACTTAAAAAAGATGCATTTGGATCATTGCACACAAAATGATGTTATCCCAATTTCCAAGGTGCGTTGTCCTTCTTATAAATGTGCTCTTGATAGTTGTTCCCATCATTGGCGACTATGTATCTTTTCTTATATGTTAATATTGTCTATCATTATAAGCTTTCAGAATAGAATGTGCATTGAGAAAATATTTGAAAAGATTACAGTTGCTGTTAAGAGCAGCCAAGATCAAGCATGCTACTGTTAGAACATTGGGGATAAGCCGTCATTTTTTCCATATAGTTGCTTGATCAAGCATATTTATTAATATTTTTACTAATATTTTTGTATTAGCACGACTTTCCATTCCCTTTGAACTTTTGTTAACCATGTCTTCATGCATGGTAGGTCTTGGAAGCAATTACTACAAAGAAATGCCAAGAGACATTTGACTTTGAATCCTTAGAAACGCTTGGAGATTCATTTCTCAAATATGCTGTGAGTCAACAACTTTTTAAGACCTGTCAAGATCAACCCGAGGGTGTCCTTACTTCGAAGAGAAAAAAAATAATTTCAAATGCAGCTCTTTGCGAGTTTGGATGTTACCGCAAACTTCCGGTATATGTGTTTTTACTAATTCTTTAAATTCATGGAGTGGCCATTCTAATGAATTTGTTATATTCTTCCCTCTCTTTTTTTCCCTATCTTTAATAGATTTATTGTTGCTATCATATATATATATATATATATGTGTGTGTGTGTGTGTGTATGTATGTATATAAAATACAAACAATCATACATATAATTATAAATAAATCAATACAGTTATTAAAAAAAACATATATAAATTCTTGTGTGTGTTTGTATATCTGATATCTATTCTTTTTGGCATTAAATTAAATGCCAAAAGGATGTTGACTTTGTGTTTGATCCTTCGACACATCTAAGATTTTCTCAATTCTGATAGTATTAATTTATGTAATCTCTATTTACTTATTTTCTTGTTGTAACGGCTTGCATATAATTCCTGTGGGCTCTTTGTTTTTCTTTTTTAAGTTTAGTTGAAGTGTATACTCTGGCCTACGAAGCCCTTCTCTACTCCCTCTTGTATATATTTTTTCCTCAATGATCCTGAGCTATTTGTATGAATTGACTTGAATAATACTGCCAAACCTCCTCTTTTAGTGGATTTGTTTTGAAAAAATCTTTAGGCATTTAGTTAACTTCTAGATCTAACTTTTTCATTGAAATTTAAGGTCATTTTGGATCTCCCTTTGTGACATGATAATCTATTTGCTTTTCTATGACTATACTGATAACTTTTGTTTATTTTTATTTTTTTTATCGTATATGTGATTAGCTTTACATTCTTCAAATTGTAGGGATTTATTCGAGATGAGTCCTTCGATCCGAACAAGTGGATCATTCCGGGTGATAGATCGGGTAGTGCATTAAGTGAGGAGTTACTTTTTAACACGAGAAAAATCTATATTAGGGAAACTAGGAAGATGGAAAGTGAAACTGTTGCTGATGTTGTGGAGGCACTAATTGGTGCATTTCTAAGCATTGGCGGTGAAACATCAGCATTATTATTTATGGATTGGTTGGGTATAAAGGTGGATTTTCACATAACACCATATGAGAGACCCTTCCTAATTCACGCTGAGAAGCGTCTCAATGTCAGACATTTGGAGTCCCTATTGAACTACTCATTTCATGATCCTTCATTGTTAGTGGAAGCATTGACCCATGGTAGCATGCTTAGCGAGATTCCAAGAGATTATGAGGTAAATTTGATAGCAATTTAGTTGAGAATTATGCCATTAATTTCCTCGGGCAACTTGCATGGCAACTTCATACCGTTGATAGTATATGTATTTTATACAACTTTTTACTCTTGATTCATGAGAAAATCCAAAGAGCAATAATTTTTCTGTCTACATATACTGCCAATAATATGAATTTTCTGATGAAACACGGACACAAAACCCCCCAAACACATGATCTATCTCATGATGCCTCTCTTACTTCCGTTTCTTGAGTAAAAGAGTCTCTCAACTCATCTCATCTCATTTCATCTAATCATTACAACTTTTTCGAGCTCTCACACAAAACACAATAAATAATTCAACTTTTTCAAATCTCAAAACAAAAATAGTATTAAAAAATAATATTCTAACAATATTTTATTCAATTTTCATCTTATCTTATCTCATCTCAACTCACTATCCAAACTTCCTTAGTTATCTTTCTTCTCTTTGTTTCTTAGTCTTCATGACCTTCTTACACTAATTAGATATCCCTGAATTTTTGTTACTCTTGACTTTGTAAAAGGTTTGTTACTTGTGCAGCGACTTGAATTTCTTGGGGACTCAGTTTTGGATTATCTCATGACCAAGCATTTCTACTTTGAATATCATGGGTTGTCACCAGGACAGTTAACTGACATGAGATCTGCTTCTGTAAATAATGAATGTTATGCACGATCTGCAGTTAAGTTTGGACTACACGAACACATCCTCCGTGACTCACTGGAACTCGACAAGCAGATAGTTATAACTAGTAACAATTTTGAGAAGTTATCATCAGAATCAACTTTTGGGTGGGATGCCGAGACCACATTCACCAAGGTTATTGCTCTCACTGCTGTATTTGTTTTCTTGTTGACTTTCATGTTGATGTTTGGTTTCCTCTCCTCTTTCTTTGCTTGTATTATTTTTCCCACCTATATTCTCTTGACCCCATTCTTCTTCTTCTTCTTTTTTTAAAGGACCTAACCTTTATACTTGTGGGTGTAATACAGAAAGGTTTTAGCTTTTCATGTTCTTTGATTTTATTCGAGAAATCATAAGATATTTTCTTATTTGTGACAGGTACTTGCTGATATTATAGAGTCTCTAGCAGGTGCCATTCTTGTTGATTCAGGATACAATAAGGAGAGAGTCTTTCGCAGCATAAGGCCCCTTTTAGAGCCTCTGATCACACCTGAAACAGTAATGTCTCATCCTGCAAAAGAGCTGAATGAACTATGCCAAAAAGAGCATTACATTATGAAAGAGACAAACAAGAACCGCAACGACAACGAGGGTCTTAGTTCCATTACAATAAAGGTATATGCTAAAGGTCTCTCATTCGAGCATACAGCTAAAGCTGGCAACGGAGATACAGCAAAAAAATTAGCTTGTAAAGAAGTTTTGAAGTCCTTGAAGGATTTCGCTTTACATGGTAAAAGTTGAAAGGATAAGAATATAAATTCTAGGAGAATTTGCACTTATCCATGTTGAGTTATTACTGTTATATTTCTGTGTATGATCTCTTACAAAGTTCTCATTTGGTGTAAAGTGATTTTGTAATTCCTTTTGTTGTTTTTTGTTTTCTGGCTCCCGCTCTAAAAAAGCGGTGTTGGTTGTTGATTTGGCAAATTTTGTAAGTCGCTGCAATAAGAGCAACGGTGTAATTTTGGAAGTGTACTTGTTTTTAGGAAAGGTATATTGTCATTCCCTTTGGCTTCGGTCTAACTGTTAAAGAATTTTGCTAACAGAATATATTACGTGACATGGCATAACGTGTAACAGAATACATTACATGACATGGATATATTGTGTAACAGATAAATATTTCTCTCTCTCTAATAATATATATATTGAATATTTTAACTAATTTTGATATTTACACGCAAATGTGACGCATGATGTGTATGTTTGGAAACACAACTGTTTTTAAATATTTTCAAATTATTTCATTATTATTTACAAACTATTTATTACTATTTCACAAATTATTTTCATTACTATTCATAGATATTTTAAGATATTCTTAATTTCCAAACGAGCCTAAATGCTGACTACACCATAGCAATTTTAAGTTCTTCAAATGGATCAATCATATCTTAAATTAACTTTTCTTTTAAATAATTGATTTATGAAACCAGTTAAAGTGTGATACACTGAAATGGTAAAATCCATGATAAAGAGAAGCATTGCTCATTATAACATACTAACAACGTTTCTTTTTATAATACTGCATTCTCATTATCCGCATCTCATTCTATTGATGTGACTATCTCTCAATATATGAATTTATTATTTAAAAAATAACATCGGATTCAATAATTGATAGATGGTATCACATAAATACAATGGAATGATAATAGAATGAGTTTAGGATATCTTCATCTTGCACATCTATGACTACATAGAAGATAATTAACGTGTGAGTGGACAGACAATAGGATTGCCCTTTCACTGCGGCTAGACTTTTTTTTTTTATAACCGTTGGATTTCTGACCTCTGCCAAAACCTTGATGGAACTGCTGACTGCACTAAAGGCAATGTTGCAATTTTGGAAGTGTACATGTAGATAATAGATATGCGACATGTAAATGTTTATGGGACGTGTTGACGTTACTTTGTATATAAAGGCCCATTACTGCTTGATAAGTGATTCTAGGCCCATGAAAACATAGCCCAAGGGTCCTTGTTAGACCACTACGTAGCCGAAGAGAGTTGCTAAAAGCCCATAAAAAGGCCCAGTAAATTTTACTACCATACTTGAGAAATTAAGGACAAAATTATTTTTTTAAAAAAGTAATACATACAGTTAGATTGGTTGATTTAAAAATAGTTGTAAAAGAATCTATATCAGACGAGTTTTATTTTACTGATCTTTGTTGAATGCTTCCTGCAATGTCAGTTGCCACAAGTGAAAGCCAACCTTGAAACAAGATTACTTCAGTACTTCACGGGTTATCCTCTATTATCATCGCAGTTGCTGACTTCTAATAGTCAATTTCATTCAAACAAGCAAGTTCTGTCATTTCTCTGTAGGCAATCTCAACCTCAAATCGTTCTAATGATCAAGGTTTTTGTAGAATAACAGAACATTGATACTTTCAAATGCCTTTATCATGTACAAGAAAGAAACTAATGTAATGGTAGCATTCGCAAATGATATTTTATCTAGAGTAATTCTACATACAACCGTGAAGTGCGTAAACGCCGCGTAATCGCTTTAAAAAAAAGTGAGGTCTACTATTAAAAAATTAATTTTTTCCATATAAGTCCTATGTTTTATTCACTTTTTTCAAAGCGGTTACACGGCGGTTGCACAATTCACGGTTGCAAATATCTTTTCTCTTTTATTTATCTAAATCTGTATCTCGAAACCTAAACTACAAGTATTGCTAGGTACAAGCGGTTTGGCGCACCAAACCGCATACCAAAACTCACATAGCTTTTTTTATTGAAAAAAAAATAAAAGAAAAAAAAATTGAGATAAGAAGAAAGTCCTGTCTCACGAAAATCATTTTTGTTTTCAATTCACACTGTTTCATTAAACGGATGCCTTATATTTAATATCGGTGCATGGTTTAGCGCGCGAAATCGCTTGAAGACTTCTCCAATTATAAAATGGGATATCATTCCAACTCAGATAAAGTCACAGCATTGTGCACAATGTCATGGCTCCAAGCCCTTCCAACACAAAAAATATCACCATCGATACCATCTTTGCCTCTTTCCTGGGAACTTCATCTGTGTCCTGACTTAAAGGGACCTCTATATAGATTTTGTGTTGGTGCATGAACAATTCAGAAGCTATAGAAGTGCTAGCATTTATTGAATGTCTGTAAGATGGGTAGACAGAGCTATCTATGCTGTCTTCTTTTTCCCAAATAGTAAGCCCAATGAATATGTGTTTCCCTTATGTGCAGCAGCTTCTACTCGATTCGCACCGATCTAGAAATGTTTTTTAAAAAAAAAAATGTGGTAAACAGTACTAAAAATAAATATAAATTCAAAAGCAGTTCATAGCATCAATTGTAAGCTGTATTAGATAACAAAGAGTCACTTTGCATTGATATATTTGGTCCATGATGCTGTACTAGGAATTTATAGATGGTCAACCCCTTTTGTGTCACAAGAATTTTATGGAATGCGTTGACCATAATTACCTTGTCCATGAGCCAATAGCCAACAGCTGGCATGTACTGCACCATATACATAACAGCAAGCACAGGCTGCATGAAATAACGAAAGGACTTCAGATTTTTACCTAACAAGAGTTGCGCAATGATTAAAAAATGTTGAATATCCTGACCAAGAAGAGTGTGCACCCCTACATTTCTCATAAAAATCACAAAGACCAGGAAATGTGGAGTATCAAAAGCAGCCAGCCTTGTGGCTGCAATCGATAAATTTTCTTGCATGCCTCGATCAATTTTTCAAAATTTTGAAATCTGCATGATCATATTCAAAATGCAGCCAATCGGCACAATTGTATTAAATAAAAACAGGGCCTATAGAAAGGAAAAAAAATCAAGAGATATAAATAAATAAATTTAAAGGTGGCATGCTAAGTTATCCGCTAGAATACACTCTAAATTAGCTCCAGCCCAGATTGCCTAAAAGTGCACCTACCAAATTTGCCATTCAGAGGTCCAGGGATAGAAACTGGGAAGCCAGAGATCAACAATCTGGCTATGGACACATTATCACCTTATTTTAATTCAAAAACTCTATGTGCAGTCACTTGCGTACTCCATTAATATGATTGGCAGCATCACTTTTTTTTAATATAAAATAACTGTTTCAGCCAATCACATCAGTGTAGTGCGCAAGGAGTACGCAAAAGTAATTGTATGTAGGCAGAACTCATTTTAATTACATTCATCATTATCCAATACCAGATTATGCCTCTTCCAAAACGCTTCAATTCCAAGTGCAGTTCAGACACTACCTCCTGGTCATACTAACTATACCAAGAAGGTTTTGCTTTTCATTTTTTTATAACTCTCTCCCTAACATTTCTCTAAGACATCTTCAACAATTTGTGGGCATCCACTAGACATATTTGCATAGGACTGTCAATGACCCTTGCCTGCTTGGTATCAGCAAAGTCAAAACTTGGTCAATAGCTTAGCTTGGCTAATTTATTAAGAAAGGAAACTTCGTTGAAGCCCACTTTTGAGCTCATTTGAATAAAGGTTAGCTTACAAGCTCACAACACCACCATTATGTTTTGAACTTCTCACAGATCTGGGAGGGGATTTATGTCTGTCTCCTTCTCAACTACCCCCCTTAAAGTCCACATTAAAAGTTAGATCTAAGGAGAGCCATCAGCAGGCAGCTGAAACTCCAGAGATTAGATTGTACTAGTTCTGGCCTAAATTGTTTCCCAGAAATGTTTTCCGCATTTTCTGGAATTTGATGTAGGCAGAAAATATTGGTCAACAGAAAATAGTTCCAGGGCATATCAGAACAAGATTTCAACCTCAATAGGAACATGGAAAGTCGTAACAAATTGACTTGCAAAGTTGACAACTGGTAGGAGTTGAGGCATCAAAATCAACTTCAGAATCACAAAGTCATTTACAATTACTCACCTCATTGAAAATTGATTACTGTGCATAATTTGCATGATGATCTGGACGCCAAAAATCATAATTCATAATATCTCAAATTTAGCGAATCAGATAATCACAATATATTTTTTGATAAGTTAGATAATCACAATATATTTGAACTGCTGTACAAGTCTTTGTTTTTATCTTGATCGGCCTTCTCAGGTAACAAGTGCATAAACATTTAAATAGCATTTCGTTCATTTTCTTATTTACCTACTCATTTATTTTTGTATGTCTCTTGTTTTAAGTTTTCCAAGCACTACTAGATCTTATGGCAATCTTCTAAACCAACTGACCATCAGAGTATGTAAAAAGCACATCGCAATATAACTCATGTACGTGTGTTACAAAGTGAGTTGCTAATACCAATGTATATACCTGATATGATATCCAAACTTCCTTTAGACCATGGGTGGCAGCAATAATAGTGAGCTCAGCACATCGTTCTGATGACACACGCTTCTGCATATGAAAGAAAATAACATAAAATACACCGAGTAATTTGAACATAAGATTAATTGATAAAATGCCCATTGCCTTTAAAACCCAATGATTAACAAAACAACAAGAATGAATGCAGAATAGAAATGGTGTCAGAACGAATGCTACATGTCCCTACTTGCTAATTCAAGAAAGGATGGGGCAAACATAACTGAAAAGAAAAATAATGAAACTATGATATTATCATTGCCATCTGAAAGAATTTCTCAGTTCATGACAGCTAAAACATAAATGCTTTAAACGCATCATTGGCCCAATATAATATAAATCTTGTAAAATAACTTGAGAGTCCCAGACACAATTATCATAGATGTAGGATCTTTTCTAACAAGCCAACTGATATTAACCAAATATATAAACCAACTTTTTATTACTTTGATATGTAAAGGGGACCAACTATCATGGTTTAATGACCCAGATGCAGTCTGATGCCACACATGATATACCTTATTTTTCAGTAGTCTGCAAAACTACACTTGTTTGTATCTTTTAGGAATATGGTATGCTTTTCGTCATTGTTCAAATGCAAGGGTGGCAATTGTGATATACCCGACAATGTGCAGTAAATATCAACACGAACGGGTTATGTTTGCATAACCGTTTTATGAAATATACACTATTTCCCCCCAGGATCGATGGCACACGGTTATGCTGAATATTGTTTGAGCTCAAAACAGACTGAAAGGGATTCCCTTTTTAAGATGGATCAACTCTTGTAGATATCAGAATTAGAAAAAAAATGTGTAGAAAAAAATGAAACGTAAAAAAGGAGGGAAATAAGACAATTTCTAAAAATCTTCAAATTTCAAATATTTGAGGAAGGCTTCGTCTGAACTTTTCAAGTTACATTATCATATAATATGAGTAAAGCGATGGAAAGGCAATATTTAACAGATTCGAAAGATTAGTAAATGTTTCATGTGATTTTACAAATACTTTATTTTAGACCAATTAAGAATTTCATCATTTTAAATGAAGTTGTTGAAGTGGAAAGTTTGTTTCAAATATCCCACAAGGATTATAATGTATTCTAGGTCATTGATGAGGTCTTTGGTCTTACTGTAAAAATGTATTATGCAATGTGTTTTTAGCGTGTGCCAAGGGTTGGAACACCATACAGAGCTACTAAAAAAATTGACACCTATGTTAAGATTGGACATCAAGATTATACCACCTCGCTTATTTTCACATATTTTTTTATCCACCTTAATGACCAATATTGAATGATGGTACTATTTGAACATTGGCAACAGTTGAAGGGTAGAACCTGTACACCTCGCAAAACAAGGTAAAATGTGTTTTTACCCTTTGTTTTTTTATTTATAATTATTACTTCAGGGACAATTTATTTCATGTCGAAACCCATTGACTTTTCCAATTTTCCCTAAGAAGAGTCTGATAATAACTCACCTCAGGGGAACCCTTCTTTGCTGAGGCTTCTACGTCGGAATCATTCGACGTATCAATTGGCCCAGGACATACCATAGTCACCTTGATTCCTTTTTGGAAGAGCTGCGATCATGAATGAGTAACATATCAAAACAACAGCAAATGAATAAATTTTAAGAACAAATATAATAATAAGAAGCTAAAACCCTGATAGTAGAAAGTAATGTGAAAGACAATAAATTAGCAAATTATTGACACACTTCCCAGTTTTTTTGCTTGTTATATGTAAAAGTAAAACTTTATTGGTTGTAAAAGGCATAGCCCAAGTACAAAAGAAGTATACAATGAATCACTTCTAAAAAAACGTATACACTGAATACACCTAAAAACCACTAAGCACTAGTGATGGATACAGCAAATTATGAAAACTAGCCCCATGACAAACAACGACTGAAGCCCAGGAAAATAGAGTGCTGAAAAAGAATCTCTTCAACTCATCCAAGGAAAGATCCCGGTCTTCGAAACACCTACCATTTCTCTCCATCCACAAACACCACATGATACAATGAGGAATCATTTTCCACACAGCGGCGATGTGAACATTACCCCGAAGACCTTTCCGACACTTCAAAAATATCCACTACTCTTCCAGGCATAACCCATGCCACACTTTCCAGTCAAAGATCTCAATCCCACACGAACCTAACCATCTCACAATGTAGCAATAGATGATCCACAGTTTCCCAGTTTTCTTACATAAGAAAGACATCCTAATGATGAGACCTCGTTTCCTCAAATTGTCAATGGTGAGAATTTTCCCAAGGGAGGCAGTCCAAACAAAGAAAGCAATCTTGGGAGGTACCTTAATTTCCAAATACTCTTCTAGGGAAAGTGGTTACTATGATAACCCGAAAAAGCCTTATAAAAGGATCGCACCAAGAATCTTCTACTCTCACCAGGAGTCCAAATCATCCTATCATAGCATACAACAACCGAAAAAATCAGCAAAGGTTCCAAGTTCCCAATTCTGAGCCGCTCTCAAGAAACAAACATTCCACTAGGTAAAGCCATAGGAAGAATCCAACAAATCAGCCACCAAAGCCTCTTTGTCACTTGCAATCTGGTAGAGAGTGGGAAAAACACACTTAATAGCCCTTGCACCACACCAAAAAACAATAAAAGGGGATTTAAAAGCTTTGGAACGAGCAGACATTTAACAATGTAGAACATCAGATAGAGTCTTTTATGGAAGAGCTACAAGCCAATGAAAGTGTGGAAAAAATGTGAGATTTATGTGTCAAAGAGAAGATGAGAAGAAATCAAGGGAGAAATGAGCTTGAGCAGGCTACGTTAGAAGAAGAGGTGAATGGAGGCAGAAATCCAGAGCTTTTCGGTTGAAAGAGGGAGACTGGTGCAACATTTTTTTTATCAAGTGGCCAACTTATATCAGAGAAATAATTATAACGATACTTATAAAAAAAAAATTATAATGATGCTCTTGGTTGATGGCTCAATCTCTACCGATCAAAGTGAGATTAGGAGACATATAATGCAGTTCTAGGAGGCCCAAATTGGATGGCCTAGCTTTGACTCTATTGGGAAGAGTCATCTTTGAGGCTTGAAAGACCTTTTTGAGGTAATGGAGGTTCTTAAACTGGTGAAAATTATGAATAGAGATAAGGCATGGAGCTCAAATGATTTCTACATGGTTTTCTTTTCTGCTGGGATGTGATCAAGGATAATATTATACAGGTATTTCACAATTTCATGCCCATATAAGTTTGGAAAAAGTCATGATGCTTACTCATAAAAAAAATATCAGGGACTGTTGATCTTTTTTTTTTTTTCTGATTGGTAAACAAGATTTTGTTGATCAAATGAATAGGCAACAGCCCAAGTATATGGGACATAAACAAGAGCAACACCTAGGCATGCTTAGTTTAGAGATACAAGGAATTCATGAAATGACAAGCGATGAAAATCAATTACAATCGACCAATGGAGTAAACTATTGAAAAATAGACTTTTAAGCTCTTTCGTTGACCACACTTGATCTTCAAAACTTCTTTCGTTCCTCTCCTCCAAATACACTACCATAAACATATTGGAACCATCTTCCAAATAGAGGCAATTTGAGAGTTACCCTGAATGGTTTTCCAAGAAGCTAGAAGGTCCACTACCCGTCTCGACATCACCCAAGCTAATCCCACCCGAGCAAAAACTTCATTCCACAAAGTCCTGGCAATCTCACAATAAAGTAGTAGATGGTCAACCTCCACTCCTTTTACACATAAAACACCAATCCAAGAATATGAATCGACGCTTCCTTAGATTGTCTAGAGTGAGGATCTTCCCCAAGGAAGCCGTCCATACAAAAAACTTTGCCTTTAGGTGGGCCTTTGTCTTCCAAATACTCTTCCATGGGAATGAATTTGTACCATGCATTGCCATGGCTTTGTAGAAGGAGTGGACTGAGAACTTCCCTATCTTAGAAGGGCACCAAAAGATCTTATCTTCAACTCCCGCCAACAAATGGATGGAGTACACTAGATTATAGAACTCCGAAAAAGCCTCAATTTCCCAATCTTGTGCATCTCTAGGGAATGTGACATTCCATTGTGGAGTGCCGTTAGAAAGTATGAAGAGGTCCACAATCGAGGCTTCTTTCATACTTGCTATGCCATAAACTTGTGGAAAAGTTTCCCTCACCCTTCAATCCTTCCAGGACAGCAATAAAACCACACCTCACCACTTGTCCGTATTCAGACAGCGATAGAAAACGACCAAATTTGTTGTGGTAGTGCTGGGAAATCAATACCTGATTCCCAATACCTCTGACGAACCAACCGGTGCAGCACAAGCAAACGCTATAGTGGCCAACCACCATTAGAAATGGGGTGGCATATCGTCTCCCACTTGACTAGGTGAAACTTAAACTCCTCCCCCACTCCACTCCACAAGAAATCCCGTTGGAGTTTCTCAATTCGAAATGCCACACTTGCAGGTATAGGGAACAATGATAAAAAATAAGTTGGTCACTTAGATAAGTTACTTTTAATCAAAGTAATCCTACCACCTTTTGACAAATACATCATTTTTCATCCTGTCAGTCTCCGCTCTACTTTCTCAATCACTCCGTCCCATAAAGAGGATGCTCTAGAAGGAGCCCCCCATCAGAAGGCCCAGGTAAGTCATAGGAAGTGAAGCTATCTTACACCCCAGTGTATTGGCCAGATGTCGTAAATTGAGAACTCTTCCAATTGGCACCATCTCTGATTTGTTGAAGTTCACTCTTAACCCAAATACTGCTTCAAAACAAAGGAGCAAGGACTTTAGTGCTCAAATCTAATTTTGATCAGCCTCACAAAAGATAAGTATATCATTAGCAAACAACAAATGAGATATGTTAATGATTCCCCTCTCCGGAGTTCCGATCGAAAAGCCATCCACAAAACCATTAGTAACCAAAGTCGAGGTCATCTTGCTAAGCGCCTCCATCACAATAACAAACAGCAATGGCGACAATGGATCTCCTTGTTGTAGGCCTTGTGTGCTATGAAAAAAATCCGCTGGACTACCATTTATCAACACTGAGAATTTCGCCATTGATATGCACCAACGGATCCATGACCACCACCTCTCCCCAAAACCACACCTCCCAAGAAGGTAGAGAAAAAAATCTCAGTTTACGTGATCATAGACCTTCTCCATGTCAAGCTTGCAAATGATCCCTGTTGTGCCAGTCTTCAATCTACTATCCAGACATTCATTGGCAATAAGAACCGCATCTAGAATCTGTCTCCCTTTTACAAAAGCATTTTGGGGTTTTGTAATGATCTTCTCCAAAACCTCACTTCGACGGTTCGCAATACACCAAGGGAGGTCCCACCAGCTATATACTCCAGCTAATTCTTCCCATAATAATCTTTTGTTGTTGTCTAAGGTTGGACCATAGACACCTGCAAATGCCCACAAAAAGTTATCTGATACACTCTTGAAGGAGCATGCCACCGAGTATAGCCCTATAAATTCCTCCATTTTCTCCATCACTCGTCTATCCCACATCACCAAAACACCTCCTGATGTCCCAACAGAGGCCATATACACCCAATCCACGTGGACGCAACTCCATAAACTTCGCACAATTCTCCCATCAATCATTTTCATCTTAGTCTCCTAGAGACAAACAATGTCCACCTTTCACTCACGAAGCAGGTTTCTTATTTGAAGGCACTTATTAGCCTCATTGAGTCTGCAAACATTCCACGACACTATTTTGGGTTTCATTGAGGGAAGGTCAGCCCCTTCCCCTTCAACCTGCTCCTGCTAAAGCTGCCCTCAGAGTTCATAGACCAAGTCAACCTCTTCAGCTCACGCTGTTTTTTTGGTCCAGCTTTTCTCTGACTTTGGTGCCCCACTTCAATGGCTATAAGCAAAGCCATAAATTGATCCTCGAAGCGTTCACACTCCAACCCCACACATTTTTGTAATTTTTTTACCTTATGAAATACCCAATCTGAGACATTACAGTGAACTGGTAACATGTAATTCAGGGGGATTGGATCACCCCCCTGCAATCCAACAGCATGCCTTGGGTCTCCTCCACCAAAGAAATATCCTCTAAACCCAACTGTCCACTTACTGCCTAGGCAAGACTCTGGGATTGTTCTTCATCAGAAATCAGTAAATGCTCCCTATCGGGAAGAAAAAACATCAGAGACCCAAGGCACCCCATCTTCTTCGTCCAGCTCAGAGTCCTTAAGAAACTATGCAGGTGGGATCGCTGAAGTGGGACCTGGTCCCACGACACATATCGGCAATTTCTGTTCCTCCTCCGACGGTGAGACACCACCCTGTGGTGTCAGGGAAGCCATTTTGGGCTCTCTGAACTTTTTCTGCGCATTCAACACCTTCTGGCCTTCATCGGAGACCACCACTATCATCGCCGACATCGTCTGTCCCTCCTTAAACGGTGAGACTATCAAAGTATTGTGTGAATAGCCGAATCAATGGCCTTTGAGTGATCTGTATATTATATATTAACTTTACAAGAGAACTATACATGGAAGAAACTAATTGCCGAGTGATTCTAGCATTCTAGCCTTATATGGAAACTATATATTCTGTCAATATGCTAATTGTACAAGCCTAAGTAAATGGAGTAAAGGTAAAATAAGGAAAGAAGAATAGAAGGAAAGAAGATTGATTATGGATAGACAGCCCCCCTCAAATTGATGCGGGTTGATCAACAAGCATCAATTTGCTACTTAAGAAGCAATGTCGATGGCGAGGAGAGCTTTGGTGAAGATATCAGCAATTTGTAGTTCAGTGGAGACGTGGAAGATTGATAACACGAGCTTCAAAAATGCTTCACGAATAGAGTGACAGTCGACTTCAATATGCTTCGTGCGCTAATGATAAACAGGATTTGCCGTGATATGACTAGCACTCGTATTATCAGCATGTAGAGGCGTAGGATCAGTCATATATGCTAACATTCTAGCCTTATATGGAAACTATATATTCTGTCAATATGCTAACTGTACAAGCCTAAGTAAATGAAGTAAAGGTAAAATAAGGAAAGAAGATTGATTATGGACAAAGACACCACCCTGTGGTGTCGAGGAAGTTATTTTGGGCTCGCTGGACTTTTTCTGTGCATTCAACACCTTCTAGCCTTCATCAGAGGCCACCACCATAATCGCCGGCGTCTTTTGTGTCGTCGCCGACTGTTCCTCCATCATCAGTGTACATCACGGCATAGTGACTGGTGGGTGAACACCACTCCCGCCACTAGAAGGAGCCCTAGGGCGCTCCTTCCATTTGGGTTTGGCTGAGGCCCATAAGCCTTTTGTTTGCCCCTGGGCTGAGGCCCAACCCATATGCCCTCTCCCTGGGCTGAGGTCTAATGAGAAGGCCCATAATGGGCCTTAGAAAGCCTTCTACAAACATCCGGCCCCTTCCCCTTACTTTCCCCCATATCTTTTACCTTAATACTCCCGACACTCCTTAGCACCTCTTCCATCAACTTCTACAATTGCCACATTTGCTCCTGCATTTCCATCAGAGTACGTCACACATCCACTTCTTCCTGGCCGACACCCACCCTGCCATAGCCCACAGTTCGTACAACCAGAGGGGCTCAATGCATATTTCTGTCCTTGTACCTCTCACCACCGTCCCCACCTCCCTGTGCACGGAGCGGCGCCGCCTGTACAAGGGCCTCCTTGTAGGACCAAGTGTTCGATCTCCTCCTCTGGTCTCCTCCATGCGAACCACCCCTGTACCTTCCTTCTAGAGCAAAATCCCACAGAGCTTCCCGCAGTCTCCTTCAACCCCTCCCCCTCCCCTTCAGGTACCAACAGAAAGCTTCTTCTTCCTCCCTCGCAGTACTCTACTATCACCATGTAGCGCCCTCGACTGTTTGAGCACCTCTGTGCTATATAACTATGATATCCATCTCTGTTTGCCATATAAAAATCCTTCTTTTCCCCTCTGAAGCATTCCTCCACAGCTCCCCCAAGCCATTTTAGTTGATCCCAGCAATAGAGTAGTCTCTCCTTTCGACCCTCTCTATAATACGTAATGTAATACCCGAGTCCTACTACGTAGGTCCTTACGTAATTTTATTAATTCTTTAAGTTAAATATTCTGAGATAAAGATTTTTATTATTTTTAATTATTTTATTTTAAGATGAGTATGCTTTATTTTAAAATATGATTTATTTTAATAAATCAA
Organism: Juglans cinerea; assembly: GCA_961763995.1. NCBI lineage: Eukaryota > Viridiplantae > Streptophyta > Magnoliopsida > Fagales > Juglandaceae > Juglans > Juglans cinerea. The sequence continues at coordinate 12,511,871 of CAUIVZ010000012.1, read as the reverse complement.
GGGTATGATTTTTAAGAACTTTGAAATATTTTCTCTTCAAGTCCTATAATTTTTTTATCTATTTGAGAAATGGTCCAAGCTCTCTCCACCATAGAATGGGTAGGTGAGGAAAATATCTCCCCACATTCAATCTCCACCATTCATCTCCCTAACTTATGGAACAAGCTTTGACTAAAGCAATTAAACCCTTTCTCCCTTGGACCCATAAGCTTCTAAGGCAAGCCATTGAGTTCTTTTTCCTTGCACCTGTAGGCTTCCTAAGCAAGCAACTAAATTCCTTTTCCTTCCCTTGCACCCATCGATTCTAAGGCAAGCCAAGAGAGAAAACTTCTCAAGCCCCGTCCAAGTAAAATCCCTTCATTCACACAAAGGACCCTCTCGGTTTTCTCTAGCCCGCACGATTTCTCTTCCTTCTTCAAGTCGATTCTTCCATTTCCTAAGCTTAAGATCAAACCGAAGTTCCTCCAAGGAGAACGATTTTTGTAGGTGAGTTTCTATGATTCTAGCTTCTAGTTTGGGATCTTGGATATATGGGTTTAACCTAGGTTTTTTAAGAAATTCTCCTGCTTGTGTTCCAGCCGTGAATCCTCAAATTTCCTCTTCCTCTTCTCGTTTGATGCTTGTCTCCGCATCTTTGAAAGGAAAGCCAAGTCAGGTAATGCTCTTATCCTTGAGGTTTCTTGCAGATTGAAATCGTGCTAAGCGACCTCGTGCCATGTATTTGGGGTTTTTGAATTTCTGTGCTGGCTGATTGTTGTGTGGTAGTTTCTAGACTGATTTCTCATTTGTTTCCTCTAATAGTTGTTCTAATTGGGTGGTAACCGAGTAGAGGAATGATAGCTTTTATGTGTTATGCTCTGTTTTTGTGTTCCAGCCATGTGTTTTTGCAAGGCATTTTGTTGTAGTCCTTCCTTGTATTTTCTTGAGTTTAAGCCATGTTTTAATCATGTTAAGTCTTGTCTTTATGTGTTAAATTAATGGAGTTGAGGTTTATAATTTTAGACATACTTTCCTCAAGGTTTATGGCCTAGTAAGCTACTAAGAATTTTAATTAAGCTAGTAAGCGTGCTTTGGGAATTCTGAGTTGCCGAGTGTTGTATCCATTATTTATGCTATGTTTTCAGAAAAATGTGATGCTTTTCTTAAGTTTTCTACAGCTCTAGTATTGTTTAATTATGTAGTTGAGATTGTGCTCAAGTGAGGGATGTTTAAAAGCATGGATGTACTAAGGCTATTAGCTGTCCAAGTGTAGCAGAATTTTTGTGCTATGCATTCTGTTTTGGGGCTTAAACCAGCCCATTTCATTCCCTTTATTCAGTTTCACCTTTTGTTCAACCAAAGTTAAATTTTAGTATGAAAAACCATTGAAAACAAGTGACAAAATCGACCCTCTTGTGAGCTTTGGCCCTTTTGTTGGATTTACCTTCCATACGATATTACAAAGTTATCAAATGCCCTCTTTGATGAAAATTTCAGACTTGTAGCAATTCTTTGTTCCTTTCCGTTCTTAAATAAATTCCTACCATCTATGCATTTCTCAACTATGATTTCCATCTACCCTTCATGTAGAAAACAATGGCCTTTAAAGGGACAGCAACATGCTATTTACTTTCATGAGTTTCTTTAAAATGTTTGGAATGTGTATTTTAATGTTTGGCCTAGTGCCATGTATGGTGGGTAGCTAAATGGGTTAACGTTGTACCTTGTAGATAATGCTCATTAAGTGAGAATGGATTAAGGAAAACACTTTAATTCTAAATTGGAATTAAAGTGACGTGTAAGGGTGTTTGTTAGTAAAGCTTAAAGTAAAATGGAAATTAATGTGTTTATTCCATTTCATTGAATAGGAGTTTATTTTCAAGTTCAAAGGAACTTACTAGTAAAGCTCCCAGGTAAGTAGCTATGACCATGCTTCTTAAACCAAGTTCTCTTTATGCAAGAATGTCTCTCTCTCTTATTGCAAATGTTCTTCTAAAGAAAAGAGTAAATGAATATAGTATGTACAAACCCTTTCTTGATAGCCCCTGTTAAGCACCCTATCGATTATAATTGTGTGTATGCGTATAGTAAGGTAATGCATGCACGTAGGTTCTAAGTCATGAGATTTCCATACACGCTCTCTCAATAAACTTATTGGTTATTCCTATATGTAGTATAGCATAAAAATGTATCTTGTTCATAATGCGTGTGCATCAGAGTAAGAAAGATGATGAAAATGTTTTGATTGCAAAGGAAAGGAAATGAATGTCTCATGCCTTATGCTTCAAGTAATGCTTTAAATAAGTTTTAAAATGTCCCTATGAACTGATGCTTTAAATGACGCAAAGAAAGTGTTTTAAAATGTCCCTATGAACTGATATTAAAATGTCCCTATGAACTGATGTTTTATGGATGCCATGAAAGATGATGTTTAAGCTCATGCTTTTAAATAATGTTCTTCCCTGAATGAACTGTTAAATGAAAAGGATTGAAAAGAAAGGACTGACATGAATGAAAGAAATAAAGAACTGAATGAAAGAAATAAAGAACTGAATGAATGTTTTAATGTATGAAAAAACGTAACGGCCACATGAATGAAAAGGGTACCAAAGGAATGGGCAGATTGCAATGCCGGGTAAATAGTACTGTTAGTGCACCCAGTGCTACCCCCTGACTGAAAGGGATTTCGAACCTGTGGCCACGGGCGGAATCCAGGTCCAAAGGAAGACCGATAACCCTAACACACGGGGCGTAATAGTGTGTACCGGCCAAAGAAAGTGAAACATGAAAAGCATGGTTATTTCTTAAAATGTCATACATGAAAGCATAGTTATTTCTTAGAATGTTTATGCATGAAAGTATGGTTTATTCCTTAAACTGTTATGCATGAAAGCATTGTCAAGAATTAGCAAAATGTTTATGTATGCATGTTTTCAAAAGAAAAAGAATTGATGCCTAGTATGTTCACTGCATGGTGTACTATTTACTGAGTATTCGACTCACTTTGCATTTATGTTCTAAACGTCCAGATAATGACGAAAAGGCTGGGGAGCAAGGCATTACTGCAGAAGGAGAGGCAGACGCTTAGTATCTTCCCTGTTAGTTCGACTTTACATGGATGATGGGTTATGTTTATGGGTGTTGCTTTTATGTTGGGACGGAGTCTCTTCCTAACTAGAACATTTATGTTTTTATGAACGTATGATGGACTCTGAAAGTCTTTTATAGATGAATGTTCGAATAGAATGTCTATCAGGTGTTCCCTTTATTAAATCGGAAATTATAGTACACATGTGTCATGTTCATGCAGATCGCATATTATAAAAAAAAAGAAAAAAAAAGAAAAGGACTTGTATGTACGTAGCGATTCCGCCCTCTTCGGGGCGGGGTTGTGACACGTAACAAACCACCTTCCTTCACAAGTAAGAAGAGTTTTGATTCTATCACTATCTCTCTATTGAATCCCATCATACCCAAACTGTAATACTATTCTACCATTAACGTACCACCATCAAACAATGGATTTGATGTGTTTTTTCGCATGTATACGGAGAGAAAAGTGTTTAGGAGAGAGAAAAGTCGATGTGGATAGTTTGACAAGCATTCTGGGGTGTAAGCTTTCATCTTTACCTATGAAGTACCTAGGCCTTCCTTTAGGATGCCACGTTCGAGGGTAATATAATTTAAGATGGGGTTATAGAGAAAAATGAGCAACAGTTGGTTTGTTGGAAAAGGATGCATCTGTCCAAAGGTGTGGTAGGATTACTTTGATCAAGAGTACTCTTTATAATCCACCTACATATTTCATGTCCTTATTTCCGCTTCTATCATGTGTAGCTAATCGCTTAGAAAAGCTGTAAAGGGACTTCCTTTAAGGTGAGTTAGGAGAAGAGGTCAAATTTCAACTACTAAGCTGGATCAAAGTATGTTCTCCTATCCATGAAGACAAACGGGTTAGGAGTTCAGAACTTGCTTTTCTATAATCATGCACTCTAGGGGAGGGAGATGACTTTGGCTCTATAAGAATGAGAGAAAGGCCATGTGTGGGGAACAACGGTAGATGCTAATTACGGATGTTCACGGGTGGGTGGTGTTCAAATGAGGTCCAAGGACCTTATGAGATCGGATTATGGAAGGACGAAATGAGTGGAGGCAGTTCTCTAAACATACTAGATTTGAAGTGGGATATCATGCTAGATTCATATTCTGGCATAATTTGTGGCGTGGTGGTAGGACTTTCAAAGGGGCTTGTCTGGCGTGTAGAGTGTGACTCATGCTAAGAATGCTTTGGTGGTGACCTTACAGAGATATAGAGTGAATTCCCTCATTGGTGATTAATTTTATTAGAGGCTCAAATCTAAGAGCTCGAGGCCTTTACCACATTTCATAATATGTTACCCTCCAATAGTTTGAGAAACGAAGGTGAAGAGAAGATGCTTTGGGCCCCTTCCAATAAAGGGATCTTCACCGCTGGTGCTTTTTATAATGCTCTCATTCCTCATACTAACAATCCCTTTCCTTGAAAGAGAATATGACAGGCTAAACTACCTTCAAGAGTTGTATTTTTTGCTCGAGCAGGCCATGGATAATCTTCAGAAAAGCCAAATTGTTGTGATTGGGTGGTGCTCCATATGCAAGAGTGAGGAGTCTGTAAATCACCTTTTCCTACATCTTACGGTAGCTAGTGCCCTACGGAATGATTTTTTCAGCCAGGTTGGGTTCATTTGTATCATGCCTAGAGTGGAAAGTGGCTTCTACATGCCTCATATGGTATATTTAGAGGGAAATGAATGACAGAAAATTTGAGACCGAGAACAAATGATGGAGGAGCTCAAGACTTTCTTTTACAACATTCTCCTCCTCCAAACATCTTCTATAGACTGTAATAGGTTCGCAGTTTTCAATGGCATTCTTATTATTTATCAAAAGAGTTTTTCTTTCTATAAATGACGAAATAAAATGGCATTTCCTAAAAAAACTTTTCAAACAAAAGCCTAAACAGTACTGCATGTTTGGATAAAAGAGTTTTTCAATATTTTTCACAAAAAGTAAGTTCTAAAACAAATTTTCTATTTCTCCAAAACAAATTTTCCATCCAATCATTTGCCTAAGTTTCCGTAAAAAATAAAAAATAAAAAAATCATAAACCAAAAACAACTTTTACAAAAACTCAAAACAGAAAAATCTAAAAAATTATATTCAAACAACTTTTCAAATCTCCCTACCCACTTTCACAAACTCCAATACAAAACATATTTCAAAAAACTTTTATCAAAATGTTTCTGGCTACTTTTATGAAACACAGCAAAAAACAAATCTCAAAATTTCTCTCACCCAAACATATCTAGTGTAATGCAGTCCCAAACAATAACACTTGTTAAAAAGCCTTCACCACATATGGCATTACCCAACTCCACTAGACTTTACACAAACTTAACTACAAAGTTATGTCTACAGAAAAAATGTACTGGAAAATCATTTCAAGTCAATAAATTGTTAAAAGCTTTCAGTTTCATATCTGATGAGTTTCTGTTAAATATTAAATAAATGCTTAACCATTACATTTATGATAGAGGGCTGAGATCATCTCCAACAGGTCCGGCAGGCAAACATATTGACATCAAAATAAACTGTAAAACAGTGGAAATATTTGCTTTAATAATACGGTCCTACATAAATTTTTTATTTTTTATTTTACAGGTGAATACAATTCACACACTGGTGCAGGTATCTTGCAATCTCAAGCCTTGGAGATTGTCCAATTGTTTAGAATTGCTGTAATTCAACATGTTTAACTTCCAAGTCTAACAAATACAATATTGAAGCACCATGAGTCTTATCCATCAAGAAGAAATAATTACCTCAGAGCGCAAGCTGTGAAAGTATCCATTTAGAGCAAATTTAGAAGCAGAGTACACAGCCTGACCTGGTGCAGGTGTCTTCCCCGCAGCACTGCTCATCTGCATTGTGCATAAAGCTTTATACATGCAAGAATGAACCAATAACAGAAGAAAGAGAAGGGAAAGGGTAAAAACAAGTAATTGATATTCAGCTCTTAATAGTCATGCAATCTGCCTATCAAGAAGTACAACTCGATAAAATGATCACAAATCATGCTACTAATTTATTTCTACTGAGGATATTAACAGTCCATAATGAATGCCAGTTGATAAATCCAGCTAATTAAAGCCAATGTGCAGGTCTTACAGCAATAAATATATATACATAAATTCTAATAATGAAACTGTATCTTTGGACCCAAAATTTGATATTGATAGAACATAAAATCGCACATACCACAACAAAATGGCCCCTCCCCCGCTTTAGCATGAAAGGCACCAGGAGCCGTGTGAGAGATATTGTCCCCAGGACATTTACAGTGAATGTTGCCTGCTTGCACGAGAACGAAATATGATAACTTTCAGAATACAAACAAAAATGGTCCACATAATTTGTATAACCTTGGGTAAACTTCCTGATGATTAGGGTCAATTTTTTATTCTATAGGCAACAAATGCCCAAGCAACTGATAGAAGCGGCGTAGTCCAAAGACCAGACAAGGTCTAACCATCAGTACTTCCCAAGGACAACCTTGCTGTACCTTAAGGCTTTCCTCGGTAGCATCCAATGCTGAACTTTTCTGCCACAACATCAAATACAAAAATGCATCATAAATGTATAGAGACGTAATAAGTGGCATCAACGAAAGGTAAATATATTAGAAAAGTCTGCATTAAGTAAATATATTACTTCAGCACCCTTCCTAATTGGTAAATCTAGATTTGAGGGGATAATTCAAGATATTGCAGGGTATCATTTTTTTTTATAAGCAAGAATAAATTTTATTAGAAACGAATGTATAAGCGAAGCCCATATACACAAGAAGTATACAAAGAAAACACCTAAATACACTCTAGGAAATGGAAAGCGATATCAGAAAATCATGAACGGAAGAACCATTAATCACTAAAGCTGAAAACCAAAACAGCAAAGAGTGCATTGAAATTCCAGAGTTGCTCCAAAGCACACTCCTTGTCATTAAAAGACTGCTCATTCCTTTCATCCAAATGCACCACATGAGACACAAAGGAACCATCTTCCAAGCCGCATCCACTTTAGAGCACCCCTGAAGCCCGTTCCAGCACGCTAAAAGATCAACCACTCTCAAAGGCATCACCCAAGCCAAGCCGGTTCTACAAAAATGCCATCGCACAAAGCCCTTGCCACCTCGCAATGCAAAAGAAGATAATCCACGGATTCTTCTTTTTGCACATGAAACACCAATCCATAACTATAATACCCCGCTTCCTTAAGTTATCCAATGTCAAAATATTCCCAAGAGAGGAAGTCCAAATGAAAAAAGCAACTTTGGTAGGCACGTGAGACCTCCAAATACACTTCCAAGGAAAAGAATGACTATTCTGAGAAGTCAACAGCTTATAGTATGAATGAACAGTGAACTTTTTATACCGTTTAGACTTTCCACAACATCCTATCCTTAACATTACCACCAAGCCTCAAAGAGTATAAAAAGCTGAAAAAAGTAGAGACTTCGTCAATCTCCCAACCAAGTACAGCTCTAGTTAAACGAAAACCCCACTGAATCGAGCCATTAGAACAACAAAGCAAATCAGAAACTGCAACTGTAACGCCCCAATGAAAGGCCCAAACCACATGGCCTATATTCCAAAAGGACTAGTCAATGATACAATTGGAGCCCCATTGGAACCTTATAAAGTGCAAGAACTTCTCCTTCCCAAGCAATGTGGGATCTCATACACCACTTACCCTTATCCTTATCATATGGGGTATCACAATCTACCCCCCTTAAATTTCGGACGTCCTCGTCGGGCCTATTCGTTGTAGCTGGCACGGCTCAAGTCCCACATTTCTGGTTGGGATATGCTCTGATACCATTTGTAACACCCCAATAGAAGGCCCAAACCACATGGCCTATACTCCAAAAAGGACTAGTCAATGATACAATTGGAGCCACATTGGAACCTTATAAAGGGCAAGAACTTCTCATTCCCAAGCAATGTGAGATCTCATACACCACCTACCCTTATCCATATCATATGGAGTATCACAGAGCAGCGACTACCCCCCGCTCCTGACAGTGGAAGGATAACGGGTCAGTGTCTCTCGGACTCGATAAAGGCCCGATGGATTTGTCCAAGCTGGACCATAATTAAGAATGGAATCCCACATTACTTAGGAAGTAGAAGTTCTTGCTCTTTATAAGGTTTCAATGGGGCTCCAATTGTATCATTGACTAGTCATTTTTGGAATATAGGCCATATGGTTTGGCCTTCTATTGGGGCGTTACAAATGGTATCAAAACCTGTCTCAACCAAAAATGTGAGACTTGAGCCATGCCACCTACAATGGACAGGCCTGGCGAGGACGTCGAGAATTTAAGGGGGGTAGATTCTGATACCCCATATGATATGGATAAGAGTATGTGGTGTATAAGATCTCACATTGCTTGGGAATGAGATGTTCTTGCTCTTTATAAGGTTTCCAATGGGGCTCCCATTGTATCATTGACTAGTCCTTTTTGGAGTATAGGCCATGTGGTTTGGGCCTTCCATTGGGGCGTTACAGCAACAAACCAAGCCAATCGAAAAATAACCAAAAATACGCCCAGTCACCACACCAAATGTCAAACCAGAAATCAATCCTAGATCCCTCTCCAACATCATAACTAAAATGATTACCTGAACGTTCACTCGAGAATCAAGTAATGTTGAAGTCCTTGCACATGCACCACGGCACATCCCAAAGAGAATACAAACCCGCCAATTCCTCCCACAAAAAGCTCCTTTCCCTATCTGAATTTGGACCATAAACACCCACAAAGGTCCATTCCCACCCACCCTCCACATTTTTAAAAGAGCAAGCTACCGAAAAATTCCCTATACATTCCTCCATTGACACCACCACCCTTGTGTCCCACATCAAAAGAACGCCTCCAGAAAGCTCCCATAGATGCCAAATAAGCCCAACCCACAAAAGAACACCCTCATAGACTACGATTTAAACATCTATCAACATAAGGTAACTTTCTTTCTTGAAGGCAAACAATATCAACCTTCCAACCACGTAATAAAGACTTGATACGAAGACATTTGTTTAGATCATTAAGCCACCTAACATTCCAAGAGAGGATCTTAGGCTTTCATGAGAAAAGATGAGACCGCCTTCCTTTCAATTTGTCCTTCCTCCACTCCCCTCCTTAAAATCATAATTAATAGAGCATTCTAATCGTTTTAACTCCCTTTCTTTTTTAGAAGCGAAATTCAAGCGGAGGAACGTCCAGATTCAATGCAATGAGAAGAGCTTTGAATTGCTTTTCAAAACCACCACAAGAGATCCCAACACAATCCTGTATTTCCTCAACTTTTCTTAAGTCCCAATCCGACACCACACATGAAGAAGTGTGACAAGGAGGAAGAGCACAAAGAGGGGTAGGATCAACCTCATTCCCATCGGAACAGTCCCCTTCACACAGTACCATTTACAAGCTCGAAGCATCAAGAACCTCCCCTGTAAGTTGAAGCTCACCAGTATTGAACAGTACTTGTGAAAAGGGCCCTCTGTCCATTCCCAATTGCAAAAAAAACATCCACAAGAAGCAAAGATGGAGCAACCACCAGAACAAAATCCATAGAATGCAAATCCTTACCATATGGGACCAAAGGCAACAACCAAATAGTATCCTTCTCAACCACCGTCGTCTGAAGCTCAGATTGAGGAAAAAATTCCCCTTCTTCACTTTTTGGCAACATTTTCATCACTGACACACCAACCGAGAGGTCGCCTGACACCGGAGACGAAGCCTGTACTAGTTCGGATGACAGCTGGACTACGACCAGCATCGTGGATGATGAAAGGTCCGAACCTGATATTCCCGAAACAGCCCCGGTATGAGACTTCACCCTCCAAACACATTGTGGGATTTTTACCAGGCCCAACCTAGTAACTTTCTTTTTTCCTTTCTTATCTTCAGACTGCGTAAAGCTCACAGGACAACCTGGCCCATCTTCGTCAACCATCACCTGCTTATCCAAAATGCCAGAAACACTACCCACACAATCCGCAGACAAGCGCAAGCCCATGTCGACCTAACGTAGCACAGATTCCACCTTTTCCCTCATGTCCAACAGTAATTTCTGCATGGCTAACAGAGAGGGACAATCAATTACCCCTGTCGAGTCCCCCTTGGGAAAACAAACGTCTTTCTTGGGCAAATTCAATTCCGGCTGCACTGCGATCTTCCCAACCATCCCACGGTCCTCCCACCGGCCTACCGAGCAACCATTAGCTTCCGAAGGCGATGACGATCTCATCAAGACCTCCACAGAAGTCCCATTCGATCCCAAAACATCATGAGCACAAGGAGTAGACCTCTGAGATGCTCTATTCTTTAAACTCGAAACAGAGTACATGGAAACAACCTCTCTCAACTTATTGGCAAACCACCTCCAACCTTCACCCTTCGAACCTTCCGGGACAGCAATAAAACCACACCTCACCTCTCTCCCATATTCAGACAATGTCAAAAAGCGGCCATATTTGTTATGGCAACACTGGGCCGACAGAACCTGACTCCCATTTCTTCTAGACTTGTAAAATTCCGACAGACCAGCTGACACACCACAAGCGCCCACCACAATGACCAGCTAGTCCATAGTGGGTACATCCACAATGATATACTTAGTAACCTTGCGGCTTCTCTCCATAATCCGCCACCACTTCTCATTCTCACGTTGAAACTCAAAAATCTTTAAATCAATGAGAAGCTTCCATCTCGAACCCAACACGAAAATGAACAACTAAAACCAAAAAGCCCAACTAACCAGAAAAAGATGAAAAGAAAATGAAACACGAGGAGCTAAAAAAAAGGGTTAAGAAAATTTCCAGCGAGAAGCACCGGAAATAGGAAAGCAACGGGAAGGCATGAGAGAGAAAGTGGTAAGAAGACTGGGTTATCATCAAGATAATTCAAAACTCTAAATCTTTGCAGATTACATCTAGCTTCAAAATGCAACTTTGTAGGAAAGCAATATCTCACATACAGGACGCTCAAAAGCTGCATTATGGATCATATAATCAATGCCAGCACCCGGAAAAAAGGATTCAGCTTTCTCTACAACCTCTTTGAGAGAATCTTCTCCAGATGTCAAATCAAATGGTAAAATCTTCACTTCATCCGGTGCATGTTTACCTGCAGACATGCCAGCCATGTAATAAGAGAGAATATAGAGATGCTTACATCAAGATTCAGTGGAAAGGACATACCCATGAGCTGCTTCTTGACTAGCTCCAATTCAGCCTCATTCCGTGCAGAAAGAATAAGCTTGGCACCTAATCTTGCAAGTTGTTTAGCAAGAGTTTTCCCTTCATACGTAAAATCAGAAGGGACACGTGAGGTGATATACTCATTTATGTAAAACAACAATCAGTGACAAAAAAAAAACATGATAGCTATAAAATTAACAAGCATGCCACAACAAAGACCTCAACATCTCAACTGCATACAAAAGGAACAGAATATGAGACTTGAATACAGTTTTATTGATAATGTAGCTTTCTAATATTTTTAATTCAATATTTTATCAAGGAAACATATCTTGACTTCTCAAATAAAAAGTTCAGAATACAAAGCATAAGTAGATTTCTCCTAGTATATTGCATCGTTTACATTAAGAAAATAAAAACATAATGAAAAACAACCTAAAGAAAAACAACATTTATATATCAGTTTTAATATTTTTTTTTTTGCTAGGTAAGAGATTTTATTAATATTAAAAGAAGCAAGGCATTGTCCTAGTACACAGGATGTATACAATAGAAAACTATAAGTTTTAAAATATTTTAATCTCAACAAGAAATGAGGAATAAAGAACACTCCAGGAAAAAACAAAATCCAACGCAACAAATATGGGACTTTGTTTTCAGAAATGTAGCTACTATTCACTAGGAGGTTTCACAATAGCCTCCCTCTATAAAAAGAAAAATTGTTCTACTTGGGTAACAATAGTGGCTGGGCAGTGTCAGATAAATCACTCTCAAGCCATCAATGTTATGAACACCAAAGCCATAACCACTATAGTTACCACAATTTAAAATGCGCTCTGTAGAGAAAATTTTCTACCAGAAGGAATGTTTCAGCACAGATACCCTATGTACATCAGTGGATCAGTGAAACAATATAAAAATTGACAGTTTCATATGGGTGCTTTTCTACCAAACAAAAAAAATATCCATGTAAATTGCGCATCAGATTCAGCCACTTCCTTAAAGTTTGATAACCCACAGTAAGGCTATCGCAGTACAGATATAGGTGCACTAATCCTCCTACCGAGATTAATGGATGAAAACAAACTCACCTTAAATCCCCATATCGCAGGCCCCTTGTATCTCACCTACTATGACTAGAGCTAAGCCCACACTTACCATATCTCAACTAGTCTAACATGCAAAGCTTTTAAAAGTTACAATATGTGAAAGACTTGTATGTGGGACAAAAGATGATAATAACCCTAATAACCACCGAGTATTAATTAACAATTTCTCATCCCCCCCCCCCCCCCACCCAAAAAAAAGCAAACATTCTTAGCATAACAATGAGAAAATAAACAAAATCCAGCAACTGGATGCTAAACATTGTGAAAATATAAATGGTTAGGTAGGTGTAAAATATATGTGGTTGTATGTATGTATGCATGTATATATGCTGTAACACACTTCCCGTAGGATAGAGATATTACTAACATTCATAACATAATGCCCAATGAAGAGATTCGAATACATGAAAAATACCTCAGTTAAAAAAAAACGTCAACTAAAGTGAACCTAACTGTCTTCGAATCATGAAACTGAAAGCATAAAGTAAAAACATGACTAAACTAATTCTTGTGTAAATAACACTTATTCCTTTCTAAGTCTTTACACTAGATCTATTCCTGGCCCTCCAGCTCTGCGTCCTCATACTCATCATCTGTGCCAGTTAAACATAGAAGAAAATAGATAAACAAACAAAAATGAGTCAAATACTCAGTAAATAGCATATCATACCGTAAAATACATCTTAGCCTAGCATAGACTTAATTTTTGAAAGACTCTTTAACATACGTACATCATCACAGATTCACAATCATACCGTACACATAACTTAATTTAACATAGGCTTAATTTCTGAAAAACTTTACATACATACATATATCGTCACTGATTCACATAGCATATCTATTCATCATTAACATGAGTGAAATCATACATAATCATGACAAACATGTAACGTGAATGCATAAATGACTGACTTCATACATTTTCTAACAATCATACATGACTTGTTCATCTTGTCTTTCACTTATCATATGGTGACCCACGCTTGAGAGTCCGTGACACCGCATAACTTGTAATAACATGGAGTGAAACATGCTTAAATCCGTGTTTCAACTAACATATGGTGAACCACGCTTAGGTCCGTGTCACCGCTTATCATAACTTGTGATGAACACGCTTAGGTCCGTGTTGTGATGAACACGCTTAGGTCCGTGTTGTGATGAACACGCTTAGGTTCGTGTCATCCTTAACATAACTTTTGGTGAACACGCTTAGGTCCGTGTCACCCTTAACATCTTATCTTTCTTAATGCATGAGAAGTTTGTTGGACTTCATGAACTTTTCTAGCATGGCATATACTTGTACATAGCATAACATAACATGGCATGGCATAATGTGATCTGAACATAAACATTCCATGGCATACATGATCAGAGAACTACGTGAACATTACATGACTTATATGATCTAAATACTTCATGACATTACATTGCATGGCATACATGTGATTTTCAAAACATATCATCCATCAAATCGCAATCCATATAGCATAACATACATATGCTCACTTACATGCATATCATTATATTTCATCGAAGATCATGAAATGGATCTAACCTTGACTTAGCTCGTAGTGTAGCGTAGACAAACATCACTACAGTACACATGCAATTATATGATCATACTAATTACCTCTTAACGCCGCTTTCCTGATTCCCACTTTGTGACGTGTTACCTATACGAGGTACTAGATGTTACTAATTTCCTAGAAAAGCGTGTTGTAATTCTCTACGTAATTAAATACGTATAATGGACCTTAACTAAAATAATAGGCTTCATAGCATACTGTAAAAACATACTTTAAAATCCCTTAAATACTTTCTATGAAAATAAATCTATGAAAAATATATTTATTCAAGTAAAAAACTTTGGCCTACTTAATTATCAGCACAGCCCCAATTAGAGAAAACAACCCACTTAATATCACTAAAACAGTTTCTGTAAACACAATCAGCCCAATTTAAACCTCAAGCCCGCATGAAATCAACCCGCTTAACCTAGTCTATAGTTTCTTAAATAAATCAAGCCCACCAGATTTAAAAACCAGTCACGTTACAACTAAGCCCAGCCCCAATAAAACTCAGCCTAGTAGAAAGGATATTTTGGGAAAACTGAAATAAAAGAAATAAAGAGAGAAGACGGGCTTACGGGAGAGGAGGCTGTGCGATGCTCACCGAGAGAGGGCTGAGTGCAACGGCAGCTCTAGGTGGCTGGGAGTGACCAACGACGCAACTGGCGGGTCCCTATGGTGTAGTGACACCGAGAGAGAGAGAGAGAGAGAGAGAGAGAGAGAGAGAGAGAGAGAGAGAGAGAGAGATAGAGAGAGAGAGAGTTTAGAGAGGGAAGCTGTCAAGACGATAAGCACTAGGGAGAGAAAATGGTGGCCGACGGCAATGGGCTTACCGGAGAGGAGTGGGCTCGACGGGGTTGGGCTGGTCGGCGATTTCTGGGCAGCGTGGTGGTGCTCCCGATGTCCTGGGGTGATCGACGGTGGCTGGGTAGAAAACTAGGCTATGTGGGAGTGAGTTATTCCTCTAGGTATTTTCTTGGGTTTTATTTCTGAAGGGTCTCGGGTGAGTTTTATAGATGAGGGGAAGAGAAGTACGTGAGTGTGATTAGGAGACTAGGCTATAGTTTGAAGTTGTCTAGACTTTAGGAACCTATTCCTACAAGGATATACATACTGAGAGGATTTTTTTTTTTTGAGAGTTTGAGTTGGAGTTGGTTTCAAACTAGGAATCTATTCAAACTGGAAACCAAGGGAAAACTATGTCGATAAGGAAACTTCCTAAGGAAATACAAACCCTTTTAATCTGATTAGTTTTCAAATAAAAATAAAAATAAAATAACACTTTTGGGGTCTGGATGTTACATATGCACTTATTATGCAGCTTTGAAGCTGATCTTGCTGTCAAAGTATATTTAAAAATCAGCACTTATTCTCTCACACTGCAATTCACTCCTGCACCTGCACTGTAAATCAGTCACCTACATTACATTCAGATCAGGAGTTAAAAAAAATTTACCATTAATTAATTTCTTTTAATTTGCCGCAGTCAGTTTACGAGACAACAACCACATCAGCTTCAAGTAAGATTTCTAGTAAACTCAATTGTATAGGATCTCAGATCCTAAGTCAGACTCAATACGCTGCATGCACAGGAAAATGAACCAGGTTCTCTCTAGATTGATAGAGATCAGCCATCAGATGGGGCAGAGTTCTAGCTCAGGCTCCAAATAATTCAGATAATTGGGAAGCACCCTTCAGGTAAAGTTCACTAACAGGATAACAGGACTTGCTTTCCATTTTCTTATAATGAACAGCAGCCTGCTCAAATTCCAAGAAACCACTGTTAAACCACCAAATTTGACTCACCCAGAAGACCAAAAAGGTGATATTGCTATTCTGTGAAGTTCATTACAGCTCCCTGTATATTTTCTCCTCTTTATGTCCCCCCACTGATGTATGTATTTATCCTCACGCACATGCAAGCATGCGCAGACAAACCCAAGCGCACCCACCTGCAAGCATGCCAATATGGACACTGCACACATGTGCGCACACCCACACGATTAATACTTGATATGTGTATGTGTGTGCATATATATATATATATATACATATATATGTATATACATATATATATTGTCTTGTTGAAAGTGATTTAAAGAGTCATATAATAACCTTTGTCTATAAATCCCACAACAATTGAATTCATACTTGATATTGGTTTATGTACTAGTTGGGTTTCTGCATCTACTAAATTAAGTTTGGGTAATACTTCAGCTCAAAATCAGAGCCTGCTTTCTTCATTTGTGTACTCCACATGCTAGACCCATTTCTTTTTGTTTAGATTTTCCTGTGGGCTGGGTCTGTCTCGAAAGGATCTGGACATGAGAAGGGTGTTAAGGAATCCCATACTGACATGGCTGGTAGTGATATAGGGCTATGTACTGTCAAAATAAGGTGAAAAACTGTATGAATAGATGAATCAATTGGCCTTGAGGATTCTGTATATTATATAATCTGTACAAAGCAATTCTATACATGGAAATAAATCAGTACGCGCCTAATTCTAGCCCTATACATGGAAGTTACAATCTGTCAAATATTAACTAGAGAAATAAGGAAAGAGTTGAATAAGGAAAGAATAATGAACAATAATGGGCAGCATTGCTGTCCATTGACAGCCCCCCTCAAATTGATGCGGGTTGATCAACAAGCATCAATTTGCTACTTAAGAAGCAATGTCGATGGCGAGTGAGAGATTTGGTGAAGATATCAGCAATTTGAAGTTCAATGGAAACATGTGGAAGAGTGATAACACGAGCTTCAAATGCTTCACGGATAGAGTGACAGTCGACTTCAATATGCTTCATGCACTCTTGATAGACAGGATTGGCCGTGATCTGAATAGCACTCGTATTATCAGCATGTAGAGGTGTAGGATCGGTCTGAGAAAATGCCAACACACTAAACCGAGAAACCCACACGGGCAAGAACAGCCCAGAACATGCCGAGAAAATGAAACCGAGAAGAAGAAAAAAAAAATTCAACCTGGCTCTTGATGCCATGTCAAAATAAGGTGAAAATCTGTATTGATGGCCGAATCAATTGGCCTTGAGGATTCTGTATATTATATAATCTGTACAAAGCAATTCTATACATGGAAATAAATCAGTATGCGCCTAATTCTAGCCCTATACATGGAAGTTACAATCTGTCAAATATTAACTAGAGAAATAAGGAAAGAGTTGAATAAGGAAAGAATAATGAACAATAATGGGCAGCGTTGCTGTCCATTGACATGCACTACTTAGATATACCACATACTAACTTAAGTTTGTTTACATTTTCAGGTTAGATTCAACTTGCTCAACACAACCACCTTTCTTCAAGCTCGAGCAGATAATATAAGTAGAAACCATCCCCGCTTTTTATTAATGCATCTCATATCAAATAAATTACCACCCATTTAAAACCCTAATGAAACAATTATCTTAACAGGGATAGAAGCCCCACCAGCTATAAATGTGGATATCGGTATTAGGCCTGTGCAGAAAAGGCGCTGACCCGAGCCTTCTGTACGACCCGACCCGACCCGACCGATAAAAGTGGGTCAAACTAACTTGTAGGTCAAACCCGCTAACTGTCGGTTTCGATCTGACAATCACAGACCTTATGCCATCCATCCCCAAATCTCAAACCATAGCTGTCATCACTCACCATTTCTCTCTGTTATCACCTAAGTCGTTGTCACTGGCGAAGTCTGTGCCCTGCCTGCGCTGCGGCGGCTATGCGATAGGTTCTACAGTAAGCCAAGCTCACGAGGTTGGAGGCGTAATTTTGTTGCAACGTTGGGCCCTATTTTCTTCGATGCGCTGTAGACTCGGACAGATTCAACGGAGAGCGAAAGGGAAAAACTCATTCAACAACACAAAACTCCAACCTTTCAGATATTAAATCCAAACATAAAAATGGAAAACACTACGACTCTCTAATCAGAAACCGATTAGACACAAAACAACGTCGATTTATTGGTAAGAGAACTACTTGGATCTCTGCCTCATCTTTCGGCGCTTCCTCTTCAACTTCCTCATGAGCTTCTTCTTCCACTGTGAAACCAAAGAGCAAACCCCAGTACGAGATTAGAAAAATTAAAAAACGTCCATTTTTAAGTTTTTAGATCGAGTAAATAGTAGGGTCCGACAAATATCGTATGGCAATAAGACTACAATCAAATCTTACCTTGGCCCTCATGGTGATTCCGTGTCTAAGTTCCTTCTCACCCTTGCTTTCGAAACCCTAGTAGTCCGGAGTAGGCAGCGCAGAGAACGATTTGGAGGCATTGAGAGATTTATAGCAATTGAAGAAGAAACCCATGTATAGGTTGTGGGTTCGGAGGGGCTTCAAAAGACATTTCTGGAGATTGGTCGATATCAAACGGGACGGGACGGGACGGGTTGGGCCGGGCCAGGTCGCAGGCCTAATCGGTATTATTTCCTTCATCAATGGTTAATACTTTTCTGCTTTGCAATCAACTCCTCTCCCATAAAGAAGTAGTAGATGAGATACAAAAGCTATAATTGCCACCTTTAATGCCTCCATGTATAGCAGTTTTGCAGTAACGAGGAGACAAAGAAGAATTTTCTAAAGATACCATCAAGGTAAATGATTAATGGGACCAACAGTTGAGGCACCCATCTTTTTCACATTGTCAACTAATCTCTTCCAGGCATAAAGATAGATGGCATGCCCATTGTATCACTTCTCACAGTGTAGTTTTATCAACTCATAGAGCAGTGCTATCCTCCATCGCATACAGGAAAACACTTCTCAGAATTCAAAGTTGTAGAAACACAGAAAGGCCCAAAGTATTACCCTTCTTTCAACACAAAACTTGAGTTTGAATTTTCAGGAGTGTAAAATAAAGCATAATATGGGCCAAAAGGCAGGGAAACATTAATATCCTCCCATCCTAGCCAGCAAAATCAGGAATTTACTGGCACATAAAGGTTCCAATCAGAAAAGAATACTGTTTCGTTGTTAAAATATAAAACAACGGTAGAAAATGTGGCTATCTGATTATTAAGACAATTTTCATCATGACACCCGATATCCGGATTGTTGTCACCATGATTGTAGTGACAAAACAGTGATCGTTATAACAATGACAAGAGCAGCTGATGAAAATTTCAAAACATCCATGGATGTATATCCATAACCTACCACGAACCCCACCTCACTTAAATGCTTTTAAAGGCAGTAAGAAATGCAATGAGTTTGTACATAACTATAATCAGGACGGTTACAACTTTGACGTATTAAAACCTTTATTGCTCTTTGAAGGAGCATAAATTCAAGAAAGATCAAATATATTGGACATTGATTCACAATATAAAACCCTTATATCACATACCGATTCCGCGGCTAGCTCCAGTAATCCAGACAACCTGGAAGAACAACATTGTAATGGATAGACTAAATGTTTTAATTCAGAAATAGAAACAATAAAACAGCGCGAGCATTAAAATATTTGATTATACACTCAAAATTCATGACGGTTACCTTGTCTTCAATTTCTTCGCGCTTCGCATGTCTTTTCGACATCAAAGTGAAATCCCCTGCCGATAAATAATTAAAAACAAAAACCCACTAATTAAACTACATAGAGAGCACAGGACACCGGTCTTCAACAGCCAATTTAAATTTATAAATGCGCACACGAAAAAAAACAAAAAAAATTGAGATAGGGAGAAGGATTTTGAGCAGTTACCATCTGAGGTGACGAGTTTAAATAACAGGAAGAGAGAAAGAAAGATAGAAACGAAGAAGAGGGAAAGCAAAATGCCCATGCTGCAGAGGTTCAGTTGAAAACTTGGAAAGAGTACGAATGCTGCAAGGCGAAACCTAAGGACCCGGGACCGGCTCTCCTCCGGTGTGCCTACCACCATTCTGCGCCGGTTTTTAAGGAAAATGTTATTATTTTCCGTGTTTTGCCACGTGTATTTTATTTTTTTAAAATTTGTTAATGGTTAAAAAATTAATTATTAATAAATTGGTGTATTTTTTTAAAATATTTCAAAATATTTCAAAAATATTTGAAAGAGAAAAAGTGCAAATGCACTAGGGGCACACTCATTAGGCAGCAGAGTAGCATTGTTCAATTTTTAAATAGGAGAAATGTAATTATACTTGAGAAAAATTTATAAAAAATTTGTTTCTTCACATGCCAGTTATTAATATGTTGAAAATTATAAAATTTGAAATAATTTCAAAAGAAAATTGATAAAATGAGTCTTGTACGTTTCTTATAAGTAAAATTGCAAGTACATATAGTACTACTCTTTAAATAGACAAATAACATGTATAACAAATAAAATCCGAAGGTTAAGTTGTTGCCATGTCTAAAACTTAGTTATAACTCTGTTAACGGCGTTAACGTCACACAGAGATTCTCTTTAGGTTTCACTTATTTGCTAAGTCTAGTAATTTGTATGGAAAACGAAAGAACAGTAGGGTTTCAATGGAGCATGTATCTCACATTTAATGATTTCCCTCTTTTTTGGAACTTTCTCATTCAAACACCAAACAAACTGGACTTTTAAAAATCTTTTTAGAAGTCTTAATTTTAACACACCTAGATCACGGCTGACGTGGAAACTTTCTCCATCAACTATGTTAAAAAGAATTAATTTATATGAAAGCGTTTACACCACACACCATCTACATAGCATAATTTGACTTGAAAATAAATTTTAAAATTTAAATATTATAAATCAAATCATGCCATTTGGATACTATCAAAAAACAAATTATACTATTTAGATAATGTGTGTGTCATGGATGTGGTAAGGACTTGGGAAGGAAATGATAGTTGGGAAGCTGAAGACAAAACGAAAAGTTTAGAATTAATGAAAAACGCATCATTTTGAATATTGTAAGGGTGAGTGTAGTGTAAATGAAACAGGGTGTTTTGTAATTTCTATAAGTGTTTTGTAAGTTATACGTAGCGTTGAGGGTATTCTTCATTAGCAATATGGTGGGTTGAGGTCTTCTTCTTTGGGAATGTCCTTTGTATTTATGTTCATATAAATATACAGAGGAGGAAAAATTGTGAAGGTGTTGATTAGCTTGAAGGTAGATTGTGGAGGTTGGAATTACCTCGAATAATTCCTCATTCTTGGTTCGAATAAAGCTCCAAGATTCATTCTTTCAATTCTTTCTATACATTATTTCTTATTTTCTTGATCTTGATACATAACATTGGTATCAGAGAGGCCAATCCTTTCCATGGAAGAAGGCACAATGTCTACGCCTTTGAAGGTGCATAAGGAGAATACCCAGAAGCAAAAAGAAGCAATTTAGAGGCAGTTGATGATTAGCAACAATCCATTCATTCTATCATGGACATGTTAGATCAATTGAATGAAATGATTCGTACTTAAGTGGAGCATCATCATGTGTCTCCTTGTAAGATTCTCGTATGGTTAGTTAAGATGATAGAAATTGTATACCAAGGGGTGTGAAGTTAGAATTTCCTCACTTTGAAGGAAGTAATCCAACGAGGTGGATTTTCAAAGTAATTAAGTACTTTGATTTTCATTAAACACCACCTCACCAAATGTTGTTGATGGCATCTTACCATATAGAATGGGAGGCCCTTATCTGGTATCAAGATGTGGCTGACAGTGGATTGTTCACAGGGTGGGACTCCTTTGTAAGGGCCTTGCAAACTAGCTTTGGTCCAACAGCCTACGATGACCTTAGAGAAGCCTTAACAAGGTTTAAACAAACATCAACTGTGGCTGCCTATAAAGCATGGTTCGAACGTTTGTCAAATAGGCTTAAGGGTCTATCTGAAAAGCATAAATTGAAATGTTTTTTAAATGGACTGAAGGATGAGATCCGTTTGCCAGTGAGGATGCTCAATCCCATAAATCTAAGTGCAGTGTTTGGGCTTGAAAAGATCCAAGAGGAGTGAGTACATTTGGAGTTTTAGAAGGGCTCTGAGATCTGTTATGTCAAGTGGGAAGGAAGTGAGGAAATGGGGAAGAAAATTCAAAAACTTTTGGCAAGAAAGGAAAATATCTTCTTCTCATAAGGATGAAAAGAGAAAAAAATGGCTATATTACCACTATGAAAAGAAGTGGAATCTTAGCCATGTGTGTAAGAACCCAAAAATTTATCTTTTGCAAGTTGATGAAAATGTAGTTTAAGAAAAGGGGCCACAACATGGAAAATGTGAACATAAATTAAAGAAGCAAGATATAGGTGGAGTAGGAGGAGGAAAACTTATAAATATCAGTACATTCTATTTTTGGTTCTCCTAGCTCTAACACTATGAGATTAATGTGAATGATTGGAACAAAGTCAGTGGTTATACTAGTAGATTCAGGAAATACCCACAACTTCTTGAATCCCTTGGTAGTCAAAGTAGCAAGGTTGAAGGTGGAGGAAGGTCCTAGGCTGCGAGTGAAGTTGGCCAATGGGGAAAAACTGTTAAATTTTAGAAGGTGTGAACAAATCAGTATCAAGTTGTAAGGGAATAGATCTCCTATGTCTTTTCACATGTTGACACTAGGAGGCTGTGATATAGTTCTGGGGGTCAATGGCTCAGAACCTTAGACCCAATTAGGTTGGACTTCTTACAAATGACAATGAAGTTCCAGTGGTGTGCTAAGGAGATCAGTTTGCAAGATTTTTGTTCTGGGCACAATATAGTCAAGGATGGAAGTCAATTTTTCAAGTCTACATCTTTGAGGAAATCTGGATGGGTATTGCAATTGATTCATCAAGGGGGAGATGGTAATGGTGGTAATAATCAATATGAAGGCATGAAGGAAATTTTGATGAATTCCAAGATGTGTTTGAAGAACCTGCTTGACTTCTCCCAAACAGAAGTTGTGATAACCAAATTAACTTGAAGAAGGCATATCTCCCACCTCAGTGAGGCCATACAGGTATCCTCATTAACAAAAAATTGAGATAGAAAAAATTATTTAAGAATTATTGATGTCAAGGGTAGGTAGGCCTAATCAAAGTCCATTTTCATCTCTTATGTTGCTAGTAAGAAAAGATGATGTGAGTTGGCTGTGTGTGGACTATAGGGCCTTAAACCAGCAGAACATTAAGGAAAAATTTCCTATCCTTGTGATAGAGGAGCTCCTAGATGGTTTGATATGAATCCGCGGGAATGAAATCCCTTGAACCCACAATCAATTTGAAAACTCACCCAAGAAAGCCAAAATCAAGTCAATGGATGGAGAACCTAGACCTAATGAGAACTCGTTTCAAGAACCTAGATTATATTAAAATCTAGACCCGTTGAAAAACCTGTCTCAAGAACCCAGATTACAAAGGAGGAACGCGACAAAGGTTGTGATTTACCTTTGATAAGTTCAAAAGTTCAATTAAGAACAAGAGGAGTAAAACTCAACTCACAATAAATAAATTCATCAAATTTTATAAACTTCTTAATATGAGGCAACAAAGAGTATTTAAACTAAAACCTAATTAAAACCCTAGCTAAAATAATGCCCCAACTTTCAAAAATACCCCTAAGTGAACAGTGCCGCGGCTACAGTACAACGCTACAGTAACTCGGCTACAGTAACCTTTAAAACCCTAGTTCCTAAAAAGTAACTTTTCAAATAAGCCATTGGCCAAAATACATGGCATTCCCAAAAACCCTAGTTCATAAGAAATAATAAATTTCCCAACATGTCCTTGAATAGGTGCCCCCTTAACTCTTTCTAATAATAAATCTAATTATTCTAAACTAATAAAATAAGTCCTTTAAATGAATTAAACAAGTTAAAAGGCTTCAAGTTCCCAAAGCCTTCAAGTGCCCAAAGCCTTTAAGTCATGTTGTTGCCATCTTCCATAGCTTATATCAAATGAATGAAAACTGAATCTTCATCCTTCAAGTCCATCTTGAATGTTGGGCTCTTGCTAGACTCTTTCCAAGTGGATTGTATCGCCTTATTGATCTTCTTGGCTCCTGATCTTGTGATTAACCCATTTGGAACTTGTAAAAGATCTTTAAGACTAGGCCCACTTTGGTTCCCATCACGGTTGTATGGGGTAAAGTTTTTTCGAAATTGGACTTAAAATTTGGTTATCACCAAAATAGAGTAAAAAATGATGATATTTTCAAGACAACCTTCAAAACATATGAAAGTCATTATGTGTGGCTCCCCCGACCCCCATATATGGGAACATGGGAATCGAGACACCCGAATGATGACAACACGGTCACGCATCCTAACGATAGTGCTAAGTGTGTATACATGCAATAGTGTATAAAAACAACGCAGCGAATATATTAAGTCAACTAAATACCAGAATTTAAACACAATTTAAATATCAATAAAAATGGTTTAAAGAGTTATACAGTCATCCAAAATAAATATAATACAAGTCCCAAATAAAATGAATGATCCCAAATAACTCCTCGAGCAGAGCTGAATCCTCAGGCTCACCCTCAGTCTCATCTGCATTGAAATCTGCATTACCATAAAAAGGTACTGCAGGTAAGTAAAATCCAAACAACTCACAAGATTAAAAATGCATTAATGCAACCAACAATAATGCATGCATATGATGAAATATGCAATATGCCCCAAAACGTCATTTTCCCCGAAAATAAATATTTTCCAACGCACCTCAAAATCTCATTTTGGCCCAAACATATCCGAAAAACATTTTCCCAGGAAATGATTCACACAAAATCCATATTCAACACGCTATTTTCCCATAAAATAGTCCAATATTCCATTTTACCGTATGCACCATGATCTCCCCTAGGGACCATCCGCACACCCTGGCTCCCATCGCCACACCAAGGGTAACGACCGTGCGTGTGATTTCGTAACGAGCGATGCCCAGTTCCGTGCCCAGCGCGTACGTGGCCAAGCATCCTCTAGCCCCCGCTAGCAAGGGGCCACGGAGTCGGCACGAGAGCGTTACCATCCCGTCCGATCCCGTTATCGCCCAGCGACAACTCAGGGGATGTCACTCAGTATATTCCGCTCCCGAGTGAGCAGAGGAGCTCCACTACGATAATGTCCCATCTTGGCTTGGGGTCATGATACACACACACCCAAAAATCATTTCACATGAAAATCCAGTTTTTAATAAACACATGAATATGAATGCAATTATACGAAAACCCAATTTTCTTTACAAACATGATCATGCGTGTAAATGTGCAATGTACATGAAACCATAAAATATCCAACCAACAATTCAACACAGCCCAAAACACATAAACAAAACACATAAATAAACCCCTTACTCCTCGGACTCAGTCCGGCAAAATCAATCAATTCACAGTATAATGAGTTAGTGCAAAAATACATTTAAATCACGAAAGTTCTTTGGAAAATACTTACAGTGCTATTTTATAATTTCCGAAGGATCACGGAGCTGCATGAAGTGGCAACACAGCAACAGAATAGTGTCAAATGCACTGTGGCCGTGGGTCTCAAAAACCAACTTTTGAACGAGTACAAACGAAGACCCGAGATTGATAGGGATGAGTTTAGGGATGTCGGTGAAGATAGTGGTGGTGGTGGTTGGCGTGAGAGGCAGCGTGGGCGGCGGTTGGAGAGCAAAAAACTCAAAACGGAAATGGAGTTGGTTGTACTTCACCGGTGGTGGATCGGAGCTGGGGTTGGGTGCATCGGGTTGCTAGGAGGTCGAGGATGAAGTGGTGAAGAAATGGTGGCCGGAGGTGACGTGACAGCGGCGTGCGAGCTCAAGGAACGCCGCGGCTTAGTGTTGCGCGTGGGAGCAAACGGCGGCGCGGGAGGAGCTAAGATTGGAGGGTGGTGGTCGCCGGAGGGTGGGGAAGGCCGTGGGCTGGGCGGTGTCGCTGGATGGAGGCACAGGGCGGTGGGCTGGGGAGGAGAAGAAAAACGTACGAGGTGAGGGGGAGAGCGATGCAGCGCGCGGGAGAGGAGAGAGAGAGAGGAGAAAAGAAATGGGAAAAAAGAAAAAGAGAAGAAAGAAAAAGGGAAAAGAAAAAATGTAGGGAAAGAAATTAGGTCCAATTCTCACATATTGGGTCACAAAAATGATCCAATGGAAACGATTTCAAAACAGCAAGTAAAATAAAATAATTCAAATGTAATGATTAAATGAAAATAAAATAATTAAACCCAACAATAAATTATTTTAAAATAAAGAGAAATTTAAATGCATAACAATAATTAATATTAAGAAAGCACATCAAAAATAATTTTCACAAAATTAAAATCATAAAAATAAACCAACTAAAAAAATCCAACAACTTTAAAGTAAGAGAATAAATTTTTGAATAAATAAAAATAATCATTCATTAAAAATACACTAAAATACGGGGTGTTACATTATGAGTTTTGAGTGATACATTTTGGGCTTACTAAATCTTTTGCTACATTTCAGGTTTGATGAATGATATCTTTAAGCCTTTCTTGAGAAGATTTGTCATTGTCTTCTTTGATAATATCTTAGTATACAACAAAGATTTCAGTGAGCATGCAAGGCACCTGCAATTGGTATTGGGGGTTCTAAGACAGCGCCATTTGTTACCAAAAGATCAAAATGTAAATTTGGAGTTACAGAAATTGATTATCTGGGCCACTTGATATCAGGAGAAGGGGTTAAAACTAGTCCATCTAAGATATTTGCTCTGTTAGATTGGCTTGTGCCATGTAATTTGAAGTCCCTCAGGGAGTTTTTGGGCCTCACAGGCTACTATAGGAAGTTTATAAAAGATTATATGACATGATTGCAGCACCCTTAGCAAACCTGCTTAGAAAAAATGGCTTCGAGTGGATTGTTATAGCTGCTGAAGCATTCCAAAATTTGAAGAAAGTTGTTACACAGCCGCTTGTATTGAGACTTCCAAATTTTTCTAAAGCTTTCACAATTGAATGTGATGCAAGTGGAGGTGGGTTGGGAGCTATGTTAATGCAAGAGGGTCAAGCCATTGCATATTTTAGTAAGGCCCTCAAAGGCAAAGCTTTGTTGTCATCAACTTAAGAGGGAGCGTTGCTGACTCCTGTATCAGCTGTACAAAAATGGAGGTCATACCTCCTTGGCTAGTCTTTTAAAATTAAAACTAACCAACAAGTCCTCAAATGTTTACTAGAGTAGAGAGTGGTTAATGAGTCACAACAGAAGTGGGTGACTAAATTGATGGGATATGATTTTTTTATCGATTATAAGAAAGGGAAAGAGAATAAAGTTGTCAATGCTTTGTCAAGGAAGCTAGAAGAGGAAGAAGAGACATTCGGAATAATTTCATTTCCCACCCCACTTTGGATTGATGGACTCAAGAAAAGTTATACTCAACCTCAAGAGATTCAAGACTTGTGTATAAAGAATCAGAAGGGAGGGCAAGTAGTCAAGCATTATTCATTACAGCAAATGCTTCTATTGAGTAAACGAAGATTTGTAATGATTCCAGATTCAGACTTTAAGCGGAAGGTGTTGCAACATATCCACTCTAACCCTTAAGCTGGACACTCTAGCTACCATAAGAATCCTAAGAGGGCCAAGATGGATGTTTACTGTCACAGAATGCATGGGTTCATCAAGAAAATGGTAAGAGAATGTGATACTTATCAGATTACAAAATATGAAACTGTTTATCTTGCTGGCTTACGGCAACCTCTTACTATTCCAGTTAGTCCATGGTCTTATGTTTCTATAGATTTTATAGAAGGCTTGCCTTTGTCACATGGTGCTAGTGTAGTATTTTTTGTGGTTGAAAAATTGACAAAGCATGCACATTTCTTCTCTTTGCTTCATCCTTATACTGTAACCAAGGTGGCCCAAGTGTTTTTCTCAAGAGTGTTCAGATTGCATGGGATGCCTAAAACCATAATTTCTGACTGAGATGCAGTGTTCGCTAGCAAATTTTGGAATGAATTATTTGAGTTGCAAGGCATTACCTTAGCTTTCATCTCTGCCTACCATTCACAAATAGATGGAAAGACTGAAGCTTTGAATAAATGCCTTGAGGGGTATTTAAGGCGTTATGTGGGGTCTCAACCTAAGAAGTGGAGTTTGTGGCATTTTATGGTTGAGTGGTGTTATAACACCACTAGCTATTCATAAACTAAAATGACTCATTTCGAAGCCTTATATGGCTATGCTCTCCCAAGTTGTCGTCCTATGTTACAAGGATAACAACTAATGCTGCTATGGATGAACAATTGAAGACAAGGGAGCAAATCATGTTAGAGCAGAAGCAGAATTTGAATCAAGCCTGAGAAAGATTGAAGTTCTTTGCAGATAAAAAAAATATCTGTGAGGAGCTTTGAATTGGGAGATTGGGTATTTTTGAAGGTGCAACCTTATTGACAAAAATCAGTGGCATTGAGGCATAATCTTAAGTTGGCACCAAGATACTATGGTCCTTTAAAAGTTATAGCCAAGGTTGGGACAACGATATAAACTGGACCTACTAGCCTCATCAAGAACTCACCCAGGGTTTCATGTTTCATGTCTTAAAAAGAAGCTCGGGCAGCACATTGCACCTCTACCAACTTTACCACCAATGGATAAGGAAGATATTATTTTACTAGAACCCGAACTTGTACTGGATAAAGACTGAAGAATAAGTTTGATCAACCTATCACAGAAGTTTTAATTCAGTGGAAATGGGTTTTACCAAAAGATAGTTCTTGAGAGTCATTGTGGAAGCTAAGGGAGTTGTATCCCCACCTTGTGGGCAAGGTGCTCTAAGAGGGAGGAATGGCACTGAAAGAAATGCAATTTTATTTTAGAATCATCAATAAACCCAAATACGATTATAATAAGTGTCAAATAAATTAAATACATAATAGACATATTCTCACAAATAAAATATGTCACAAAGATTAACCACTCCCATATGAGCTACATGCTCCTTAAGCACTTTAGTTGGTAAGCCCTTACCCAATTGATATGTGATGATTTTGAACTCTTTCTTTCACAACAAGAAACTTTATGTCAATGTGCTTAGACTTTGACAAACTCATTACTCATGTCATTCTTGAAATATAACTATGCTGTCTTATTATTACTATAAGCCTTTAGTGAATCCTCAATGTTATGCACGACTTGAAATCTAATGATAAATTTCGCAACCATATTTCTTGATTGGAATCCTCTAGCAATCAATAAATTCTGCTTCCATGGTAGAAGAAGCTATAAGCGTTTGTTTGACACATTTTCATGACACAACTCCCCCTACTAACATGGAAATATAACCTAAAATGGATCTCCTACCATCAAGGCAATCATCAAAGTCGAAGTTCGAAAATCCAATAATCTTTAGATGTTCAGTCCTCTGATGAGTGAGTATATAGTCTTTCTTTCTTTGCAAGTATTGTATCACCATTTTAGTAGCTTTCTAGTTATTTATGCCTGGATTGCTCAAATATTTGTCAAGCATTCCAACTGCATACGTAATGTATGGACGTGTGCAAACCTAAGCATACATAAGGCTACTTACAGTTGATGCATAAGGCATTTTTTTCTTTTCTATATTGTTCTTTGGGCAATGAATCAAACTTAATATGTTACCTTTTGCAATGGGCGCATCCCCAAATGCACAATTTTGCATGCCAAACCTGGAGTATTCTCTCAACATATGCATTATGTGATAAGCCAACTATACCATGTGATCTATCACGATGAATCTGTATGCCTATCACAAAAGATGCCTCCCCAAGATCTTTCATCCCAAAGTATTTTGAAAGAAGTTTCGTGGTTTCATATAACAGGCCCATGTCACTAATCACCAATAGGATGCCATTAACAAATACAACCAAAAATATAAATTTGTTCCCACTGAGAGCATCCTCAATGGATTAGCTAAAAACTAAATCCATCGAGTATTTAGCTATTAGAACATAAAATGGCATCACAATGGATTAGCTAAATGAATTTAGCTACAGTCACTTCCAAAATAATTTCCAAATTTGAAAGTAACTATTCATACATCAAATACATTTTATATTAATTATTTATCTCTCCCTTTTATATCAATTATTTCTCTTTCCCTTTTAAATGACAATTGAAAAAATATAATTAGAATATGATCACTAATTAAGAGCATCCACATTAGTCTAGGCATATGTATATGCAAAGTCATATTTGCATAATATGACCCTGAAATCCTCTCTATTGCTTATGTATATCCAAACATTTAGTTAGCTATGAACAGTGTTTATCTAAATTTGGATAACTACTATTCACTCTACAAAACATATTTTAATCATTATTTCTCTCTCCTCCCACTCTCTCTCTCACAATTCTTTCATTTTCTCCTTCCTTCAACAACACAACAAACCTTCACCTGAATATTCATTTTATTATTATAATATATTATATATATATTTTTCATTTTATTATATTTTTAATATAATATATAAAAAAATTATATTTTTTATTATTGCATTTGTATTATTAATGTCAAAATTATATTTTTTATTATTGCATTTGTATTATTAATGTCAAATGTATGTAGTGGATGTTAATTGCAAAATATATATAAAAAAATTAATTTTAACAAAAAATTAATAATAATAAAATAATAATATTTTATTATTATTTTGTCTCAAATATGCATAAGTCAATGTGAAAATTTTGCTTGATTGGCAAAGTGGTTATGCAAAAGAGGTAATGCAATGTGGAGACTTATGTGAATGGAATAGCCAAAAGCTAAATTCATCTTACATTCATAAAAAATGTATTTTAGCTTTAGCTAATCCATTGAGAGTGCTCTGATCTGATAAATATATTGATTCACATTTTTCTTAAAACCAAAAGAGGACACTACTTGATCAAATTCTTGATACCATTGTTGCGATAACTGCTTTAAACCATAGATCGACTTCTTCAGTGTGTAAACCAAATTACTTGATTCATCAGTCTCAAAGCCCTCTGGTTGCACCTATTAAGTCTCCTATTAATAGGAATAGTCAATGTATTCCTATTAAGTCAAGCCTTTTGCAACTATAAGTGATTTATACCTCTTGACATTACCTTTAGAATCTAACTTGGTTTTTAAAAACTCATTTACATGGATCTCCTCTCCCTATTTAATCTTCTTATTGGCACTTTCTGTTGAGACAGTTTAGGTTCTTCCATATTAGTAAGAGGCAACTCAGAAATGGTTTGGTGATCTGCATCCGCATTCGCATCCTGTACTATGATAGGTGTGACCTCCTCACCGCCCTAAGTATTTTTCAGAGGAATTTCAATTTGTTCCTCTTCAAATACAATATCCCTAGGTTATGTACTCCCACTATCTTGAATATCCTCAATGAATTTGGCATTATCTGTCTCAATTATGGTATTACCTAAACAATAAAACTTGAAACCCCTTGATCTCTCAAAGTATCCAACATAGTAGAAGCCAAATGTTCTGGAGTCCAATTTTCTTACATATGCCTCGTTTGAATTCAAAACTCACATCAACTCAACTCAACTCATCTCATTTCATCATTACAACTTTCTCAAATTTTCACACAAAATATAATAAACAATTCAACTTTCTCAAATCCCAAAACAAATTTTCCAAATTCTCACACAAAATATAATAAACAATTCAACTTTATTCTACTATTCACAAACTATATCAACTCCTCTCTAAATCCAAACTACTCATAAGCCTATAGGGCCTAGCCTCAACTAGATAACCCTAGACATAGAATACCTAATACTAGAGCTTTTTTAGTCCATAACTCATATGAAGTTTTAGCTACTATTTTACTAGGTATTAAATTGAGGATATGATATTTACTAAGTACAATAGTATATGGCTGATGAGTTAGTTCCAACTTGAGTACAAAAGGGATGAAAAGTATGCATTAACTATCGTAGGTTGAATTCCATGACAACGAAATATCATTTACCTCTACCTTCTATAGATCAAATATAAGAAAGGTTACTCAAACATGCATAATATTATTTTCTTGACGGGTACTTCAGTTGTGACCAAATCTCCATTGCACCAGAAGATCAAGAAAATATCACTTTTACGTGCCCATTTGTCACCTTTGCCTATCGCCACATGCCTTTTGGCCTATGCAATTGTAACACATCGCTCCTTCCTTTTGATGTACGTTCTTTCTTTCTGACATAAGATTCATTCCTTCTAACATATGCAAGTGTTGAGGACGGAAATTATGTAAATCGTCCACCCCTTCTCTCAAATGACTGCGAGCCTCGTCGTGCGTGCCAAACCCCGATGGCGTGTCTTCAAAGATATCGTGCGACTTCTAGGGCACGCCCAATATTTTAAATGTGCTGGAAATATTTATATAGAGTATTTCCAGTGTTATTGAACTAAGTTTGATTTTAAATATGACAATTATAATATTCTTGAAGAGCTCTAAAAATATTATAATTGCCAAAAATCATTTTAATATCATTGATTTCAACCATTTTAGATATTATGAGATTTAAATTATGTTGAAAACTTTTATTAATTAAATGGTTTTATTCTCTTTAATATGTTAAGTGAGACTTCATCATTTTATTAATGATGAAGGAATATTATTTTATTAACTAAAGTTAGTTTAAAATAATATTCTACCTTAATTCCTCTAAGCGTTTTTAATTAAGTTAATATTTATGCATTTTAAATCAGTATTCGAGATCCATCGTTAGATCGTTACGTGGATCCCCAGATGAAGGGACTGGGTTAAATACCTTAGTTCCCTCTCTCTCCTCTTCCCCCTAGCGTCCGTCGCACGCTACACTCTCCACGCCGAACCCTCCATGCCTTAGCCCGGCGCCGCCGTGCGTCGGCAGCCCTCACCGCCGCCACCACCGACTCCACCTCCCTCCGGCGGACTCACCCCCATTGGTATCTCTCACCCATGCTCCCTCCTCCTCTCCCTCAGCAATGCACAGCTCGAATGGGCTTGGTGCTCATTGCACCACCGTGCGCCGCCCAACGGCGCCACCACCTCCACGATAGCTCCTCCTCTCACCGGCCACCACCCTCCAGCAAGCTCAGCCCCATACGCGCAGCCCTCTCTCTCTCCTCATGGTAAGTAGCCAAATTTCTCCTCCTTGCGCCACCGTCTGCAGCCACCCACGACCACCAAGCGCCTCCATGCGCTTCCCCTTCCCTCCCCCTTCCTCATCCAAGTGACTCAAGGCCCATAGCCTCCCTCCACCGCACGAGCCTTCCCTCTCCTTCACACACGAGTTTCACACCCTCCATCGCCGTGCACCGCCACCCACAGCGTGTAACCGCCACCTTCAGCCTCCTCAAGCCACCACCAAGTCATCCCAACCATCCACGGCCCCGATCTGCCACCTATGCACGCACACTCTCTCTCACTCTCCCACGGCTTCTCCCCCCTCTTACACGGCCATTCCCTCCCTCCACCACCGTGGACCACCGTGGTGCCACCATGAGCTCCACCGCACCTCCCTTAGCCGAACCCTAGGTCAAACCACCACTTTGAGTGGTGGGTAGTCACTGCACGTGATGGACAGCTACTGCGCATGGCTGACCGCCACTGTACACGACTAGATCTGCCGTGTTACGCTCCTTGCCACCACGAGCCCTTCCAAGACCACACCTACCTATCCAAACGCCCAAACAGTCACTGTACGCGGTTTAGCCGCCACGTACGACCCTTCCAATGTCATCGATCGTGACGGTCAACGAGCAACGCACGGGTTATCCCGTCAATGGTATAACTCTCTATCCCTCGTATTTATGTTAGATATTGATTAGTTGACTAGGTTGTGGACTATGCTGTTAGTATTTGTGGAGTTATGGTATTGTGATGTGTTGTGTAATGAAGTGTTGGGCAATTTGTGTAGTGTGGTGATGTGATGTGATGCGTATGTGAAGTGTTAGCATGTCTGTGTTGGGTGGAGATGTGTTGTGCTGTGAAGTGTTGGGCGTAATTGGAAAGTGTGCTGTGTAATGTTGTGGACTATGTTGTAATGGTGGCGTGGTGTATTTGGAATGGGAAGAGCATACGCTGAGTGTACTTTGTGTGGCGTAGTGTGTATGAAGGAAGTACATGTGGAATGTACTCCGTATGGCGGAGTGATACACCGTATGGCGGAGTGATGCACCATATGGCGGATATGCCATAATGGTAATGTGGCGTGGTGTGTATGAAGGGAGTACATGTGGAATGTACTCCGTATGGCGGAGTGATGCACCGTATGGCGGAGTGATGCACCATATGGCGGATATGCCATAATGGTGATGTGGCGTGGTGTGTATGAATGGAGTACATGTGGAATGTACTCCGTATGGCGGAGTGATGTACCATATGGCGGATATGCCATAATGGTGATGTGGCGTGGTGTGTATGAAGGGAGTACATGCGGAATGTACTTCGTATGGTGGATTGATGCACCATGTGGCGTGTATGCCATAATGGTGATGTGACGTGGTATGTATGAGGTGAGTACACGCGAAGTGTACTCCATGTGGTGAAGTGATGCACTATATGGCGTGTACGCCATAGTAGTGATCGGTCGTAGCGTGTGAGAAGGGAGTATGCATGGAGTGTACTCCATGAGGTGCAGAGATACACCTTGTGGCGTGTCGCAGAGATAAGAATGGTTGAGTGGTTGATGGGCGTAGAACATGGTGAATAGTGTCGAGAACTGTGGAACAGTGTCCCGAAGCAGTTATGGTGTAGCCTGTAGTCTAAGGTGACAAGTGTCACTGTGTTGGACTTATGGCTGGAAATATGGATGAAGTAACGGAATAAGTGTAAGAGTAAACAACGGAAGCTTGACTGGGCAACGTCACTTCGTGACGTGGTTACCAACAATCGTGCTTGCGATGGGTGAAGTGATAGTGTAGGAATGGCACAACGGGAACGTGACGAGATGTCATGATGTGTCAGGAGTACGTGAGGAACTGTACTCATGATGAGTTAGGAATTGACATAGCAGAATGTTGAGTAACGCGACAAGGTCACGGTGTAGCTTGGGAATAGTCTCGAGCTGTTTGACATGACATAAGACGTAGTTATGAATGGAGTCTTGTCGTGTTAAATGCTGGAATGAATTGTCAAAAGGGATGGATAGCATGAAGAGTTATGCTAGCCGGGTTAAGAGAAGGTTGGTATCGGAGTATGGCCCTTTTCCTTCCAAGCAGGTGATCAACGTATTATATATGTTGATCTTAAGTGATAAGGGGTAAAGTACATATGTAACATGGTGAGACACATGTGCCGGACGGATTCACCATATGTAATGGGTAATCTGTCCTGACTATAGTTGCACGGTGCTTAAGTCTCAGAGTTGGCTTAGAACCGTGTGGTTTGTATGGATGAGAATGAGGATTAGTATGGGCTAAGGTGCATGAAGATAGTGACGAGTGTACTATCTAAGGAAGGGATGCATGACTTAGTTGGTTTGAGTCATGCGTCGGAACGTGGTTAATGAGAATAATGAGACAGAGACCTTAGTGTCTTAATCCTAAGGTGAATCATAGGTTCACTTTAGTGGATAAGCACTCGAGGCAAGACCTGAGTTGGAAGATGTGGTGACCGTAATGGGTCCCTGAAGGTTTTAACATAGTAAGGAACACGTAAGAATACGAGATAGAAGGATAGTGTTCCAAGTGAAGTGTAGCTTGTGTCTTCTAAGTTTAAGTTGCTTATGTACTAGATAGAGAATGACGTTAAGATATGTGTATGCATGTAGGTTGCCATCTGACAAGCACACGAATGGACTGCATGATATGCAAGTAGCATGGAGTCCAGGTAAGCGTTACGTTCATACTCTTCTAGAGTTTTCCAATATGTAAGAAACATTTTTCCTTTAAGATGCTTAAGAAAGGAAACGAAAGATGTTTTAAGAAAGAAAAATATAAGTGTTCAAAGGTATAAGTACGTACGGCCCCTCCTTGGCAGCCCCCTTTTACGCACCCAAAGTATTAATTGTACGCATATGAATGGATGACTATACGGTGTATCTATTGTATGTATTTTTCAAGAAAATCAACGAACCGATATTTTATGATCATAAAACGATGTTTTCTCATGAAACGATGTTTTCTCACGAAAAAGAATGTTTTATCACGAAAGGCAAAGAAAGACATGGAAACAGACGCTTTCATGGATCCTACGAACCGACGCTCTTACGGATGCCACGAGGTAATGCCCATGGACGCCATGAGAGACGACGTTTAAGGTGATGCTTGTGGATGCCATGGAAGCGACGTTTTAAATGTTTTATTATACCACGAACGGACGTTTTACGAATGCCATGAAAAGATGATGCTTATGCTCAAGCTTTTAAAAGAACGATATTTTCTCACGAAAACGAACGTTTTCTCATGACAGGACATGTTAAATGAAAGATAAGAAAAGAATTAAAGCTCCAGCTCTTTCGAGCTGCCATGTATGAATGAAAGAATGAAATGAAAGCATGAAATGTATAAAAATATGTAACGGCCATATGAATGAAAGATAAGGGGTGCCCAACGAATGAATAGGCAGATTGCAATGCCAGGCAGTAGTGCTGGTAGTGCACCCAGTGCTGCACCCTAACGGAATGGGATTCCAACCCGTGGCCATAGGGCCGCTAACCCTAACACACGGGGCGTAATAACAATGTGTACTGGCCTATGAAAGTGATAAGAAAGAATGTATGTATGCATGAATGTATGAATGCATGAATGCACGAGAGCACGACTATTTAAGAAATGAAGGCACTGACGGGAGAAACGTTTTACGACAAGAAAGCCTTTTCAAAGCAAAACCCCGTCCAGTGACTCTTGAAGAAATGAAGGCACTGGCGGGAGACACGTTTTACGAAAAGAAAGACTATTAAAGCAAAACCCCATCCAGTGACGTTTTCAAACGAACGCACGTATGACACGTAAGCATGCACGTAATAGCACGTACGAATGATGAATGCATGAATGAAAACCTATGTTGTTATATTTTAACTGTATGAAGTAATGCTTACAAGTCTTCAACTCATTTTAGTTTTTATGTATGCCCCTCCCCCCACAGGAACTGAACTGCCAGTACGGACACAGCCCAAGGGAAGAGCACGGAAGTCTAGGCATGAGTTTTAAATGTACGAGAGGTCTCTTTATTATTAAAATTGATGTTTTCCGCTGTAAACCTCTTTTATTGCTAAAGCACTTTTTATTTTATAAACATAGAGTCTTGTACCCTGGGTATGCAAGTGAAAAGTTTTAAATGGAATGGTAATTCCCATCGTCTTTACTAAAATATTTTATAAAAAATCCCACTACAAGGACGGGCGTTACAGCAATGCACTAGTCACTTTTCAGAAGTGCATGAGTATTATTATTTTTTAAGTGGGAGGGCAATTCTTGGAGGTATTTATAGATGATTTTTCTATATTTCGATCCACGTTGGTAGAATGTTTGTACCACCTATCATTGGTGTTAGTGAGATGTAAAGAAAAAAAATCTTGCACTTAATTGAGAGGTGTTATTTTATGGTAAATAAGGAATTGTTATTGGGCATGTAATATCAGGTATTGAGGTTGATAAGACTAAAGTTGATTTAATTTCTAATCTTCCACCTCCACGAAATGTGAAAGGAATTAGATCATTTTTAAGTTATGCAGGATTTTATCGAAGGTTTATCAAGGATTTTAGTTAGATGCCCCGTTTGTGTTTGATGATGAATTGACTAAAAATTCTCTAATTCCAACCACCTGAATTAATGTTAGCACCTGTTATCCAACCATCTGATTGGAGTGTGCCTTTTGAGATTGTGTAATGCCTCTGATTATGCAATTGGTGTTGTTTTAGGGCGGCATATTAAAAAACATTTCCATGTGATTTACTATGTCAGTCGTACCCTCAATGATGCTCAACTAAATTATTGCATGATAGAAAAAGTGTTGTTAGCTATTGTTTTTGCATTGGATAAGTTTAGATCCTATTTGTTAGGGTCTAAAGTCATGACTTATTCTGATCATGCTACATTGCGGTACTTGTTCTCCAAAAAGGATGCTAAGACTCGTTTGATTTGGTGGATTTTGTTGCTACAAGAGTTTGATATTGAGATTCGGGACAAGAAATGAACGAAAAATGTGGTAGCTAACCATCTATCTAGGTTGGTGGGGGAGCATAATGAAGATAGGCCACCCATTATAGAATCCTACCCTGATGAGAAATTGATGCAGGTCTCTCAAATATCTTGTTACTGATCTTGTGAACTACCTGGTCACTGATCAAATATCGTCGCATCAGAGCAAACAAGATAGATCCAAATTTTTTGTTGAGGTTAAGCATTTCTTTTGGAATGATCCATACTTGTTCAAGTATTGTCCTGATTAGATAATCAGGAGATGTATCCTTGAGAGTGACTATAAAGATATCATCTCCTTTCGCCATGACCAAGCATGTGGAGGCCACTTTAGTTCAAGAAAGACCGTTACAAAGATTTTGCAGCATGGTTTTTATTGGCCCTTTATTTTTTGCGATTCTCATGCTTATTGTTCAGCTTGCAAGACATGTCAAAAGTTTGTTGGAATGAGAAATATGATGCCATTGAACCCTATTCTAATTGTTGAGATATTTAATGCTTGGGGTATTAATTTTATAGGTTCCTTCCCTAATTCATTTGGAAATATTTACATCATTGTTGGAGTGGAGTTTGTGTCTAAGTGGGTAGAGGTCATTGCTTGTAGAAGTAATGATCATAAATCCATCATCAGTTTCTTAAGGGAAAATAGTTTTGCATGCTTTGGCACACCTCGTGATATTATTAGTGATGGCACATTTTTGTGATAGAATCTTTGAGTAGTTAATAAAGAAATATGCTATAACCCAAAAAGTTGCCAGAAGAAGGCAACATGTTTTATGAGGAGGTGGAGGGTTTGGTCAATATAACAAATCCTATACATAATTGATCATTTGTATATGGACCAAATGGCCACTAAGAAAGGTCAGCCATTCTTCCAATCATTCTTATCATAATTACGGCACCCCTAGTCCCGGTTGCTATTTGGCAAGGAATCGTAGTGCTCGAGATGCATACTAAACGGCTGCATCCCTCACATGAACTCATAACTTGTGCGCTCGTATTCCAAGCA
The DNA here is from genome assembly GCA_961763995.1 of Juglans cinerea. NCBI lineage: Eukaryota > Viridiplantae > Streptophyta > Magnoliopsida > Fagales > Juglandaceae > Juglans > Juglans cinerea. The sequence continues at coordinate 12,472,915 of CAUIVZ010000012.1, read as the reverse complement.
CTCGCGTGTATCAAAGTCATAGCGGAAAACAGTAAGGTATTAGTCGGAGACTAATACTAATAGCATCAGAGATTTGTACATTACTTGCCCATTAATAAAAATATCCACAAATCACTATCACTCCATCCATAAAATAATTACAAACCAATATTTGTTCATTGCCCAACTCAAATAATATCACATAAAAAATTGTTCGTCACCCAAAAAGAATAAACATCCTAAACCAAGAAAGATTATAAACTTAATGTGGACAAGCCCCCATGGCTATTATTCCTTGGGCTGTATTCCTTCTCGAAGTAACCTTCTAAAGCTACATTTGTATCAAAATATACAGTTCTAAAGGGTGAAACTGCTGTGGGAGTATCATAGTGAAATTTCAATGAAATCTCAGTAAGTTAAAACCCATAATAGTGTTAACAATGTAAGACAATGGCGATAAATATAAATGCATAAACTTTATGTAAATAAAAACTGAAACCACATATATCACAAGTATACCGAAGAATAAAGCCTCCAAGTAAAACACCATAACCATGAGCCATCGTAAATCTTACCTAGCAATCAGTGCCCAAATACACAGTAAACATCTCGTAGCATATCATTTCGCGACCCCTAAGTCCAAACAAACACGTGGAATCTCTTTACAAAATCAACACGGAGAATCTTTCAACCAGAGTCAACACATGGCATCTCTCCACCAAAACTAAATGTATCTCTCTACCGCATCAATATGGGGAATATCTCAACTCGAGTTAACACGTGGCATCTCTCCAGCACTCACACCCATTTGGTTTATTAACACATGTCATTATGACTCCCTATCATAGGCCGTGCACATGCCCTAACTCCCTTCGTCACACATTGAGTAACGACTACACAAATGACTTTGTAACAAGCGATGACTAGTTCTACACCCGATGTGTTTGTGGCCAAGTATCCTATAGTTTCTGCCAATAGAGAGACAACAACGTTGACTCGAGAGAGTTACCATCTCGCTCAATCCCGTTATCGCTCGTCGACAACCCAGGAGATGTTACTCAATTCTTAAGCACTCCTAAATAGCTAGAGAAGCTTCATCGATATAATGCCGCATCCCGACTTAGGGTTCGTAATACACACATGCAACCAGAACTCCTCATCAAACCAATATATATTAATTAGTTTGAAATCACGTCATCAAATTAATCAATAACCATAATGAGAAAACATGCACTTTCGTGAGAGAAAGTGACTAAGAAGTTGAAGATGAATACTCTGAACATACTTATAGACATTTACCCTACATTACTAGCATCTTCATTGGAGTCAACCTAGCATAACAGTGAATTCCCACTAAGAGTTGCGTTGAAATCGTTGGCTTCCTTGTCGATGATGACCTCGAACTTAGCTCCCTCATTGAAGTCTTGAACAGAAAGAAGAGAGAAAGAGAGTTTACTGAAATACTAAGAGATCTCAAAAGTGAGATGATGACTAACGACAAAATATCTCTTATGCGTGCTGTGCAGCCAGTCATGGTTCCAACAATTCTTGTTTCTGATTGGTCGAAGGGGAAATAATGAATCTCGGTCTTCCATGCATACGTTAGAAGCCTGGAATGAAGAATGGTTGATATCGAGTAGATTGATGAGACAAGACTCGCACATCCCTGCAGCTTTTCTTAGAATTAGATGCACAGTCCACCCCTTTATGAGAACTCACGTGGAGTTGAGCCTTACTGGAGTGGTCAAACGTATGGTCTACGAATCTGTATTCCTCTTTTCCAATGTAGGCTCCTATTGAAACGTCATTGTTGGAGTACATGCCTCGGTACGTCATCTATTACCGAATAAGCACTCATGTGCTATCTCTAGGCATTCCTAGTTTCATACCGTGTTGTTTGTTGCTCTCCCCGAACTACTTCGGTGTTACACGTTGCTCGCCTGACAGCGTTTGTTTCCTTCTGCATTTGCACGCCTTACGTATCGCTAGCACACCTTACGTATCGCTAGCACGCTTTTGCTCGTATGATACAGAACGAGTATCCTTTTGGTCGCTTTGTTTGTTGTTGACCAAGGCGACATTCAACTTGCTCACATGTGCTTCTTGTCATGTGTCTTTACTTGCCATAATATACTGATTTCCCGACTGCCTTCTTTCTGGTTCGTTTGCTTGTGTCATTGTTAATCCATTACTCTCCTTCTGCACAGCTCGTGCATTTCTTTGATTAGGCGAGGTCCTCACAATAATTATATAAACACTTTTAGTTTCTTTTAATCTTTTTATTATTTATTACTTGATTTTATTTCAATGGCCTTTCAATGCACAAAATGTAATACTCGAATCCTACTACGTAGGTCCTTACGTCATTTATTAATTCTTTAAGTTAAATATTTTGAGATAAAGATTTTTACTATTTTATTATTTTGTTTTAAGGTGGGTATGCTTTTATTTTATGTGGGTTATTAAAATAATTCAAGGGCATGATTTTTAAGACCTTACAATATTTTTCTCTCAAGCCCTCTAATTTTTATCTATTCAAGAAATGGCCCAAGCTCTCTCTACCATTGGATGGGTAGGTGAAGGAAATATCTCCCCACATTCAATCTCTACCATTCATCTCCCTAGCTTATGGAATAAGCCTTTGACTAAAGCAAAAAGTCCTTCTCACCCATTGAATCCGTCAGCTTCCTAAGCAAGCAACTAAATCCCTTTTCCTCTTGAGTCCCTCGGCTTCCAAGGCAAGCAAGTAATTTTCCTTTTTCCTTTCCTTGCACCCATCGGTTCTAAGGCAAACAAAGAGAGAAAAACTTCTCAAGCCCTATCCAAGTGGAGTTCCTTCCTTCACACGAGAGACCCTCTCGGTTTCCTCTAGCCCGCCCGATTTCTCTCTTTTCTTCAAGCCGATTCCTTCCATTTCCTAAGCTTAAGGTCCAACTGAAGTTCTTCAAGGAAAACGATTTTGTAAGTGAGTTTCTATGATTCTAGCTTCTAGTTTGGGATCTTGGATCTATGCATTTAACCTAGGGTTTTTTTTTTAAAGAAATTTTCCTGCTTGTGTTCCAGCTTTGAATCTTCGGATTTCCTCTATCTCTTCTCATTTGATGCTTGTTTCCGTAACTTGAAAGGGAGCCAAGTAGGTGATGCTCTTATCCTTAAGATTTCTTGCGATTGAAATCATGCTAAGCAAACTCGTGCCATGTATTTGGAGGGTCTTCGTATTTTCTGTGCTAGCTGATTACTGTGTGGTAGTCTTTAGACTAATTTCTCATTTGTTCCTCTAATAGTTGTTCTAATTGGGTGGTAACCGAGTAGAGGAGTGATTTCTTTTATGTGTTATGCTCTATTTTGTGTTCCAACCGTGTGTTTTGCAAGGTATCTTGTTGTAGTCCTTCCTTGTATTTTCTTGAGTTTGAGCCATGTTTTAATTATGCTAAGTCTTGCCTTTATGTGTTAAATTAATGGAGTTGAGGTTTATAATTTTAGACATAATTTCCTCAAGGTTATGGCCTAAGTAAGCCACTAAGAGTTTTAATTCAACTAGTAAGCTTGCTTTAGGAATTCTGAGTTGCCAAGTGATGTACCCATTATTTATGCTATGCTTTTAGAAAAATGTGACATTTTTCTTAAGTTTTCTATAACTCTAGTAGTATTTAATTATGTAGTTAAGATTTTGGTTAAGTGAGGGATGTTTAAGACCTTGAATGTACCAAGACTTGCTAGCTGCCCATGCACTGCAGAATTTTCTGCACTATGTTCTGTTTTGGAGCTTAAACCAGCCCATTTCATCTCTTGTTCAATTTCACCTTTTTGTTCAACCAAAGATAAATTTTAGTATAAAAAATCATTGAAAAACAAATGACGAAATCAACCCTCTTGTGAGCATTGGCCCTTTTGTTGGATTTACCTTCCATACGATATTACAAAGTTATCAAATGCCCTCTTTGATGAAAGTTTCAGACTTGTAGCAATTCTTTGTTCCCTTCCATTCTTAAATAAATTCCTACCATCTATACATTCCTAACCTATGATTTCTACCTATCATTCATATAGAAAACAATGGCTTTTAAAGGGGACAACAAGCAAGTTATGTACTTTCATGAATTTCTTTAAAATGTTTGGAATGAGGATATTAATGTTTTGGCTTAGCGCCATGTATGGTGGGTAGCTAAATGGGTTAAGGAAAACACTTTAATTCCAATTTGGAATTTAAGTGAGCGTGTATGGGTGTCGGATAGTAAAGCTTAAAGTGAGATGAATATTAATGCGTTTATCCCATTTCATTAAATATGAGTTTATTTTCAAGACTCAACGAACCTACTAGTAAAGCATCAAGGTAAGTAGCTATGATCATGCTCCTTATACAAAGTTCTCTTATGAAAGAATGTCTCTCTCTTTTCAAATGTTCTTCTAAAGAAAGAATAAAGGTATATATTATGTACAAGCCCTTCTTGGTAGCCCCAGTTAAGCACCCTATTGATTATAATTGTGTATGTGTATAAAGTAATGCATCATGAGATTTTCATACATGCTCTCTCTCAAATAACTACGTCTTACTTATATGTAACATGACATGAAATGCTCTTTTTCAAAGAAACGTATATGCATTTGGACTAAGGAAAGATAATGAAAAATTTTGACTGTAAAGAAAGGAAAGAAATGAAACGAAGGTTAAGGTATGAAGTTACGTAATGGCCATATGAATGAAAAGGGTACTAAAGGAATGGGCAGATTGCAATGCCGGGTAAGTAGTACTGGTAGTGTACCCAGTGTTGCCCCCCATGAAAGGGATTCCCAACATTTGGCCACGGTCGGGATCCAGGTCCAAAAGACTGCTAACCCTAATACACAGAGCGTAATGGTGTATACTGGCCCAAGAAAGTGAAACATGAAAGAAAAACTATTTCTTAAAATGTTTATGCATGAAAGTATAGTTATTTCTTAAAATGTTATGCATGGAGATATGGTATATTCCTTAAACTGTTTATATATGAAGGCATTGTCAAGAATTAGCAAATGTTTATGTATGAATGTTTTTAAAAGAAAAGATTATGTGATTAATAAGTTAACAGTATAGTGTACTGCTTACTAAGTATTAGACTCACTTTATGTTTATGTTTTAAATGTCCAGGTATTGATGGAGAGGCTGTGGAGCCAGGCACTACCGAGGAGGGAGGGGCCGATGCTTAGTGTTCCCCTGTCGGTTCGACCTTTTAATGATAATAGTTTATGGTTTTTATGTTTTGGGATGGTTCCCATGTTGGGGTGTTTTGTTGGATTAACTTTAAGACAATATATCTTTTGGGAATGATGTAAATACTATGGTGGGGCGATAGTAATGGTGTAATTTCTATGGTGGGGTGATGATAACCCCTCATACGATGGCTTAACACCTTTTGTATGTATTGTAGGGATTGAGTCCCCTCTTATTTAGAACTAGTTATATTTTGATGAATAAATGAGGGACTCTGAGAGTCCTCTTATGTAAAATACTGAACAGATAGCCTATGAGGTGTTTCCTTTTAAACTAGAAAGTGCAGAGTACATGCATGACATGTTCACGCTTATCCCATATCACCCTAGAGAAAAACAAAATTATATATATAGATATAATAAGAAAAGAACAGGTAAAGGGTCACGGCCTCGTCCTAGGTTAGGGCGGGGTTGTGACACAAAAACTCTTCGATTCCTCTTCTCAATTTTGATTTTAACATTCCATGATAAACGATCATGTCATCTATTTATGTATTAAATATATAAATTTAAAATACTTTTTTTCGTTTTCTTTCGTTTATAGCATTTTTACTTTCATAGATATTTCATTGAAACTAGTAATAAAAGAAATTTATATTCAAACAACTTCACAATCGGGTTATAAACAAAGTTTAAAATAAAATAAAATAAAAATTTCTTAATTTTTTAGTTTTCATATTTTTTTAACTATGTTTCCTTGTTTTGCTAATTTATTTCAATAATGTTTCGGTTATTTTTGTATCAATTTTCTTTAGAGTCTTTATTGTGGCTCTTATACTTCAAAGGATTTTGTTAAAATATTGGCTTTAGGTCTCGTTTGGTTACACATATGAGATGAAAGCCGAAAATTGAATCAAATATTATTATAATATAATTTTTGTTTCGGGATTTGAAAAATTATATTTTGTGTGAAAATTTTAAAAAATTGTAATAATTAAATGAGATGAGATGAGATTGTTTGTATAACCAAACCGAGGCTTTAATGTTTGGCTTGTACATGTCCATATTTATTAAAATTGTTAAATATATGCATACATCTTACATTTTTATTTATTAAAAACGAGATGCAAAAACCAAAGAAAGTATAGAAAACCAAGGCAATTATTTAACCATCAAGGTATATATGGTATAATATAAGAGTTTTGCTACTCAGTGTCCATACACATCACACACTTGCCAGCTTTGATTTTTTTTTTTTAACTTAAACTGATGCATTTTTTAAAGAAATAATAGGGTCAAATTATTTTTCGAATTCCTCCCCCCACCCAACCGAGTCATTTGCCCTCTTTGCTATTTCCCCAACTCTCTCCTGACAACGGCGTCTGTGGTGTCCATCACAAAAAAAATAACGACAACCACATTAAAATAATAAGCGAGAGACCAACACATTAACATTGCATTTGAGACCTTTGTTCCCTTTTCCAGCAATCTCCCATATTTTTCCTCTGCACATGTCAAAGGCACACTTCGAACAAATGAAAAACTGAAACAACAGTTGTTGATTGAAGAGATTAGAGGCTTAGTCCTCCAAGTGATGAGGGTCTGAATCTGTAACGCCCTGACCCCAAGGATTCGGAGAGTTAGCTCATATTAGCTGGTAATCAACTCCAATAATACTTTTAAATAAACCAGAGTTTCTATAACATATTAACCTATTTGTTCAACACAAATATTCATGTTCCTACTTAAGGGCACATTAGTGGTGTGTCGTGGATATACATAAACTTTTTCCATAAAGACTAGAAATACTCATTACTCAACATACAAAAGTCACATAAAATATCAACGCTACCAAAAGACCCTTCAAAAATCATTGTACCCTAAGGCACTTGGTCTTCTATGATCCACAAAACTTGCAAGTACCCCTATTCCTGATTCTCAGCTGTTGCATCAAGATTATCTGAAACATATTATAGAATTAGGGTGAGTTATCAACAACTCATTAAGCAGAGAACATATACAAGTATGTAAACATGAGCCTTTTTAGAAAAATTCAGTATGCAGAAACAAAAATATTTTATTTTTATATGCAGATCTCAGAAAAACGTGTTATCAGAAAATCAGAACGAGTTTTTAATCTTTTCATACTCAAAATCAACAATTCATATTTAAGGATCCATTTCACATTCAGAAAGGCTTTGGCATAACATAACTGAACATCTTCATCTTATCATATCATATCATATCCATGTTTAACCCCCGTGGTAGGGTTGTGCTATCTCCGGTGGCCAAACCAGGCAGTATCATGTGGTGAACTTCCCTTTTTTCAATCTCGGAGCCCCGAGTGTGCACACAGAAAAGAACACATAAAAAGACCACTTTGTTTCCAAAGTGGGTGCACTCATATCATATCATATCATGGTGGTACCAATTATATCACGTGAACCAGTATCATCTCATAACCATATTCAGAACAGATAAGTATGCCAAAGTTTTATCATATCAAAACACGTGCGAAACATATTCATTTCATTTCCATTCTATCAAAAACATATCCAAATCATTTCATATCACATGCATAAAAATCTCAATGATAACATATTCGCTCTTTTGCATATTTCATAAACATGTTAAATATTGCTCATGTCTACACATTTCATGTCAAAAACATTTCTTTTCTCTTTCATACGTATCTCATGAGCGAATGCAAAATATATACTGAGGTTGTTTTTCACTTTTTCTTTTTAAAACAACATGCACATTTTTACAAACCAACCTCAGTTCATTTTTTTTATGCAAATCTAGCATAGGAACCCCGCTTACCTGGACTTCTTGGCTTTTTCAAAAATTTCCTCAACAATGCCGAACAAAATTAATCGTCACCTATAAAATAATCACGTAAATTTCCATAAATTTTCAATCAATCTCGTATTTCGATATTCAAGCCTAAAACTTCTAAAATAATCCATTTTTAATTACTTAAACCCAAAAATTCTCATTGTTCCTAAATACCAACATCACTTTCTAACTCACCAATATCCAACAATAATAACTCCGACTAAAACATTAAATTTTGACTTATTCACCATTAAGATCTTACTACAATTTATAAAACTAAAATAACATAATTATATCGAAATCATTATAAATAGATAATCATACTTTTGTTTAAATAAAAATATTCTTTTAAAAGGATTCATAAATAAGATTTTGCACTTACTAATTATTCCAAAAAAAGATTCATCAGTATTTACTTAATAATTATTTTCCGATAAAAATATCAGTCTCTAAGAAAATACCAACTTAACAAAATAAACCACACGTCGACGTTCAAATAAAACATACTCTGTAACTCACGTAATATACTCATGATTTCAACCCGTAGTACAATAATATAAGCTTATTAAACTAAACACCCAAAAACAATAAATCTGGAAGCATACTTTAAGGGTAAAAGGTAATAATATTTCTACTATTATATTAACATAAGTTACAATATATATACATGTATACACCAGAAAAAAAAAAAGAAAGTCAACAATAGTGCAGCGGCAGCACTTACGGAAATGGGGGAAAGCACGACGGCGTGGAGCTGGCGGTTGGCTACGGCGGATGGGGGGTGGCGCTTGGTCATTGGCTGAGAGAAAAAGAGAGAGCGACAAGCAAATAGGCACACGGTGAGAGGATGAGGGAGAAACCGAGAGGGAAGAGAAACCAACAGAATTTGAGTGATCTTACCGGGGGACTCGAGGCGGCGTGCGACGGACTGGGTGATGGGATGTCCTCCCTGGCAGTTTCTGTGGGGACAAAACGCGGTGGAGCTCTCGATGGAGGGCGGTTGCAACGGCTTGAAGGTGGCTGAAATGCTCTGTTTTTGGATTTCTAAAACAGAGGAAACCGAGACTTGCAATAGAAGTTACGGCACGTTGGACAGCAGCTTCGGGTGGCTGGGCAGTGGGCACGGTGGTGATCTCAGAGTGGCTGAAGAACATGAAGAGATAGTAGCGGCACTGAAGTTAGGTCAAGGATGCTCAACACAAATATATATATATATATATATATGCTATAAGAAGTAAGGAAATAAAACCTAGAGGAAAAAGGGAGGAACGGACCTGCATGGAAATGGAAATGAGAACGTGAACATAAACGACGTAAGGCGTGAACCCGTGCGACAGTTTATGGAGCCGTGAACCACGTGCATGAGTGTTAGTGGCTGGGTCTCACATCCTCCCCCCTAATAAAAATTTAGTCCTCGGAATTTTGTTATCAAAAGTCAAAACCCGCTTCGAAGAGTTATGGGTACTTATCTCGCATTTCTTCCTCCAACTCCCAAGAAGCTTCATTAGTAGCATGATTCTTCCATATTACTTTAACCAAAGGGATAGTTCGAGTCTGTAACACTTGTTCTTTCTTTTCCAAAATCCGAATTGGTTCTTCCGCATAAGTCATATCCTCCTGAATCTGAAGTGGTTCATAGTCAATAATGTGCGTCGGGTCGGGAATATATTTCCTCAACATGGAAATATGAAATACATTATGCACTCCCACAAGTGCCGGTGGAAGTGCTACTCTATAAGCCACTGGTCCAATCCGGTCAAGAATCTCAAATGGCCCAATATACCTTCGGCTCAACTTGCCCTTCTTTCCAAATCTCATAACTCTTTTCATCGGTGCTATTCTCAAAAATACTTTTTCCTCAACCTCAAACTCTAACTGACGGCGTCGTTTATCCGCGTAACTCTTTTGTCGGCTTTGAGCTGCTTTCATTCTAGCCCAAATGACATCTATCTTCTCTGTGGTCTGCTGGATAATCTCTGGCCCCAAAAGTTTCCTTTCACCTACTTCATCCCAATACAATGGAGATCTACACTTTCTGCCATACAAAACCTCGTAGGGTGCCATTCCAATGCTAGCCTGGAAACTATTATTATAAGCAAACTCGACCAATGGTAAATGTTGCATCCAAGTTCCCTTAAAATCCATCACACATGCCCTTAACATGTCATCCAAGATTTGAATAGTTCTTTCTGACTGTCCATCTGTCTGAGGGTGAAATGCAGTACTGAAATTTAACTTAGTATCCATTGCCTCCTGTAAGCTTCGCCAGAACTTAGAGGTGAAACGAGGGTCTCTATCCGACACAATGGATACCGGTACCCCATGCAACCTCACTATCTCCTGCACATACAACTCGGCTAGCTTGTTCAGTTTATAAGAGACTTTAATGGGTACAAAATGAGCAGTTTTTGTTAAGCGATCCACGATCACCCATATAGCATCTTGTCCGTTCAATGCTCCCATGGTGATATGCTCCCACTTCCACTCTGGAATCTGGAGTGGTTGTAATAATCCTGCTGGTCTCTGATGCTCCGCCTTCACCTGTTGGCAAGTTAGGCACTGTTCCACAAATTTAGCAATTTCTCTTTTCATGCCATTCCACCAAAAAGACTCTCTCAAGTCCCGATACATCTTGGTACTCCCTGGGTGAACTGTGTATAAGGAACGGTGTGCTTCTTCAAGAATTACCCTTTTTAGTTCTTCATTAGCTGGCACGCATAATCTACCTTTAAACCTTAAAACTCCATCCTCAGAAACGCTAAAGTCAGATTTGTCCCCATACTCGACTTCTTCCACTAGCTTCACCAACCCTAAATCCACCTTCTGAGCAGCTTTGATTCTATCTATTAAGGTTGGTTGAACTATCAAACTAGCCAAGAGAGTACTTGTATCACTAGTGATAACTTCAATACCGGCTCTTTCTAGGTCCATTAACAACCTATGTTGCGTGGTAAGAGTTGCAACTGCTGGTCCCATAGACTTCCTACTTAAGGCGTCGGCTACCACATTAGCCTTGCCTGGGTGATAATTGATCGTGCAGTCATAATCCTTGATCAACTCAAGCCATCTCCTCTGCCTCATATTTAATTCCTTTTGGGTGAAGAAATATTTCAAACTCTTGTGGTCTGTATAAATCTCGCACTTTTCCCCATATAGATAGTGTCTCCAAATCTTAAGTGCGAAGATGACTGCGCAAGTTCCAGATCATGTGTGAGATAATTCTGCTCATACGCTTTCAGTTGGCGTGAGGCATATGCCATAACCTTCCCATGTTGCATCAGTACACACCCCAAACCAAGCCTTGATGCATCGCTATAAACTACAAATCCACCTCTAGCAGTGGGGACAGTTAACACCAGAGCTGTCACTAATCTCCGTTTCAACTCCTGGAAGCTTTCTTCACACTTTGTTGTCCATTCAAACTTATTATTTTTCCTGGTGAGTGCTGTGAGAGGAATTGCTATCCTGGCGAAACCATCAATGAATCGACGATAATAACCCGCCAGTCCCAAGAAACTTCTAACCTCATGAACGTTCTTCGGTGTCGGCCAATTAACCACTGCCTCCACTTTTCCCAAATCCACTGAAATGCCATCTTTCGAAACTACATGCCCCAGAAATGCAATTGAATCAAGCCAAAATTCACACTTCTTCAATTTAGCAAACAACGTTTTATCTCTGAGTGTCCCAAGTACCAGTCTCAAATGTTCCTCATGCTCAGACTTGCTTTTGGAGTATACCAATATATCATCAATAAAAATAACCACAAACTTATCCAAAAATTCATGGAACACCCTGTTCATCAAATCCATGAATAATGCTGGGGCGTTAGTCAGGCCAAAAGGCATAACCAAAAACTCATAATGGCCATATCGGGTCCGGAAAGCCGTCTTAGCCACGTCTTCTGCCCTGATTTTCAATTGATGGTAACCCGATCGAAGATCAATCTTTGGAAATACCTGAGCACCCTGGAGCTGATCAAACAAATCATCTATACGAGGTAGCGGATACTTATTCTTTATGGTCACCCGATTAAGTTCCCTGTAATCAATACACATCCTCATCGATCCATCCTTCTTCTTCACAAAGAGAACTGGGGCTCCCCAAGGTGATACACTGGGCCTGATAAAACCCTTGTCCAACAAGTCTTGCAATTGCTCCTTGAGTTCCACTAATTCAGACGGTGCCATCCAGTAAGGTGCTTTTGAAATGGGTGTTGTGCTTGGGACTAGTTCAATAGCAAACTCTACCTCCCGCTCGGGCGGGAGCCCAGGTAAATCTTCTGGAAAAACCTCAGGATATTCCCTCACAACGGGTATCTGCTCTATCTTCAACTCCTCTTTTGGTGTTTCTACCACACAGGCTAAGAATCCTTGACAACCATCTCGTAACAATTTCCCAACCTGAACGGTGGATATGATGGGTGGATGCATCCTCACTTTCGAACCTGTGAACCGAAATTCACTTTCTTTTTGGGGTCTAAAAATCACTTCCTTTTTAAAACAGTCTATGCTAGCTTGGTAATGAGCCAGCCAATCCATACCCAAAATTACATCAAACCCGATCATGTTAAACACTATTAGATCTGCTGGCATCGATCTTCCCTCAATTGTTACAGGACATCCTGGTAGAAACTCGTCACATACTACCGAATTTCCTGTTGGGGTCGCGACCAGTAACTTGGACTTTAACTTTTTGGTTTCTAAGGTGCAAAGTTGAGCATTTGTCATAGAAACAAACGAATGTGTAGCTCCCGAATCAAATAACACAGTCGCATTATTAGAAAACAAAGAAAGAGTACCTGTGGTCACAATCAACATCATTCATGAACTAAAATTTCCAAATCTTAACCTCAATCTACCAATTAATATCTTAAAACATAACAGAGAAGTCATACCCATGATCACATCATTCTTATCTTCAGCCTCTCCAGGTGTCAGGGAAAAGATTCTTGCAGGTGCAATAGTACGCTGGATGTTGCCTCGAGCTGTCCCTTCTGCCCTAGGTGGTGGTGGTGGCCTGTTGCTATCCAATTGCAAAGGGCAGTCCCTGAGATAGTGACCCGATTTGCCACAACGGTAGCATAGTCCCGCTTCTTTCCTGCACACTCCAGCATGTACTCGGTTGCAAGTCCTACATTGATATCCTTGTTGGGTGCCCTGAATCAGCCTTTTTCCCGAGCTATTACCTTCATTTCTCTTCTTCCATGGCCCTTGATCCCTACCCGAGGATCCTTGTGGAGTAGTTCTCTTTCTTGTTTCTTGAAATTCCACGCCCCTCTTAATATTTTGTTCTACTAAAATTGCCTTGTGCACTAACTCCGAAAAACTCTACATTTGCAGGACCATTACTCATTCATATATTTGGAAATTCAGGCCTTCTTCAAATTTCCTGGCCTTCTTCTCTTCATCCGGGATCAAATATGGGGCGAAACGTGATAACTCTACAAATTTTGCAGCATACTGGCATACCGTCATGGTCCCTTGCACCAAGTTAGCAAACTCTCGTGCTCTACCTTCCCGGTCTGCCCTTGAAAAGAAACGGTCGAAGAAGTTTTGCTTAAAGTGAGGCCAGCTCACTACTCCAATTCCATCAGCTTCTCTGATGGCTTTCTCAGAGTTCCACCATCTCTTCGCTTCTCCAATTAATTTAAAAGCTGCAAATCGAACTTTTTGTTGATCGGTGCACTCCAAAACACTAAATATCTCTTCAATGTCCTGCATCCAATCTTCAGCTGCATTGGAATCACTTCTTCCATGAAAAGTGGGGGGATGGGTACTATTAAATTGTTTGAAAGTGCATCCTCCTTCACTATTGTTACGTTGGCGACCCGAAGGATTCTGTGCAAGATTGTCTATAAGTTGATGCGCTGCTGCTCGTAGTACTTCGGAAGAACTCGTATTTGCTTCCCTCCCGTTATTGGTTGCATTCAAATCTGTCACATTTCGTTCTCGTCGACGAGGTGGCATCCTGTAATAAAGAGAAGCAAAGTACGCGCAAAAGTAATAATGATTAATCTCCACAATCCAAAACCTTAACGCCATCAAATCTATTAAATAACAAGTCTCCAAAAATCAAACCAAATCACAAACAACATGGATTCAACTCATAGACCTGTAAAATCCTATACATCGAGATCATTCCTAAGGTTTGGGAATTTTGGGACCTCAAATACCTATAATGTTCTCCCTTATAGCCTGCTCCAAAATTACATCCAATCTGAAAATGATTTCTTGAAGCCTATCTATACCCAAAATCTTACACTCTATAGTCTACAGAATCTCAAACCTCTGCTCTGATACCAACTGTAATGCCCCGACCCCAAGGATTCGGAAAGTTAACTCATATTACCTGATAATCAACCCCAATAATACTTTTAAATAAACCAGAGTCTCCATAACATATTAACCTATTTGTTCAACACAAATATTCAATCAGTGAAAGGAAATAAATGGAGGGTGTAGAGGAAGAGCTAAAGAGGAGGAGCAAGTTCCTCAACGGTTTGATACAGAAAAAGAAAGCGATTGAATAGCAAGAGCAACTTGACTACCTGAATATGCGCGCCAGAGCCTGTGACATGCCGCTTCCTTTGTAGAACTGTGCCTTTCGCTACGCATGTGACCAACTCTACCCCATGTTGATAGTAAACGCCTCCCTCACGCTCAAAAAGGTAAAATATACTACTTTACTTGGCTCAAGTGGATGGGGAAGAGTTTTAAGTGAGAAACTAAAAGAGAGAATTGAGCGGAATGCTATTTTTGTTTGAGACATATTTGACATCTAAGAACCATGACGTGGCACCGAGACCGTGTTTGTCATCACGATGTGCGGTGTGCTACCCCTAACTGGCCTCCGTTGAGAGTTTTCCATAATATAATATTAAACATTTTAGCATAGTATATGCAGTAAATAAAAAGTGTCAAATAAAAATGTACGCCCCGCATCAAGAGTTGAAGAATAATAATATAAGATTGTAGCAAAAGAAATTTTATGATTAAGCCTGGTTTGGATAATGAAAACTCTCTTATCTCATCTTATTCTATCTTATTTCAATATCCAAACATAAAAAATATAAACACTTTTCAATTTCAAATTTTTAATTTTTTTATCTAATCATTACAATTTTCTCCAACTTTTAAATAAGAAAAAAAACAATTCAACATTTTCAAATACAAAAACAAAAATTATATTTTAATAATATTTTAATTTTATAATATTTTTATTCATTTTTTTTTTCTCTTATTTCTCAAAACCTCATAAAACATTTTAACTCAAACTATTTTCAACTCATCTCATTTTAACTCAAATATTTCATAGAAAATGGTGATGACATACATAACTCTCATATATCATAACTAATACGTGTCACGCTTGTATATAGTCAACATTCATTAAAAATATAAAACAAAATAAGAAACATCTAGCCAGCACCCACATTCCAAATTTATAAGGAAGAAAATCTTTTAATGCAATAGTCAGATGAGATTAGAAGAGATGAAAATTTTGTAAATAATAGTGAGATAATTTGTGAATAGTAATGAAATAGTTTAAGTTAAAATTTTTGTTGGGTTTTGGAAAAATAGAGAGAAAAAGTTGAACAAAAATATTATAAAACTAAAATATTGTTAGAATATAATTTTTAATATAATTTTTTTTTTGAGATTTGAAAAAATTGAATTATTTTTGTGTTTTATATGAAAATTTGAAAAATTTATAATGATTAGATAAAAAGTCTAAAAGAGAAAATGAAAAATGTTAGTGTTTGAGTAGTGTTTAGATATTGAGATAAGATGATATGAGACTAACTGCGTATCCAAAAGGGGCCTAAGAGTTAAAGAATAAAAATATAAGAGTAATGATACTCATCATCTTAATTCTCATTATCCTCTCATTATCCCATGATGTGATACTAGATGATAGATTCACAAATGAAATATAATAAATAGTCTACAATCACCTAATACCACATCATATGATGATGAGAGGACGATAAGAAAAAAGATGACGAATAGATTTACTCAAAATATAAAATCATAGCGAATGAGGTAGTTGGTTGTTTACTGGTTGTAGTTTTTGGTGGTTCCCTCTTCACTAGGTAGATCTTCATTTTCTCGACCGTGAATGGATAGTGGGCACTTTATATTTTAACTAAGGTGGACGAACGAACCAGGGAGTAAATCCACCCCAACAACCGGACAGGAGGCCCGCCCATAAAAAATGAGACCGAAGCCTGAAGATCCAAACCTCCCCCATGCGGGGGGCGGGACAGGGGCCCCTGTTCGGAGCTGTGGGTAGTACCCCTAGTGGCTGGTAGCATTAGTTGACGATAGTAAAGTTTTGAAATTCGTTCCGTTCCGGCTAAAACTGCCATAATTTTTCGTTCTGGAACAGTGACCAAAACTGTGTAGCTATATATTCCGTACCAGGTTAAATTCCGGTGGTTTCGGCTCGTTTCAGGACATTCTAGCTGAATTTCAAAATTTCGGCCAAAATGAGGGTTTCGGTTCAAAATTGTATATATGATGGTTTTTTTGTAAATATGTTGAATCTCATGGTATATTCGTAATTTAGCTACTTTTTCTCATTTTCCCCTATTTCTTTTCTAATTCTCCCCCTTCCCCTTATGAATTCATCCGAGTCTCAGCAAGAAAAAATTGAAAACCCTTCATCGATCTCTATTGTCCACACTCCGACGACGCCACCTCCATAACGTCGCAAGTGGCAAGTCGCAAATTAACTCCATCACGTCACAGCTCCTGTTGCTTCGTCCCCTGCGCGACAATTCCATTCCAAATCCAAAACCCGTACATGTATATGCTTTATAGTTCTACAACCCCATCAAATACTTTAAAGGAATCCTATCCGACTAACGATGTAATACTCGAGCCCCAGACCCTGGCCCACAAAAAAGAAATTTTCAGCTTCTGAAGACCCAGTGGACGACGTGATTTAGGTGAGTTTTTATTTTCGTTTTCAGTTCTTCTCCTTCCCCCGCACCCACTTCTCTCTCTATCAGCTTCTTCAAAACCGATTTTCACTCCAACCCAATCTCCATCCTCCCACGTTTCCGCATGGTTTTAATTTATTTTATTTTTCTTTCTTTTTTCTTTCCCTCCTGTTGCACAAATTATACTCGCCACTTTATTTTTCTTTCTAGTTCTTTGTTCTTTTGCGGTTTGCATTCGGCCTTCACAGCTCCTCTTCGTAGAGCATTCCACCACCTCCCAGCCGTGCACCTCCTCCATCAAGGGCCATAACTGAATTTTGTTTTGTTTTTTTTTTGTGCTCCACATTGGTAAGTTTTTCCCCTCTACCTTTTATTCCTACATTCTCTCTCATTCTCTGTTTCCATTTCATACCCACACACACACTCAAGCTCTCATGAACTCTCTGTATTTTTATTTTTACCCAATCACACACACACTTTAACCACACACTTATTTTATTTTCATAGAGTAATTCCCTCCAACGAGCAGTGCCCCTTGTGTATGTCAATTTTTGTCAAAGAGCCCAACGCCGGTAAGCCCACGTTACTCTCTTCTTCTCTTTTATTCATCACTTAGTAAAAGAGGGATTTTATGTGATTTTAAGTTTAGTTATTTTAATTATTTATGTTAAAGTGTGGTGATTTGGGTTGATATATGGCGAATGGAAGTGATTGATGGCTGCTCGGGGTGGTTTATTGAATGTGTGTGCAATGTATGTTTGAGCTGGTTGTGTTGGGTGTGCTATGAGTAGCATAGATACCCAAGATTTGAAATGTTGGATGATTAAAAATATATGATGGTTGTGCTGAAGTTTTATATTGAAGGTTGGAGTTGACGTGGTTGTTTGTGTTATGTTTTAAACACATGAGTTGTTGTTGTTGGTTTTGGAGATGCTTTTATTGTTGGTTTGGCATTGGTAAGAGGTAGCTGTATGGGTTGAGTTTGGCTGTTGGGTGGAGATGTTAGTGTCTGTGTTGGGGTTTAAATGCTAATGGTTTGAGGATGGGACTGGTCGGGTTTAATTTTATGATAGACTTTGAGTTAAAAAATGGTTGTTTTGGATTATTACTCAATAAATAGTAGCTTATTGGTTTGATTTATTAAATGTTGGGTATATGTTTTGTTTAGGTGGTATTACTACTAGAGTTCCAACTCAAGACGTAGACAATACACGGAAGTCAGGTAAGCGGGTTTCCTATACTAGCTTTGCACAAAAGAAATTAAATGAGGTTGACTTTGAAAATTATTCATGTTTATCTTTGAAAAGAAACCTGAAAAACGACCTCAAATGTTTGTTTTGCATATGCATAAATCCTATATAAGAGAAAGTATCTTTGTCATGACTGGTGTAGATATGAGCTAATTTTAACATTCTATTTCTGAATAATGAAAAAGAGTGAATATGAGATCCCAAGAGTTTTGCTTTGATTAAATGAAAAAGTTTTGTGTCTATTATGCTTGGATATGTGAAATGTTCAAAAAGTGTTCAGTATTCAGTTTTGATATGATGTGTCATCTGAAAATCTTGGCATGAACTTCTGATTCTGTATCTGAATATGATCTGGTTCCGATGATGCTACGTTCTACTTTTGTTAAGGCCTAGCCACGAGTATAATGGTAGTTTATAACTCTACCACGGGGTGAAACATGGTATATAGCACAGCCACGAGTATAATGATAGTTTATAACCCTACTACGGGGGTGAAACATGGTATACGGCCCAGCCACGGGTATAATGATGGTTTATAACCCTACCACGAGGGTCAAACATGGTATTTGTCCTGATGTGATACTCTGATATGCTACGAAGATGAGGTTTCAGTTTGTGATATGCCAAGGGATATTTTTGAAATAAGAAAGTTTTTTTTTTTATGAAAGTTTCGCTCTGACTTTTTGATAATGTGTTTCAGTTTATGCATTTCTGAAAGTAAATATGTAGTTTCTGTTTTCTGAAAGTAAATGTTTTGTTATGCATACCGAATTTTAGAAATGCTTATATTTACATATTAGTATATGTTTTCTGCTTACTGAGTTGTTGATAACTCACCCCTTAATTTTCATAATATTTTTTAGATGACATTGATGGTTCGGCTGATGATCAGTATTAGAGTTTGTGGGCAAGATTAGTTGTGGATAGTTATTGGGTACCTTGTGGTACTAGTGCTGTTGGTGGATTTATTTATTTAGTAGGTTGATTTCAATATGTTTAGATGGTTTATGGAGACTTATATCAATTCTATTTTTATTCTATTTTGTTAATTGAGACATAAAGAGAAGTTGATATTTTATTTGGGTTGTTGTATTGAGGATCTGATATGTGAGTACATGTGGTTTATTAATTTGAAGTATGTACGTTTGATTTGGAGTTTTGGAAGTATATATTCTTGGATTTAGAAATATATTAGTATTGTTGGAGTTGATTATCTGGTGTCAGGAGTTAACTCTCTGGACCTCCGGGGTCGGGGCATTACAAACAATCCCTAATGAATCAAACAATTACTAAAATATATGGAAAGTGGTCCCCAAATGTGATGTAGTGGGTGGACATGAATGATTGAGTACTGGATTGGGGAAATATGTTTGGAAAAATGAAGATCTTGGAAATATGTTGGTGTTGCGAAAGCACTTGCTGGTTTTCATGGTGGTCCTTACAATTGATTGCTCTGAACTCCACTAGGAGTTGTCTAAGACTCTAAATACTTTTTAATGCACCCTTGATCGATTTAGAATTTTAGACGTTTAAAATGTTGCCTCATAGTTAAAATTAATTGGTGTTAGGAAAGATATACTTAGAGTTTTTATGGTATTTGATTATGACTCGCCTGAATACTCATAATCCGGGAAAATCAATAATATCAAAAGTCAATTTCAGAAACTTAGCATGCTTATAGTTTTAAACACAAAAAATATAAAAGATATACTCATTGTTGGTTCTTGACTTGATCTTTTTTTTTTTTATCATTATGTAGGAGTATATAAATGTCTAGTTGTCAATCAAATAGTGCTACATCTACGACACTTACTCCTGCTATATCAGAGGATCTAGCATGTGCCCATGCATGCGTAGTGCCAGGGAAAGAAATAGTACTCAATGTGTCTATTGTAGCAAAACAATTAGAGGTGGTGAAGTCACAAGGTTGAAGTATCAACTAGGTGAGACTTCAAGTGATCTAGAAGCATGTAAAAAGGTCCCTGATGATATAAAATGGCAAATGAAAGAGTTGGTCAATGAAATGAAAATATCAAAGAGAAGAAAAGAAAATTAAACTTAGATATTGGAAGCCCTGTAGATTTACCATATGATGATGTTGATGTTAATGTCCATGATGATGACGAGGGACACATTCATGGTTCAAAAGGGAATGTGAAGGAGAAAGTAGGTGGAAAGTCAATGATGGTATTTAATAGATTTTTTGCTCCAAGAACAACTCATGAGTCTCAACCTTCTATTAAGAGTACTATGTGTTCAAAGGAGATGATTGACAAAGCAATGATGGTTATAGCAAATTGGTGGTATGATGCTAATTTACCTTTCAATGCATCTCAATCCAAGTTTTATCAACCGACTATAGATGCCATAGCTGCCATCGGGTCGGGCCAGGATTCAAGGGTCCTTCTTTACATGAGTTGAGAGGAGATCTGTTAAAGAATTCTGTGACTGAGGTTCAGAATTATCTCTTAGATATTAAAACATGTTGGGGGAAGAGTGGTTCTTCACTAATGGCAGATGGTTCGACAAACCAGAGGCAACAACCAATAATTAACTTTTTAGTTTATTGCCCAAAAGGTACAATGTTTTTAAAGTCTATTGATACATCGGGTCTTAGAAAAGATTCTGAAACATTATTTAACATTTTTTATGAAGTTGTTCAAGAAGTTGGGGTTGAGAATATTGTGCAGTTCATAACCTTGTGCAATAAACTAATGATGCAAGTGATAAGGCTGCATGAAAAAAGTTACAGCAGAAGTATGGCTCTTTCTTTTGGTCCCCTTGTGCAGCTCATTGTCTAGATTTGATGTTAGAAAATTTTTGTGATCCTAGGTATTTTCCTATTATTGATGAAACTATAAAGAAGGCAAGGAAGATAACAAAATTCATTTATAACCATGCTTGGGTTTTGGCTTTAATGAGAAAAGACTTCACCAAACGTTATGATTTATGTCGCCCTGTAATCACAATGTTTGCTACAAATTTTTTAAGTATTCAATGCATACTTTTGTTTAAGAAAGAGCTTAGACAAATGTTTACTTGTGATAAGTGGGTTGTATCAAGTTATTCTAAAAGCAACGTAGGGAAGGAGATAGCCGGGATTATTCTAGAAGATAGAGAGTTTTGGGCTTAATATCAGTTTATTGTAAAAATCAGCGAACCTTTGGTTCGAGTACTACGACTTGTCAATGGGAAAGAGAAGCCTGCAATGAATTATTTGTATGATGCAATAGACAAAGCCAAAGAGAATATAAAAGCAAGATTGAAGAACAAAGTTACTGCATATATGCCATTCATCAGGATCATTGATGCTAGGTGGAATAAGCAGTTTCATAGTCCATTACATGCAGTAGGTTGTTTTCTTAACCCTGGAATTTACTTTAACCTTTATTTTAAAAATAAAATTGATATTTCAAGAGGGTTTATGAATTGTATTCTAAAGTTGGAACTTGATTCTGATAAGCAAGATGAGATTTTTCAACAACTTGAATTGTATAAGAATGCAAACGATGATTTTGGACAATTTTAATTCTTTTATTTAGTTTAAGTAATAATTTATAATTGCACTTTTGCTATAGTTGCATGGTAGACTAATTTTGAAAATGAGGTTTCAACTCTTCAAAAGTTTGTAGTTCGCATACTAAGTCAATGTTGTAGTGCAACTGGTTGTGAAAGAAATTGGAGCACATTTGAGTTTATTCAATCGAAGAAGAGGAATAGATTAGAGCATAAACGTTTAAATGATCTAGTATTTGTTCGTTATAACTTCAAGCTGCGTGAGAAGTAAAAAAATTTCAAAAATAATATTTTTTACTGTTGAAAAATATATAACATTTTTACTTACATGTGACTTTTATTTTGGTAGAAACATAAAAAGAGGAAGAGATGCTCTGGATCCAATCAACCTTGAGAATATTGACTTGATGGAAGAATTGGTAGGTGAAGAATCAGAGCTTATTAATGGAGAAGACTTGGATTGAGGAAGTACTGAGGAGCCATTAATCTCACTAAATTTGGAAGGCGGTGATAATGTTGGTCTTGATGTTGATGATGATGGTAGTGACATTCAAGAAAATATTTTGGGTAACATTTTGAATTTGATTCTTATTGTCTTATTGATGAAAATGAATGATTATTTCTTTTAACAGTTGGATTGAAAACTTATGATATTTTATTAAGTTTTATAAATATGTGTGTTTAAGACTTGTATTGACTATTGAAAAGTATTATTAAGTTTATCAGGTATATATCCTTTTAAGATTTGTATTGATTTTCTTTTGGAATATAGTTATTATATATAATTTATTTATGGGTAATGCTACATCCACCGTTCTCCCTTACCGTTTTTACTTCTCGCTTGACGTGTCATGCTTCTTCTTTTTTTTTTTCATTTTTGCTTTTTTTTTTCTTCCCACGTCGTCTTCCCCCATTTCATTTAGTCTTCACCATTCCATTTTGTCTTCCCGAATCTCCATTCCAGTTCACTCTCTGCATTTTTTTTCTTTTGTTTTTACTTCCCCTTTTTCTTCCTTCCCATTTCTTCTTCCCCTCCAATCCATTACAGATTCGCTCTCCTCTGATTTCATCTCTCTGCATTTTTTTCCAGTACAAGGCCTACTCGATTGAAGCATAATGATTTCTTGATAACAAAATACATATTTGAATAATTTGAAATTAAAAACCTCATTTCTGTTATGTTCTAGCATTTTGTCAGCAACTATGCAAAAATCAAGAAAATTTACTTACTACATACAAATCAAAGGCACGCTACAGTTGGTGTCTATTGTTTTGGAGAATCCATCAAAGTCATGAAACAGAAGCATGAGATATTACCAGAAACCCAAAAGAAGAATTCCAAACTTTCTGATGCGATCTCAAACAATTTACCGAAGTGGGTTGAGATTTTTGAAGGGTTTGAAGTGTAGGGCTTTGTTGCAAACTCAGTATTGGAATTAATGCTCTTGTGAAACCAAATTTATTAAAAATACAAGTGTAAGGGTCATATTCTAGGGGTATCAGAAATGGGTCCTTTGAACGACCTCGACTCTAACTACATTTTTGGGAGAGAGGGAGGGAAACAAGGAAGAGAGGGAAAAGCTACTTCACGTTTTTAGAAGAGAGATTTCTGCTGCTTCACGTTTTCGGAAGAGAGGTTGAAGAAGGAGATATTTTTAATCTATTAAATCTTTTCACAAGGGTTGCCATGTCAAGCGGGATGGATGAAGCGGGATGTTGAAGCAGTGGGCATAGCTTTATCCTTTATTTATATAACGTCTATTTCAAAATGGTACACCAAAATGTATCCCTTTCAATGCATTAACCAGAACGGATTTCAAAATTTTGGTCGACAGTCCCGTGGGCGGTCTGATTTGGGCCGAAAGTGTGCTAACCCGTCATTGCCTTTAAAAGGCCCAAACAAATGACGCCGCACTTGCAGCCCGTCATTTCTCATATGCCTCACGCTTTTTCACCGCTTTCAGCTCTGTGTGTGTGTGAGTGAGAGAGAGAGAGAGAGAGAGAGCGAGCCAGAGCTGAAAAAGTTTGCCAAAAGAGCTTCCAATGGCGGCGGCGGCAAGGAGCGGTTTGCTAAAGCACCTGAGAGTACGCGTTCAGGCCGTGCCCCGAAACCCTAGTTACACGCTCTCCTTCAGCGTGATACGACACCGTTTCTTCTCGGAAGAGGTTAGGGGCTCCTTCCTCGACAAATCTGAGGTCGCAGATCGGGTCATCTCCGTCGTCAAGAACTTTCAGAAAGTCGATCCTTCCAAGGTATTATCCCTTACTTCCAAGTATTTTGATTTGTTGCTACTACGGTATAATGCGTTACTTCCTGGATAAACTAGGATGTAACGATTTGTTGCTTCCAATTTTTTGGGTCGTTACTTCCAAGGTAACAATTACTACATACAAGTTAAACTCAATTTATTTGTTTATTTATCAATGATCAAGAAAACCTGACTTGCCGTAGGCTTTTTGGGTTTTTGAGACTAAGACTCCGTTTGGTGTTTAGATGAAATGAGATGAGAAATTTATTAATAGTAGTGAAATAATTTGTGAATAGTAATGAAATGGTTTAAGTTAAGATGTTATATGAGGTTTTGAAAATGAGGAAGAAAAAATTGAATAAAAATATTAAAAAATTAAAATATTGTTAGAATATATTTTGTTTAAGAATTTGAAAAAATTGATTTGTTTTTTGTGTTTTGTTTAGAAGTTTGAGAAAGTTGTAATGATTAAGTAGTGATTAGATGAAAAAGTTGAGAATTTGAAATTGAAAAGTGTTTCTGTTATGTGATGTTTGGATGTTGTGATAAGACCATCTTGCAATCCAAACGGGGCCTAAAGATATGATACAAGTTGTGAATGTTTCATTTTATTACTTACGATGTATAAAATTTTCCAAGATAAGGCCTAGATTTTGTTTTACCTATGTTTGGTTGTTGAGAATAATGAAGAAAAGCCCATTAGAATAATTTTTAATAATTGGTTGTTATTTTCAATTCAAGAAGTGTTTTATTCTTCATAGGTCATTCGAGTTGCATATCGGTTAGAAGAAAAAAAAAATATATTGGTGAAAAAAATAAAATTGGATCTTACAAAAGTTTCGCTGGTCTGATGTTTTTAATTAATAAGATAAATTTATTTAATGAGCAAAAAAAAAAAAAAAAAAAAAACACTGTCCAAGTACACTGGGAATATTAATCAGATCCAGCTAACGAGAAAAAGTGAATTTATCAAGAAAGTTTTGGAAACTAAAGCTAAAGAAAAATTAGTAGGCTGCCATTCAATGGTAAAGCATGTAAGAAAAGAACGCATTGCGTTCCTCCATTATCATTTCTCTGTCTTCAAAGCTCCAACCAATTGGAATCATTCTCTACATAAGCCAACTGTGATTGGTCTCAAGTTTATCTGTCCAGCATGCTAATAAATTTGCCACTCATATAGGCATCACCCAATCAAGCCCAAAGAGACCCAAAACTACTTGCTTCAAAGTGCTAGCTATCTCTCACTGGCAGTACAAAGTGATTCATAGATATCCCATCCCATCCTACTATGCTTATTTTCCATGTTAGGTCTTTATCTTTTATGTCATAATAGTTTTGGCAAAAGTACACTTAAGCGTAAAAGTGAAAAATGCCAAGTTTGAAGAGCTCAATACCAATAGCAAAGTGCATTTTGACACTTGATCTTAAAGCTCAACATGCACACTTTTGTAGATTTTTTGGAATAAATATATAAATCTCATTTTTAACTATTACTTTTTCTTTGGACCATTAATTTAAATGAAGTAGATAAGAAAGATAAGGGTTACAAATCTTATGATGACAATGATAATGGTTCTATGAAAGTGGTGGCGTTTGTTTGAGCGGCACTAGATTAGGAGGAGAAGATAGGATTCAATGGAGCATATCGAAGAGAGGAATGTTACATTTGAAGTCCTTTTATAATGCTTTAGAGCTGCACTCAAGAAGATCCTTATGTAGGACAACCTTAGAAAGTGGCAAGCCATGATGGTAGAATGGTGTTGCATATGTAAGAGGAATGGGGAATCAAGGGATCATTTGATAACACATTGTGACGTAGCTAGCACGTTATGGCAAACATTTTCTAGCTTTTGAAGTTTTTTGAATTGATGTTGTCCTTTTTATTCTGAATTATGGTTCTCTTGTATACTAATTAAAATATAGATGGCTAATTTGGGTGGTGCCTAGAAAGGTGGTAGATCTTTTATCATGTTGAGAGTGTGGTTTGAGAGCTAGCATAGTGAGACCTTGTGATATGAACCCGCGGGAATGAAATCCCTTGAACCCACATTCAATTTGAAAACTCACCAAGAAAGCCAAAATCAGGTCAATGGATGGATAACCTAGACCCGATGAGAACTCGTTTCAAGAACCTAGATTATATTAAAATCTAGACCCGTTGAAGAACCCGTTTCAAGAACCCAGATTATAAAGGAGGAACGCCACAAAGGTTGTGATTTACCTTTGATAAGTTCAAAAGTTCAATTAAGAACAAGAGGAGTAAAACTCAACTCACAATGAATAAATTCATCAAATTTCATAAACTTCATAAAACTGATTAGAATGAGGCTACATAGAGTATTTAAAGCAAAACCTAATGAAAACCCTAGATAAAATAAAACCCCATCTTCCAAAAATACCCCTGAGTGAACAGTGCCGCGGCTACAGTACGGCACTACAGTAACTTGGCTACAGTAGCCATAACCCTAGTTCAATAAAATAATAACTTTCCCAACATGCCCTTACATAGGCATAAACCCAATTATTCTAAGCAAATAAAATAGGTCCTTGAAATTAATTAAATAAGTTGAAAGCCTTCAAGTGTCCAAAGCCTATAAGTCATGTTGTTGCCCTTTCCATAGCTTATGAAATGAATTAAAGCATAATCTTCATCGTTTAAGCCCTTTAACTTGTATTTGGCCCATCTGGAACTTGCAACATATCTTTAAGACTAGGCCCACCTTGGTTCCCATCACCTTGTGGAACATGATCCCCCAATTTGCTTGATGTGTCATATATGGAGCGATGTGGCATGTATGGAGGGAGATAAGCAACCACAAATTTGATGACACCACAAGGAGCACTGAAGATCTCAAGGCTCACTCTTTCAGCTCTCTAAACCATTTAAGCTTATTTATGTACTCTAGCCTCACATAACAGGATTTTTATGCTGTTTTCTTTTTCTCTCATCGGATGTTTTGTTGTGTATTCAATTGAGCCTCTTTTTCATTGATTGATCATCAATAGAACTCATAAAGATGATTATTATAATTTTTTTATTGGCACCGGGTATTCGTAACAAAGTTCAGACTAATTCCGGCGGTGCACAGGCCCTTGACAAGGAATTTTCCGCAAGTTTACCTTGAGTAATTTAAGTAGGAATTCCCCCAGTTCAATGGCCCCCTGAAATTGTTTGCACTCAAGGGTTCAAATCTTAGACCTGGAGGGAGCATACCACCAAGACTAAGACTCTTACCACTTGAGCCAATCCCTAGGGGTCAAAGATGATTAAATAATTCAATGGTATTGTATGTGCAATCAGAGTAGAGAAAGCATTGATCATCTTCTACTTCACCGTGAGGTGGTGTTAGTGTTTGGTAAGAGAATTGTTTCTTTTTTTTTTCTCTCTCGTTATCAAGGACACAAAACTATTCTTGAGATGGGTTGCTAAATCTGTTTTACTTGTTTGTTTGTTTTTAATAATGTTAAGACTTGATGTCATTTAGTTTATTCTGCTGCTTGATTTTATAGTTTTTCCTTATTTGACAGGTCACACCAAATGCCAATTTTCAGAATGATCTCGGGTTAGATAGTTTAGATGCAGTGGAGATTGTGATGGCACTTGAAGAAGAGTTTGGATTTGAGATCCCAGATAATGAAGCGGACAAGATTAACTCCATCAATCTTGCTGTTGAATTCATTGCTTCCCACCCTCAAGCAAAGTAGAGGGAGACTCCGAATTCTCCACATAATTTCATATGCTTGATGTGAGGAATTACCTTTTTTGAAATGCTACTCGGTTTTAAAGCTCTTTTGAACCAACCCTGTTTAAGGGGTATTCTTTAGGCATGTGACAACTTCAATCTTGTTGAAATAAATGTGATGTAGTTAACTGTTTGTTTTGAAATTCCAAGGGCTTGGAAATTGTTATGCATCTGAAATGCCTCTTACATTCCATAGAAGATTTAATGCTTTGGCTAAAGGAAGGAGATAAGTGCACCAGATTTTTTATATGAGTGACCAACTCTCATAGAAGATTTAATGCTATTGAGGTACTGCATTCGGAAGGAAATATTCTTACGGACAGATATGATATTAAGGAACCCATTGTGCAGTTTTTTTACAATCTACTTATAGAGCAATTCCCTTGGAGGCCTAAGGTAATCGTGTGCTGATTGGTTAGAAATGATGTTTGAAGAGGAAGATTTGTATAATGTGTTGAAAGGTATGGAAGGTGATAAAGGTCTGATGGTTTTTCAATGGCTTTTTTTTCAAGTCTGTTGGGACATTATTAAGGAGAATGTTACGAAGGTTTTTGTCGAATTTCACTCACATATGAAATTCGAGAAAAGTCTTGTGAAGAAGGCTGAGTTGGTGGAGGTGAAAGATTTTCGCCCCATTAGTCTTGTGAGTGGAGTCTACAAGATTATATCCAAAGTTCTTGCCAATCGTACAATCGTATGAGCATAGTCATGCAAAATATTATTTCGAAGCCACAAAATACTTTCGTTAAGGAGAGGTAGATTGTGGACTCGATACTTATTACAAATGAATGTTTAGATAGTAGAATTAGATCTGACATCTTAGGTATCTTTGGGGAGAGGTTGTGCAATTAGATGAAGCATTGCATCAATACAGCTAGATTCTCATTGTTGGTCAATGACACTCCTGAGGGTTTTTTCAACAGCTCTCGTGGTTTGAGACAAGGAAATCCTCTATCTCATTTTCTTATTGTTTTAATAATGGATGTTTTGAATAGAATGTTGAAGGCATCGGTGAATGGATATTTCTTGTCTGGCTTTTCAGTGGGCGGTACATCATTTGGGAGCGTCAATGTATCTCATCTTCTCTTCGTTGACAATATTGTAATTTTTTGTGAGCCAAATCCTAACCATATTCGATCATTGGGAGCTCTCTTACTTTGTTTTGAAGTTGTTTCCAACCTTAAGGTGAATTTATCTAAGTCTGAATTGGTACATGTTGGCTTGGTTAATTCTATTGGAGACTTGGCTGACATCTTGGGTTGTAAGGTTTGTTCTTTGCCTTTGAAGTACCTTGGTCTTCCATTGGAGCCCTCATAAATCCTAGTCAATATGGGATGATGTTATCAAAAAAATTGAGAATAGATTAGCTGGTTGGAAAATGATGTATATTTTCAAGGGGTAGAATCACTCTTATTAAGAGTACGTTATCTAATCTCCCTACGTACTTTCTTTCTTTATTCTCGATTCCTCTTCGTGTGACTAATAAAATGGAAAAGATCTTCCGTGTCTTTTTGTGGGGTGGACTTGGAGATGAGAAAAAGCTCAATTTGATTAAATGAGACAAGATTTGTTCCCCCTATTCTTGTGGTGGTCTGGAGAAAAGAAAGTTGAGTATTTTCAATAAGATTTTACTTGGGAAATGCCTTTGGCGGTACCATAAAAAAAGTGATGCTTTATGAAGAACCATGGTTGATGCTAAACTTGGGAGCACTTAGGGTTACGGGATATCTAATGAGGTGTGTGGTTCGTATGGTGTGGGGTGGCAAAATTTCCACAGGTTATTCGCATTTAGCAAAAGTTCCCAATGAAACTAGTAGCGGAGGCATGGCAGCATATAAAGAAAGAATTAATAAAAAAGCACAGCTTTAAGAGCAACGAATCAAAGTGGATTGAGTAAATTCAAGAAGGTGCCATTATGATGAAGCCATCTACAATTATTTCAACCCATTATCTGCCTTGTACGCCCTCTATTATCTTTTCATCTCCAAAGATCTGATGTCCTCTTTGTATAGCTTCAAGAGTTCAGAAGCTTCCTCCTTGTGAGGCATGACAAACTTCCTCAGAAACGTCTCATCAGGCATTCAAACAATGAAGACATGCTAATATCCTTCTTCACCAAACCTTTGGCGAACAAAACTTGAACAACCAAACCCCTAGGAATCAATCGCTTTTCCAAGCTAAGAGAAACAAGTGACGGGCGTTTGAAAACAACCGAAGGCTCCAAACTCATCTTGTTGACAAAAAAATCCATAACCGCCATAATCTTATCTTTAGAAGCCATCATGTACCATGGATGTCTTTTAAATGCCACAAAAACCTCATCCTCAGACCAACCCCATTTCTTGTAAACATCAACCTTGCTTTCCCATGTCGATTTGCTCAATCCACATAAAGCACATACCGCAAGAAAAAATTTCACCCTCAAAGGATTGAATCCTATTTCATTTACTTCCTCTATAATCTCTCTAAACCGAACTGGATTGACCATGAGAGATCTAGGCTGGTATTTAAGTAGAGTAAGAATGTGACACTCAGGCACTCCGTTCTCTCTCAGTGTATTGATATTAGGCGCCACATGAGTTTCAAGATCAAATACAAGCAGACCCGTAAATCGTTTTATTGCTTGAACGGTCTTGTCCTCAGACTGAAGCAAATCTTTAAAGAAATCAAAGGACGGGATAATTTGTTTTTCTAAGCTTCTTTTAAGAAGATCAGGGCACCTAGATAACATTTTGGCAAGGTCACGTCTTGAAATGCCTTTAGAGGCAAGGAATTCAATTTTGGGAAAAAGGGTTTTATTAGTATCAGACAAAAGCACCGTGGGGAATCTTCTGACAAGGTTCGAGATCTGGGTTTCAGAGAATGCAAGGCTCTTGAAAAAGTTAATCACGGAGTCTGCTTTCTCTGGGGTTTCGAAGCTAACATATCTGGAAACTGATACAGCAACTTCTGGGGACAATCCAAGTGCATTTATGAGGTATGAGACTGCGAAAGGTTGTTGATCGGGAGTGCTTGAGATGTATTTCAAAGAAAGATGGGGGCTGCAGAAATCATATTTATAGTGGGCCGAGGCACTAGTGTCAGGTTTTGGTTTGATGTCTGGTGCAGACTGCAATGAGGTTGCTCTAGGAGGCTTTTCCATCTATTTTTTCAATAGCATTACCATTATGAGTATTAATATTGGTCTATACATATACATATGTAAAATTATCATTTTTGCATATCAATTTTACCATTCAACCAAAACTTTTATATTGGCTTATGTATATTTGAGATAAAATAATAATAAAATAATATTTTATTATTATTACTTTTTTTTCTAAAATCAAATTTTTATATATATTTTGTAATTAGCATCTACTACATTGACATTAATAATACAAATGCAATAATAAAAAATATAATTTTTTTATATATTATATTAAAAATATAATAAAATGAAAAAAATATAATATATTATAATAATAAAATAAATGTGCAGGTGAATGTTTGTTGTGTTGTTGAATGAGTGAGAAGAGGAAAGGATTGTGAGAGAGAGAGTGGGAGGAGAGAGAAATAATTAGTAAAATAACATTTGAAGAGTGAATAGTGGATCTCTAAATTTGTATAGATACTATTTATAGCTATGCAAAAATATAGAGATGCATAATCCAATGAGGAGGAATTTAAACTCATATTATGTAAATATGACTTTACATATGCATATGCATAAGCCAATGTGAATGCTCTTAGAAGTTTCAGTTGCTGATCTTATGGACACTTCAAATGGCCTACTGCAATGAAATATGCCATTTATAAGAGCAATTCAAGATTGGGAAGTGGGAGATATTTTTGACTTATACAGCACCCTGTATGCATTGACTTTGGAGCATGGTGTAGATGACAAACTGTTGTGGATTCATCCCGGGAACAAAAACTTCTCAGTGAGATCCTTTTATAATGTTTTGATTTCTCAATCTTCTACTGTTTTCCCTTGGAAATGTATTTGGAAGCAAAGTGCCTCTAAAAGTTTTTTTTTTTGTTGGTTGGCCTCTCATAGAAAAATTCTGACCATAGACAAGTTGAGGAAGCACGGTATTTTCATAATAGATTGGTGTTTTATGTGTAAAAAGAATGGAAAATCAACGGACCATCTTCTTCTCTATTGTGACGTGGCGAAGACTCTTTGGGATGATATATTTGTAAGGATGGACATTGTGTGGGTGATGCCTAAGAGAGTGGTGGATCTCTTGGCTTGCTGGAGTAGAGTACGGGGAAATCATCAAGTAGTGGAGGTTTGGAAGATGGTGCACATATGTCTTATGTGGTGTATATATAACGAGAGGAATGGCCGATGCTTTCAAAATAAAGAACATTCTTTGGGGGGGGGGGGGGGGGTATCAATCTTTGTTTCTTTGGACTAAGGCCATTGTATTAGAAAGGTCTAGTTTTAATGACTTGTATGATTCTTTCTTTGCTAATAGGATGTAATTAGGTATATTTCTCTTATATACTATATGTGTACTTAGACTTTGCCTAATTATGAGGATTAATAAATCTTTCTTACTTGTAAAAAAAAAAATTTGCCTCCATATAGATAATTTACAAATATAATATACGTAAACCAGAACGGCACCGTTTTAAGCTTATATAAAATTCTCTCGTTCTAAAACCTTTTGAGTTTTTCATTTCAATGCCGCCATCTATTCATCTCGTTCACTCACCGTTCCTCTTGAACCCAACAATTTATTTTTACTTTTAAACACAACATGTCTTGTTGAGTTCGTCTTGGGTTTTTCTTTGGTTTTGCATTTGGTGAGATTGCAAATTATTCTCAATTCTCTTTTTGATTTCTTGCTTTACCTTGTAAGAGTTTTATTTAAACTCTATGTCCCACACACCTATTTTGATAGAGTTTGGAATAATTCAAAACTTAACAGTTAATAAATGAGTTATAATAGGATAAGAAAACTCTTAAGAGATAAGATTAACTCTATATCTCTAATCACAGTCAAACACAAAATCTTAGATTTCTTGATGGCTAGAAGTCTATAAATAGGGTTGAGGGATTAAGGGGTTAAATGATTCTCACCTACAATATCATTGTGCCTCTAGCCATTGAGAGACACTCGGAGGTAAAGTTGTTAGGGTGATCCTTCTCTCATAATCAGGTCAGATTCTCTATCAAATTGGAATGGAGGGAGGTATGTTTTCTAACTGTTATTATTTTATTATTGTGGATCATAGAAAATTGAAGATCCAATTATTAATGTTCATGTTAAAATATTTAACATATGGTATCAGAGCTTCAGGTTATAGATTTTTTATGATCTCGATAAAATATACAGTGAATATGTACTTTCGTGCATTATGATTTTATCATATTGCGAAAGATTGAAAATATTAATTCTGTGTTTTATGAAATAATGATACACTAACATTCATTAATGCATTTCGGGTCTTAGTGTACTTATTTCTCCCGTACTGTGCATATATTTCGTGTTACTTTATATTTTCCTTCCTCTATTGTATATTGTTTGTGGAGAAAGTTGAGGATGTCTGTTACGCCCCGATCCCGAATGTCCAGAGAGTTAGCTATTTTTTCTTAAAAACATCTCCAATAATCAATAATAAATAAGCAGAAACTCCATAACATACTTAACTTATTTGTTCGATCTAAAAATCCGTGTCCCTTCACAGGAATACTGAACAAAATCTCAATAAAATAAAATAACATCTTCATAAAGACTCAAATTATTCATAACTTGATGTACCAAAATAATCGTTAAAGATAAAACTACTAAATATGATCCTCCAAAAAATACTTGTACCCTTAGCACTTATTCATCTATGATCATCAGACTTTTCCAATACTTCCTACTCTTGTTCTTCAGCTGAACCATAAAAATATCCAAAAAATATTATAGAGATAAGGGGCGAGTTATCAACAACTCAGTAAGCAGAGAACATATGCTAGTATGTAAACATGAGCATTTTCACATAAATCAGAATGTAGAAATAAAACATTTCAGTTTCAATATGCAAATCTCAAAAATACATATGTCAGAAAATCAGAGCGACACTTCAAACATTTCATATTCAAAAACCAACTTTTCACATTCAAAGACCCCTTTGGCACTTCATGACTGAATATTTTCATCTTTTCATATCATATCAGAACATAGACCATGTTTAACCTCCGTGGTAGGGTTGTGCATTTTGCGGAAAGCTAAGCAAAACATAAATCACCATATTACCAAAATGATTGCACTCAAAACAGAAACCACTATTATATCCCATGGTAGGGTTAGAAGTCACTATTATATCTCGTGACAGGGCTAGATGTCACTATTATATCTCGTGACAGGGCCATAAGTCACTATTATATCTCATGACAGGGCCAGAGGTCACTATTATATCTCGTGACAGGGTCACATATCAGAGCAAAATAGAATCAGAATCATCATATTAGAACCAAAATCAGAATCAGAGTCAGAACAGAATCAGAAAGTCATGCCAAAGATTTTTCAGATGCCACATCATATCAAAACAGAGTACTGAAATTCAGATCATTTCACATTTTTCAAAACAGATTCAGAACATCTTCACGTCACATGCAAAAATTATCAAATTTTCATATTCACTCATTTTTCTCAATTCAATATCAGAATGCCAAAAGTAAGCTCATGTCTATACCAGTCATGCCAGAAAATACTTTATTCTTATACAGAATCTCATGAGTAATTCAGAACAAATAACTGAGGTCATTTCAAATTTCTTTTCATAACAAAACATGCATATTTTCCAAAAATCAACATCATCCCATTTTATTTTTATGCAAGGTCTAGCATAGGAACCCCGCTTACCTGTATTTCTTAGCTTTTTAGAAATTTTCTTCAAAATTGCCGAACAACTATAAATCGTCAGCTATAAAATAATCACGTAATTTTCGTAAATTTCAGATCAAACACGTATTTCAATATTTAAACCTCAAATGCTAAAATAACTATTTTCTTAAAATTCTAAAATTATCATAGCCCTAAATTATCGCCACTTTCCAAATTCATTGGTATCCACTTAATAATCACTTAACCTAATTCCAAATAACAACAAGCCCAGTATGTAAGCCAAGCCCACCATTAAAACAAGCCCAACCATAACTACACGTTCAGAACACAATATGCTTTGGATGGCTTACAACTAAAAGGGCAAGATTGTAATATCATCTGAAAATTTATTCTTCTTTCTACATAAGGGCTTTACGTGTGAAATACTTTCCTATTTTGAAAGTTTACCGAGAGGGAAGGGAGACATGTGGCGGAGGCCTTGCTCACCAGAGGGAAGCTTGCGACAGTGGATTGGGGCGGTACTGGGTGGTCGACGACGAGAAATAACACTGTGAGAGAGAGAGAGAGAGAGAGATAGAGAGAGAGAGAGATGAGGGAGAGAGAATGGAGAGTGAGAGAGCGAACGAAGAGTGAGAGAGTGAGAGAAAGAGAGCAGCGTGTGAGGGACTCACTGTGAGGGCAACGATGAAACAACGACAAGGTGGCTGGGAGCGGTGCCAGTGTCTTCTTTTACGGTTGAGGCAAACAGCATGGGCGGTGGCTTAAGGGCAGTGAGTTGGTTGAGTCAAGACTGCTCTGTTTCGGGGAGCAAAAACAGAGGCCCTTTGGTGGTAGTGAAGCAGCGTCTTTCGTCGTGCAGGGGGGTTGTCGTGTGGGTTGCAGCATGGAAGAGCTTGGCAGTGGAATTGCCCTTCGATGGTGGTTGTGAGGTTTGGGCAGGGTGGTTCCGTACGGTGGACATACGCGAGATTGGGCTTTCGCGGAGTGGCTCTTGGTGGGTGGGTCTCTTGCCATGCAATCTGAGTGCTCGGGGAGGAGTTCGACCTCTGCTGGCTGTGGGTGGTGCACTGCAGAAGTGCATGGTGCGGGGCGGAGGACGGTGTAGTTGTGGACGGCGGCGGTGTGGAGAGGCAGTGCGTGGGTTGCTATGGCAGAGTATGGATCAATGGTGCGTGGACTGACGGCTTGTGGAGGTGCATATGTGGTTTGGGGTTGTTTCTATGGTGGAAAGAGGCGTGAAGTAGGAAGAAAATGATAGTTAAGTGAAGGAGGTGATTCACTGAAAAAAAATTAGGCAGCAACAACTTCTTTTGCTGGTGAGAAATACATGTATTTATAGAGTTGATTGGAAAAACCCTAGATGAGAACAAAAATGAGGGTAACCGTGCATGAGAGACACGTGCATGACTATGGAATGTGCCTGACGTGGAAACTGGTTCCTGGCTTCATGGGCTTGGGTTTTGAGCGTTGATTGGGCTTTTTTTTTCTTTTTCTTTTTTTTTTTTTTTTTTTTTTCAGAGTTTTGGGCTCCCGATTCAACTTCTAAAATAAACTAACTTGTCCCACCACTTTTCCTTGGCCCATAAAAAGATTTCACCTAATAAAAAAAAATAATGATTCTAACCTAATTAGTAAGCCCAAGGAAAATATACTCAACATCCGTCAAAAATAAAATTTGGGCTTGAAGGGGGTTTCAAAAAAATGCTTGCTAATCTCAAGTGGGCTTTTCTTCCATATAAACCCAAAAATTTTAGAAAACAGCTTGGTGCTCGACCTGAGTGCTACAATGTTTGTTTCAAAGAAACATAGGAAGTCGAGGGTTATGGAGAAAACCATGTGAGTCGCTGCTGTGTGGTTGTGTAGCTCGTGTATTGTTCAGCCGCT
This sequence comes from Juglans cinerea, assembly GCA_961763995.1. Taxonomy (NCBI): domain Eukaryota; kingdom Viridiplantae; phylum Streptophyta; class Magnoliopsida; order Fagales; family Juglandaceae; genus Juglans; species Juglans cinerea. The sequence goes on along the minus strand of CAUIVZ010000012.1, from coordinate 12,436,492 downwards.
GGGTGTGGGACAGAGCGTCGTGTGTGGTGGCCGATGTCTCAACACGTGGCTGTAAAGGAGGTGGCTGGGCGGCACAGTGGGGTTGTGAAGTCCCGAATGGGTGCCGCCCCTGCTTGTTTAAGGTCCCAAAGGCTGAGGGGAGGTCGACGCCACGAGGAGGCTGAGAACCTCCTCGCCAGCGTCCCTGTAAGGGCGGCAGAGGGCTCTAAAGCCCACTACTAGGGTAATTCTACAGTAAGAAAAAAGAAAAATAGGGACAAGAAGATGACCTGAAGGTCGCCCGCGGAAGGAGGACGGAGACACGTTGCCATCCCCTCCTCGCCGGCGACGCCTGTAGCAGCAGCTGAATGTTGCGGCTGAAGCTTGATGTGCGGCGGTTGGAGGTTGAAGAAAAGGAAACTGTTTCCTTTTCTTTCAGCACATAAGGATGGGCTATTGGGCCGGGCCGTGGGCTCTGGCCCAGTCCAAGAAGAAAAGAAAAACCAAAGGGCTGATTGGGCCACTGTTGTGGCCCAGCCCAATAACAGAACGAAAAAAAAAAGAGAGAAGGGGAACGGGCTTGAAAAGTAGGCCCAACCGACCCAGGTCATCATTATCAGTTGACCATTTAAATAAACCGGGTCTCGGCCTAGTTTATTGAACTGGTCCAATTCAGACCCGGACCAGTCAAATTAAAATAATTATATTATTTTATACTATTAAGAAAAAAAATTTATGCATGTTATTATTGTTAAATGCATGTATTAAATCTTATGTATATGTTATTATTGTTAAATACATGTATGAATTGTTTATGTTGGCTCTCATTATCATGCCATGTATATTTGTTTATCCAATATGAGACAAATGATTCACATCAAAATTAAAGAAAAGATTGGTTGTTCAAAGGTACAAGATTTTTTTAATTTTTGGTGATAAATTATTAAACCCCATAGTAAGATAGATATGGTGGAGTGAACACTTTGTGTGTCAAGATCTACTCTCAAAAGAGGATTTTGATGACAGTACTAGTTCATCCATCAAAGTAAAGATGGAGTAAACAATTTGTGTGTCAAGATCTACTCCCAAAGATTGATTTTGATGACACTACTAGTTCATCTATTAAAGTAAAGTTGGAGTGAATAATTTGTGTGTCAAGATCTACTCTCAAATGAGGATTTTGATGACACTACTAGTTCATTTATTAAAATAAAGTTGAAGTGAATACTTTGTATGTCAGAGTTTACTCACAAAGGAGAATTCTGGTGATACAACTAGTTCATCCATATAATTTAATATTGGAGGAAACACTTGTCAGAGTTTACTCCCAAAGGAGAATTCTGGTGTCAGAGTTTACTCCCAAATGAGAATTCTGGTGATACAGCTAGTTCATCCATATAATTTGAAGTTGGAGGGAACACTTTGTATGTCAGAGTTTACTCCTAAAGGAGAATTCTAGTGATACAACTAGTTCATCCATATAATTTAAAGTTGGAGTGAACACTTTGTATGTTAGAGTTTACTCTCAAAGTAGAATTCTGGTGATACAGCTAGTTCATCTAGATAATTTAAGTTAGAGGGAACACTTTATATATCAGAGTTTACTCCCAAATGAGAATTCTAATGATACAGCCAATTCATCCACATAATTTAAAATTGGAGGAAATATTTTGTGTGTTGGGTTTCACTCCCAAAGGAGGGATTTCGATGACACTACTAGTTCATCTATAATAGTTTAAATTCTATCATTACTTGTGAGTGTCAAACTTAAAGCATTAATGTGATTAAAATGTTTTTATTGCAGTAAGTATAAGAATATCTTTACAAGGTTTCTTATATAGAATGGACTCTAGTTTAGATAAACATGAGCATGCTAAATTTACACTAAGAGTTTTAGACCTTGGTTTGTCTATTTTAAGTCTAACATCAATTATTATTGAGAATAGTGATAAAGTTCATAAAGTACAGTGTTTAAGAAGATTGAATCAATTGCTACAGATCAAATTATATGAATTTCTTATATTTGTGCATAATGATTTACTTCAGAGGCATTATTATGAGATATGAACAAGTTGGTAGCGTGATTGTTAGCTAGATACAAATTTATTTTGCTAATTTGTATGAAAAATCATTTGTATCTTTTGGAAAAGGAAGAAAATGATGGTAATAAAAATATAAGAACGGTGTCAATTGAAGATTGAAAGAAACAATAACACATGAAGGGTTAGGTGCCCTAAGTATAAGATATGATTCGAAGGGGAGGGTAAACATTTTTCTATATAAGTTTCGAATCAGATCTTATACATGTTTATACATTTTCTTTTTAATTAAACTCGAGTGCAAATATTCATATCTTTTTTTTCTGTATAAGTATAATTGTTGATACTTATTTTACTGGTTGAACTCGAGTACAAATGTTCAAATGTTCAAATTGCAAAATGACATTTATGTTTGTTTAATTTTCTTTCCAATAAATTTTTTATTTGTCATGCCTTCATATTAGTGCTTTTGTTAAAAGTTTTTCATTTTTACTCATGAGGCATGATTGGAACCAGATGAAAAATGATTTATGATTTTTTTTTTTACAATTTGTGGCATATGATTTGAAACATAATCTGTGACATAAAAGTTTGGAGAATATTTTCAAGAAAAGTTATAGATTTTAGTAAATAAAATATTTTCCGCATTTAGATTTTCTAATCTCAGGATGTGTGTTGATTTATATATAAGGAAATCAAATAAAAAATATCAAGAAAAGATGGTACAAGGAATAGAAAGTTTCTTGAGATAATGCATATAGATGCATATAAATCTTTTCTCTAAAATGTTTGATAGATATAAATATTTCATTACTTTCATAGATGATTTCCATAGTATGGATGTATCTATCTGCTACATGAGAAGTCTCAAGCCAATAGTAATTCTTGAGGTACTTCTCATGGGGAGGAAATGCAGTTAGGTAGAAAGGTGAAAATCGTCGAATTGGATTGAAGTAGTGAGTGCCAGGAAAATTATTATGAGTCAGGTTATAATCCTGACCTATTTTGTTAACTTCTTGAAAAGATGTGTAGTAAAATTATTAAAGACAATGATATATATCTTAAATTGTGTTCCTAGTAAGTAATCTCAAAGACTTATTTTGAGGTGTGGAGTGATAGAATACTTGATTTAAGACATATATACATGTATGAATAATCAATCTAAAGTAAGACTTTACAATCCAAATGAAAGAAAGTTGAATCGTATAATAGTTAATGGGTATATTATTGATTATTCAGGGAGATCCAAATGATTTAGGTTGTATTGTATCTATTCATAATTTGAATTTTGAGGAAATTGAAATGTCAAATTTCTTATGGTTGGCAAAATCAGTGGGAGTATAGAAACTAGAGATGCGATTGTTGTGAAGTGCATTCTTGTACTTCGAAAATGCTTATAGTTTATTTTATAATTATTTTAATGATAACATTGAACAACAAGCAAATGATCATCGATCTCATCAGAGAAATGTCACTGAAGAATTGGCCATGGAGACATCAGAACACGTAACCTTATGTGATCTTCTTGATTTGATTTTTGGTTAGGTTACGTAGTGTATTTTCAAAATTTAAATTTGACATAGAAATAAATGAAAGTTCGCATACGTTTTCACAAGTTATAGAAATAAGTGATTTTAAAAAGACCGATGCATAAAAGAGTGATTGAAATCTATGAATAAATGTAAAGTTTGTAATTTTTTCTAAATTGTCTGAATTATATAAAAAGTTGATGTAAATGAGTGTTGGAGACAAAACCCTGACTTTAAAGGCAATGTTGAACGATATAAAGTTACTAGTGTTGTGATACATGGAAGGGAATTTGTTGGTCATATAACAGAGGACCACCATGACTCGCATTGGTAGCTGATTTGACATTGATATTACGGAACTCATGTAATGTATTTGAGTTATGAAAGTTTTCTGGAAATGAATTTGCGCAGTATGGTTAATTTCCTGTAATAAACCCATGAACGGAAAATATTATTTTTTTGGCGTATGGGCCAAGTGGGAGAATATAAAAGTTTTATTTAAACTCTATATCCCACACACCCATCTTGATAGAGTTTGGAATAGCTCAAAACTTATCATTTAATAGATGAGTTATAATGGGATAAGAAAACTTTTAAGAGATAAAATTAACTCTATATATCTAATCACAGTTAGGCACAAAATCTTAGATTTCTTGATGGTTAGAAGTCTATAAATAAGGTTGAGGGGCTAAAGGGTTCTCACCTACAACATCATTGTGCCTCTAGCCATCGGGAGACATTCGGAGGTAAAGTTGTTATGGTGATCCTTCTTTTATTGTTAGGTTAGATTCTTTATCAAATTAGAATGGAGGAAGATACGTTTTCTAACTGTTATTATTTTATTATTGTGCCTCTAGCCAATTATTAATATTTATGTTAAAATATTTAACATACGTCACCACCCAATATTGGTGAACATGCTAGCATATAAGCCGCCTAGCAAAGGGCAAGCGCATATATTCCTAACAATTGGAAGAGACTCTATGTTTCTAAAAGAATCTCTACTGGAAGAGTTACCTTATTATTGATTAAATAATCCATACATAGTAGTTTATATAGGCTGCATGCACTGTGGTAATTGTCTAACTATTTACAAGTATTCGACAACTAACTTTTCCAGCTAGGAAAAGTAGAGAATGAAATTACTCTGAAATGAACTGAATATGAGAAATTACATTTGCTTTGTTGGGGCATGCAGCATGACGACTTATGAAGAGCATTTTAAAAAATGAATGTCAAGACATACCTAATTAGGCAGATGTGGCAAGATGTCTTGTTGCCGCCTCATGGGACTAGAAACGATTGAGTGAGGCAACTCCCTCATACTCTAAATAAATTAAGTTTTCTCCTTCTTCTCTTGGCAATTCTTAAGTCTACGGAAACTTAAAAGGCACGCATTCCCTAGTGAGAAGCTTGTCCTGGGAAGAGGACCTAGAAAGTTGTGTGCCTTGCCGAGGAGCCAATCCTCAAATGGAGGAGCTTGTCATTGGGGTAGGGATTTCGAGGTGTGCATGCTAGATCTACTGAGGAGCTAGTTCTTGGATGCATTGGCTACCCTATCAAGGAGCTTTTAGTTGGATAGGAACATGGTGATCAGTATATTACGTGAAATCACCATTTATCCCAAAAGCATAAGTTGATAGGGAGAGTTGGATTTTATTATTTATTTTATATCTTAACACTCACACTCACATGTGGGCTAGACTTCCCCCTCAATGAACGGGTCGAACACTTAGAATATTTTATTAAATGGGATAAAGAGTAAAGTCAAGGTTCGAACTCAGGACTTTTGCTTTGATATCATGTGAAATCATCATTTGTCCCAAAAGTTTTAACTTGGTGGGAATATATAAATTTAATTATTTATATTTTATATCTTAACATGCCCTGCCTAGGTGATTTAGAAAGTTGCATATCCTACTAAAGGGACTTAAAAAGTAAGGGTAACAATATGTGACACGACTCGTGAATCCAACGTGAATACTGTGACGTCCTAACTTCCCCTTTCTTATCCTTACTGGGTCATTGGAGGGCTGTTATTTGAGGGAGATCAGACCTACCAGTGGGAAGGTTTTCTCTTTACATAAACATCCTTCAGTGTGACTTCGACTCAAGAAACTAGGGCTTCTTGTAAATATCATTCACCCAAGTTTCTCTAGCCTCCACTAGCGAGAAGGAAAACCTTTGAACTATACTCTATACAAAAGCCACGGCCCCTCATATCACCCAAGTTTCCTGGTGTGTCTATTGTCCGTGGAGGACAACTCAATATTTAACCTGGTTCTCGGTCATGGTACTCTCACCCCCATTTGAGAACAAACAATGGCACTTCCCTAGTCAAAAGGTAATTCCTAAGCCTAAGGTCCGTACACCCCGTTCGAGGATGTTGATTGTTCATCACCAACCCGAGGGATACCACTCCATATTTACTCACTCCAGAGTGGCCAAGAGAGTTCCACTTGGATTATACCCCTCCCAGCATGTAGGTTTATGACAAAACTCTGTTACACGGTTCTCATATGCTCAAGTATTTTTTCGAAATATGTCATAAACATTCAAATTAACCAAATCGCATTTCAAATAAAACAATAAATTCCAGAAAGCAATCCAATTCTATAAACATGAATGACAAGTTCAATTTATAGATCTCCACTTATAGTGCGTCCTCAGCCTTCAGTTCTCATTTTCTGTATGGTCCTCGATTTCTATGCAATCACAACGAAAGGTATTGTCCACTACTAAACCAGTGGCTTTTACGATATACATTTGTTGGAACAGATTGAGTCCAAGGATCAATGTCAAACTGTTGTTGTTCTTGCTTCCATTTCTATTTTGTTGTTGTTTGCTTCAATTTCTGCTGTTGTTTGGTGTTTCTACAATATATTACTTCAAGCTTCTGATTTCTTTTGTTGTCACGAGCTGTTGTAGATTTTTACTGGTTTGGTGTAATCTATGATTGTTGGTGTTTCTATGATGTGTTTCTTTTGCTGTCGGTTTAAGCTTGAGAAGGTGGCTCACAAGTATACACTGATTTCTAATGGTTTGATGTACAAAATAGAGGTTTACACTCAATCACAAAGGGCATGCTAAAATCAGGAAGTTTTAGGACCGGTGGGTGTGAAACACTTGCTTTAAGGCTGTAAAAGCCTTGCTGGCCTCTAGGTTCCAAGAAAAAGAGTTTTTCTTGAGGAGTGAGGTGAGTGGGGCAGTGATGAGACCATAATTCTAGATGAATTTCCGGTAGTATCCTATGAGCCCTAGGAATCCTCGTAAGGCCTTCACATTCTTAGGCTTGAGCCATTCTAACATAGAAACAATCTTAGAAGGATCAGTCATTACCCCTTTTATCATTAATCACGTGGCCCAAATAGTTAACTTCATCAACTACAAACCGACACTCGGACTTTTTTGCATACAGGCAGTGCTGTTTCAGCATGTTTAAAATCTCTCTTAGGTGACCCACATGCTCCTCCATAGACTTACTATATATTAAAATGTTGTTAAAGAACACAAGTACAAATTTCCCCAATAAAGGTTTAAAGACATCGTTTATGAGCCCTTGAAATGTGGTTGGAGTGTTGGTGAGGCCAAAAGGCATCACCAAAAATTCGTAATGTCTCCCTCATGAGTACGGAATGCTATTTTAGGGACGTCACTAGGCACTACTCTCACTTAGTGATAGACCGATCGTAAATCGAGCTTAGAAAAGATCACCAATCCAAAGAGCTCATCCATCAGCTTGTCTATAATTGGAATAGGAAACTTTGCCTTTATTGTTTCCTTATTAAGTGCCCTATAGTCCACACAAAGCCGCCAACTACCATCAGCCTTATGAACCAACAAAACAGGTGACGAAAATGGACTAGAACTAGGCCTAACCACCCCCGACTTCAACAATTCAATCACAATCTTCTCAATCTCAGTTTTTTGGAAATATGGGTATCGGTAAGGTCTATTGAAAATTGGTTGAGTGCCCTCCTTGAGGACTATATGATGGTCATGGCTACGAGGTGGTGGAAGCCCTTGGGGTTCATTGAATACTCCCTCAAACTCCTCTAACAGATCAGCAATTTGCCCATCCACACCTTCACAATTTTTTTCCGTTACCATATCACACATGATTTGCAATAAAATGCCTTTCCCGGTAGTCATAGTTGCCTTAAGCAACTTTTCACTATCCTCTACTACCAACGAGTTTAACTTTAACCCCTTGAATTCAATAGTTTTGCTATCCAACACAAAACTCATAAGGGATTTAAAAAAATCCCAAGTGATAGGGCCCAATGTTTCTAACCATTGGATGCCCAACACAATGTCACAACCAACAAGGTCCAATATATGAAGAGGTGGGTTTAGCAAGTTACCTTGGACCTTTAAAGGGGTTGTTCTGCAGATTCCTTCACTACTCAAGCCTTGCCCATTGGCGACGCACACTCTTAAATTAACTGAGTAATCCACTGGCAGCTGTAATCGTGAGACCACAGCCGTGTCTATAAAGTTGTATGCCCGAGTCTAACAATATAACCACTTGTTCGCCAAAAATACTTCCAACTACATGCATAGTTTTTGATGTAGGAGTTTCAGCAATAGTAGCCAAGGAGATTTTAGGCTCTTCCTTGCTACTGGACATTCATCATTTTCATCATTAGGCAACTCCTTCTCTTCATCACTCCCATCCTCACTTCCTTGCAACAAATAGATTTTTGGACTTTTACATTTATGCAACAGGTTCCACTTCTTGTCGCAATGGTAGCACAAGCCTTTGCGACGATTTTCATCCATTTGTGTTGAAAAAATAGGTTTAGTGCCCCTGTCGAATTTTTCCATTTGTTATAAGTCTCACCAGAGTATGAGCCTTGGAAAGAATTTCCCCCTCTCACGGCATTTTATCTTTCTCCCATAGACTTAGTGAATTTTTTTTGTAGTACAAAGATATTCCTCTTGCATTTTTGCTAACCCATATGCTGCATTTAAATTTATAGGATTTAACATACGGATTGGGATGCGAACCTCATCTTTCAAGTCGCTGAGAAAGCAACGCAGCTTGTGAGAGTCTAAGAGACCTCTCACGCGATTGGAAAGTGCCTCGAACTGGCTCATGTAAATAGCCACAGTGCTGGACTATTTCAACCTCGTCAATGCCTCCATTGGATCGTCATACGCCGTAGGACCAAAGCAAAGGAGTAATGACCTGGAAAACATCTCCCAATCCCAGAATAATCCACTAGTTTCAGCTTCTTGGAACCATTCAAGGGCCTCTTCTTCCATGTGGTAATAAGCCATCAACAAACGATGAGGAAGTGGGGTTTGGTGGAAATCAAAGTAGTGCTTGGCTTTAAAAAGCCAAGCGGCTGACCCTTGGAAATGAGGAAATTTCAGTTTGACACCCCTGGAATTGAATCTTCTTGGGTCTTGGTTTTCAAATTCTAGTTGGAATTGGTTGTGTGGGGGTGGAGGTGAGGGGGTGGAGGATTGTTCTGTTGGTTGAAGAAGGTACGTAGCTGTAACACCCCGCTCCTTCCTTCTGACGTACGTTCTTTCTTTCTTACGTAAGGCTCCTTCTTTCTGACGTAAGCAAATTCGACTGCGAGCCTCGTCATGCGTGCCAAACCACGATGGCGTGTTTCAAAAGATATTATGTGACTTCTAAGGCACGCCCAGTGTTTTAAATGTGCTGAAAATATTTATAAGGAGTATTTACAGTGTTATTAAACTAAGCTAGATTTTAAATACGACAATTATAATATTCTTGAAGAGCTCCAAAAATATTATAATTGTCAGAAATCATTTTAATATCATTATTAAAATGATTTTAATTATTTAAGATATTATAAGATTTAAATTATCTTGAAAGTTTTAATTAATTAAATGGTTTTATTATCTTAAAGATATTAAATAAGACTTCATCATTTTATTAATGATGAAGGAATATTATTTTAAATAATATTCTACCTTTATTCCTTTCAGTGCTTTTAATTAAGTTAATGTTTATGCATTTTCTAATCAGTATTTTAATTCTCCATCGTTAGATCGTTTTGTAGACCCCAAGACGAAGGGACTGGGTTAAATACCCAGACCCCTCTTCCTTCTCCCTCACTTTTCCCTCCCCTCTCTCTCTCCTCCCTCTCCTTCAACGTACGTCGTACGCAACTCCCCCCCATGCCTGATTCCTCCACTGACCAGCCCGGCGCCGCCGTGCGCCGGTGAGCCTCACCACCCCTTCCACCGGCACCACCTCACTCCGACGAGTCTCCCCACACCGGTTTCCCTCTCTCACGCTCTCTCTTCCTCTCTCTCGGCAGTGCACAACCCGAATGGGCTTGATGTTGCTACGCCATCCTCCGATGCCACCACCTCCACGGTAGCTCCTCCTCCCACCGGCCATCACCCTCCAGCGAGCTCGGCCCCCTCCATGCAGCCACCTTCTCCACCTGCACGTGCACAGCCTTACCCATGCACGGGTTCACTATGCACATCCCTAGCGCCGCCGTGCCACCTTGGCCACCGGACACCACCAAGAGCTCCTCCTAGTCTTCCCCTTCCTCCTCCCTTGGACCCACGACCGATAGCCTCCCCTAGATCCACCGCACGGGACTCCTCCACCACTGAACCATGGCAACCACACATGGCATCTTTCCCTCACTCACTCTCACGGCATCTTTCCCTCTTACACGACCATTCCTCTCTCCACCACCGTGGACTGCCGTGCAACCACCACCGAGCCTCCACGGCTTCACCAGCAGCCTCCCTTGACCTCCCTTAGCAAAACCCTAGGTCCAAACCACCACTTTATGTGGTGGGTAGCCACTACACATGATGGACAGCCACTGCGTGTGGCTGACCACCACTGTACACGGCTAGATCCGTCGTGTTACGCTCTTTGCCACCATCACAAGGCCACCATGAGCCCTTCCAAGACCACACTTAGCCATCCAAACGCCTAAACAGCCACTATACGTGGGTTAGTCGCTACGTACAACCCTTCCGACGTCTTCAACTGTGACGGTCAACGAGCAACGCGCGGGTTATCCCATCGATGGTATAACCCTCTATCCCTTATTATTTATGTTATATGTTAGTTGATTGTTAGGTTGTGGACTGTGCTGTTAGGATTGTGGAGTTCGTTGTGTAGTGTGGTGATGTGATGTGATGTGCTGTGTATGTGAAGTCTTGGGCATTCTGTGTTGTGAAGTGTGGTGTAGTGTTGTGGAATATGTGCTGTGTTGGTGACGTGGCATGTGGAATGGGAAGAGTACACGCTAAGTGTACTCTGTGTGGTATATTGTGTATGAATGGAGTACATGCGGAGTGTACTCCATGTGAGTGAGTAATGCACCGTATGTCGGGTATGCCGTAGTGGTGATGTGGCGTAGCATGTGTGAAGGGAGTATACGTGGAGTGTACTCCATGAGGTGCAGCGATACACCTTGTGGCGTGTCGCATAGATAAGGACGGTTGTGTGATTGATGGGCTTAAAGCATGGTGAGTAGTGTCGGCAACTGTGTAACAGTGTCCCGAGGCAGTTAAGACGTGGCCTGTAGTCTGAGTCACCGTGAAGTTGACTCATGGCCGGGAGTATGGGTGTAGTACCAGAACAAGTATCAGAATAGTGCAGCGGAAGCATGACTGGGCAACGTCACGAAGTGACGTGGTTACTGACTGTCGTGCTTGTGATGGGTGAGAAGTTAGTGTAGAAATGGCGTAGCAGGAACGTGACGAGATGTCACGATGTGTTAGGAGTACGTGAGGAATCGTACTCGTGATGGGTGAGAAGTTAGCTTAGAAATGACGTAGCAGGATGTCAGGTGACGTGACAAGGTCACGGTGTAGCTTGGGAGTAGTTTCGAGCTATATGACGTGACATAAGGCATAGTTTTGAATGGAGGCTTGTCGTGTTAATTGTTGGGATGAATTGTCAAAAGGGACGAGTAGCGTGAAGAGTCATGCTAGCCGGGTTAAAAGAAGGTTGGTATCGGAGTATGGTGCTTGTTTACACAAGCAGGTGATCAACGTGTTATATGTTGATCTTAGGTGATAAAAGGGGTAATGTACATGTGTAAACTGGTGAGACACATGTACCGGACAGATTCACCATATGTAATGGGTAATCTGTCCTAAGCATAGTTACACGGTGCTTAAGCCTCAGAGTTGGCTAAGAGCCGTGTGGCTTGTATGGATGGGAATGAGGATTTAGTATGGGCTAAGATGCATAGAGACAGTGACGGGTGTATTGTCTAGGATTGGGATGCGTGATTCCATCGGTCAGAACCATGCGTCGGAATGTGGTTAGTAAGAAGAGTAAGACGAAAGTCCTAGTGTCTTAATCCTAAGGTGAATCATGGGTTCACTTTAGTGGATGAGCGCACGAGGCAAGCCCTTGAGTTGGAAGATAGTGACCGCAAGTGGTCTCCGAAGGTTTTAGCATAGTAAAGGGCATATAAGTGCACAAGATAGAAAGAGTGTTCCAATTGAAGTGTAGCTCTATTTCTAGTTTAAGTTGCTTATGCATTAGATAGAGAATGACATTAAGGTTATGTGTATGCATGTAGATCGCCATCTGACACGCACATGAATGGACTGCATGATATGAAAGTAGCATGGAGTCCAGGTAAGTATTATGTTCATACTCTTCTAGAGTTTTCTAAGATACACGAAAATGAAAACGAAATGCTTTTCCTTTACGAGACTTTACGAAACGACACGAAAGATGTTTTACGAAAGCATGTTAAGTGTTCAAAGGTATACGTATGTATGGCCCTCCTTGGCAGCCTTTTTTTAAGCAACAAAAGTATTAGTTGTACGTATGTGAATGGATGACTATACGGTGTATCTATTGTATGTATTTTCTAAAGAAAGAAAAGAAATGTTGAGGCTTATGCCTCGAGCTTTAAACTGGTGCTTTAAAGGACGCGAAGAAAGTGTTTTAAAATGGTCCCTATGAACTGATGTTAAAATGTACCTACGAACCGATGCTTTTATGGATGCTACGAACTGATGCTTTTATGAATGCCATGAGGTGATGCTTATGGATGCCATGAACTGATGCTTATGGACGCCATAAAAGACGATGTTTATGATGCCATGAACTGATGCTTTTATGATGCCATGAACTGATGTTTACGGATGCCATGAAAAGACGATGTTTAAGCCCATGCTTTTAAACGATGTTTTTCCATGAACGAATTGATTAATGAAAAGGATTGAAATGATTGAACTATAAGAAAGAACTGAAAGGACTGAACTGTAAGAAAGGACTGAAATGAACTGAACGTTTAATGTATGAAAATACGTAACGGCCATATGAATGAATGAAAAGGGTACCAATGAATGGGCATATTGCAATGCCGGGTAAGTAGTACTGGTAGTGCACCCAATGCTGCCCCCTGACTGAAAAGGGATTCCCAACTCGTGACCACGGGCGGAGTCCGGGACCAAAGGAAGACCGCTAACCCCAACACACGGGGTGTAACAGTGTGTACCTGCCAATGAAAGCGATAAAAAAGAATGTATGAATGCATGAATGCACGAACTTTTTAAGAGATGAAGGCACTGACGAGAGACACGTTTACGAAAGAAAACCCTTTATAAAGAAAAAATCTCGTCCAATGATGTTTTCAAAAGAACGCACGTATGCATGTATGCATGTACGCATAGTATGTATGGAATGATGAATGCGTGACTGAAAACCTATGTTATTATATTTTAACTGTATGAAGTAATACTTACGAGTCATCGACTCATTTTAGTTTTTATGCATGCCCCTCCCCCCACAGGAACTGAATGGTCAAGACGAACACGGCCCATGGGGAAGAGCACGGAAGTCTAGGCATGAGTTTTAATTGAACGAGAGACATTTTTATTGTAAGATTAATGTTTTCCGCTGTAAACCTCTTTTATTGTCAAAACACATTTTATTTCATAAATGTAGAGTCATGCACCCTGGGTATGGAAGTAAAAAGTTTTAAATCGAACGGTAATTTCCATCGTTCTTTCTAAAATCATTTTATAAAAAGTCTCACCACAAGGACGGGCGTTACAGTGGCATGTCCTTAATTTCCTGAACATCAGTCTTAACCTCACTGAACTGCTGTTTAGTTTGGTCCATTTGAGCTTGTAAGGCATCAATTTGTTGCTGCTGTTGGTTTTTTGATCGAGTATTTTCAGCCATGGTGGTCTTGAAATAAAGGATTGTGTGAGATGAAGTTTGGCTGGGTAGGATTAATTTTCTAGGTAGAAGGTGTGGTTTGGTGACTGATTGGCTGCAATTTTGTGGGTGTTTGGGTTTGATTTAGGTGGCTGTTTGGATAGAATTTTGTGGGTGTTTGGGTCTGATTTTGGTGGTTGTTTGGATGGAAATTTTATGGTGTTTGGGTTTGATTTTGGTGTCTGTTTGAATGGAATTTTTGGTAGGATCGTTTGGCTGCTGGTACCACTTGTTAAGAACCTGCTGTGTATGTGAATGTAATAAGGAAGGATGCAGCATGTTGATGGAGTTTGTTACGAGAAGATAGAACAGAGTGCACTCTATGTGTTTGATAAAATGGCTAGAAGAAGTTGTATTTGATAAAAGGGAAATAATGTTGTGTTAAGTACTCATATTACACTTGATTAAATAAGTTTTATTTGCAAAAAGTGTATTTTATAAGGTGTTGAGCTATAACCTGACCTGTCTATACTCTAATGCCCAAGATTTCAATAAGATAGATCTTTTGTAGAGATTTTTGAGTTCGGTGGCTCACTCTTGGATCCTTCAAATTTTTTTCGCATTACTTGCTAGAGACTAGCAAGAAGCTAGTTGGGGAGTGTGATAAAATGTCAAAAACTACATGATTAAGCTGCTAAAGTGAATGAATTATCTAACCAAAAAATGAATTAGACACTTAATTATATAGTAGTTTTTAGTACTTCACTCAATGTTAAATTATGGTGTTTTGCACTTGAAAAGAGTTGTAATGCAGCTGGTTCACACCAAAAATTAATACTCCAAAATTTTATTCCTCTCATATCTTATTTATGTTGTAGGGCATTATGGGAAATATGTTAAAACACATAGGTATTCTTGGAAATACCCAACTGACACGGCAACACCCAAAGGAAGACTCTGGAAACTCACGCACAACGCTAGTGGCTTGAGGGGCAGACGAGTTCACGCACGGACTACAGACTCACGCATGCGGAAATGGACTGCAAGACCTAGGGGTGGGCAGGGGCCCGCTGCCCCGCCCCGCTTCCGCTCCGCCCCCACATGGCGGGGTGGGCAACCCCGCTCTGCCCATGCCCCCCGCCCCGCCCCCATTTATATATATATTATATACATATATATAAACATAAATATATATTTATATTTTACAAATTGTGTATATATAAATATATATTACAATTTGTTAGACTTGTTCACAAAATATGCATTGGCAAATTTAAAAACTACATAGTTTAAAAACTAATACACTACAATTTATACAAAATATGCACTAGCAAATTTAAAAATTACATAGTTTTTAAATTATAGTCATATTTACAAAATTTAAATTTATAATTTAGATCTAAAAATGTATTTTTAATTAGTTTTGCACTTATAAATAATTTTTAAATAAAATAAATGTAGTGTTATTTTTTAAGTGAAAAGAGGCGGAGCGGATTGGGAATTCGCCCCGCACCCCGCTCCTGCATCCCGGGGGAAGGGGGGTGAAAACCCCACCCCCCGCCCCATGCGGGGCGGGGTGCGGGGAAGGGGTGCCTCCGCCCCGTAGGGGGCGGGTAGCAACCCTAGCAAGAGCTGGATCATGGCTTCACAGCAACGCAGCTCACGCGGGCAGGAAAGGTGGAATGAAACGCACACTACAGAGACGCGCAACGCAGTGGCTTCAACGTTGGTGCAGAGTGACTTGCACGGGCAAGGGCTGGAGACGAAACGCTAGGTTGGAAACATGAAACGCAGCTGGAACGAAACTCACGCACAATATAAAAGGAAAGATTTTTGCCGTGCGCCGTCTCTTTTTTCGTTTTTTCATTTTTTTTGTGGGGGATTTTAGGCTTCCAGACTTTTGGTTTGAGGTGATTTTATTTTTTTAGTTGTAGAGATTCTGGATTTTTTTTTCGGCAATTTTGTTATGCATTAAGCACCCTTTTATGAGTTTGAGTTTACTTGTTTTAATTTCTATTTTCTTGAGAGAATGATGTTAGGCTAAGTTTTCAGCTTGAGCTACAAGATATGGATTCTCTTGCACTAAACTACTGATTAGAGTGATTCTGATATGATAAAAATCCATTTTATAGTTTTGCAAGTTGATTTTGTTGAGATAAGTTAAGGCCAAAAAATTCTTGTTCTTGTTCTACTGTTGACAGAAGGCACAATAGAAACTTGATAATATTTTCAAGGTTTCTCATGGTTGGTATTCATAGTAAATTTATTTGCATTCTATAGATACTTTGGTCTGAGAATCTGGTTTTAAATCTTCATTTTCCGATTGTTAATGCTTGGACTAGATTGACAATTGAGTTATAGAGTTAGACCTCTTAATCATAGTTTGGAAAATGAGGAAACATTCTTGTAGCCCAAGTGTTTGACAATTTGTGTCACTGGTTTTGATATTTATGCAATTTCTATATTTCCTGCACCCATTCTACTCATATTAATATTTCTCATTTCTTTTAATTTGACAAGCAATCAGAAAACCAATTTTTCTCCATTCTTAAACTTGGTTTCATCCAAAAATCAAAACCATCATTTTCATTAATAAACTCCACATCAGTACATAAGCATTTATTCTTGTTTCTCTTCTTAGGTGTGTAAAAAACCCATTTCTTAAACACGTTCATGGCACAAAAAAACCTCTCATTAAATGTTTGCTCAGCATGAATGTTGTTGTCCCTGTGGAAATGACCTTGGAACTCCTCCATGTACTACTTTGATAGCTTCTGCACTTGGAAGATAGATTTAGAAAGCCATCAATCTCTACCTGA
Source organism: Juglans cinerea (assembly GCA_961763995.1). Taxonomy (NCBI): domain Eukaryota; kingdom Viridiplantae; phylum Streptophyta; class Magnoliopsida; order Fagales; family Juglandaceae; genus Juglans; species Juglans cinerea. Next base: position 12,419,982 of record CAUIVZ010000012.1, on the reverse strand, counting down.
GAGATTTGGTCCCAAAGTCACTACAATAAAAGAGAGCAAAGACTTGGACAACATGTGAATTTAAGAGTTGGTGGGTTCTCTACAAATCTATGAATATACTATTCCACAGTCTAAGAAAAACAAGTTCATTGCCCTCAACACACTTAGAGAAGGTTTTTGAGAGGTGGTGTTGACAAGACATTATTCATCAGGAAAGTTAGAGATGATATAACAATTGCTCAGAATATGTGGATGAATCATGTTTGGATCATCTATTGATGCACTTGCTCTTGAATTTGCGAAAGAAATGAAAAATGAATTTGAAATGAGCATGGTAGGTGAACTAACATTTTTCTTAGGTCTCGAAGTGAAACAATTGGAAAGCGGGATGTTTAAATCTCAATCAAAGTATGCAAAGGATCTGATAAAAAAAATTGGATTAGATGGCAATAGTCATGCCAGAACCCCCATGAGTACAAGTGTCAAGCTTAGTGCTGATCTGGCTAGCAAGAGTGTTCAACAATCATTGTATGATTGGGAGTCTACTGTATCTCAATGCTAGTAAACCAAACATTGCATTTAGTGTTAGGGTATGTGCTAAATTTCAAACTAATTCCAAAGAATCCTATTTGACAGCTGTCAAGCGTATACTTTGATATGTAAATGGGACAATTGATTATGGAATCTAGTACTCTAGGGACTCAAATACTGAACTTGCTGGTTATTCTGATGCAGATTGGGCAGGTAATGTAGATGATAGGTAAAGTACCTCTGGTGGGTGTTTTTATGTAGGCACTAATTTTGTGGTTTGGATGAGCAAGAAGCAAAACTTTAAATTCTTGTCCACAGCTGAGGTCGAATACATTGCTGTTGGAAGTTGTTGCACACAATTGTTTTGGATGAAGTAGATGTTGAGTGACTATGGCATTACTCAAAGCGTCATGAGTGTGCATTGTGATAATACTAGGGCTATAAACATCTCAAAAACTCATGTCCAACACTCTAAGACCAAGCAGACATTAGACATCATCTTATTCGAGAACTTGTGGAAACACACGTTGTGTCTCTTGAGTACATCCCTGCTGAACACCAATTAGTCAACCTGTTTACCAAACTCTTGGATGGGCTTCGATTTGAATGTTTTAGAAAGGCTATTGGTTTTTGTGCATTGACCTGAGGGCTGAGTGTTGTGCATTGCATGCATTACATGCATATTTTGTGTTTCTGTTTTGTGTATTTTTTTTTTCTTTAGTTTTCTCATATTTTTCAATTTTTTTCCTGTTATGCATCTTCATGTTATTATGTTTAAAAAAATGCATAATATTGTGCACATGGATGTGGTACAGGACATTAGTGTTGGCAATTCTAAAAATCTAAGTGCATGTATCTTTTGAAAATTGTGTCATATGCCTGGTCACAAAGGTTCAGAAAATGAATATTATTTGTAATTTGCGACCTGCATCACACATTACACACCTAGCTCAGTCAATTGACATTTTGCCACCTTATGAGATTTTGTAGAGGCAATCAGAGGTGTAGGGGAGCTCTACTTGTATACAGAATTGACTACGGGCTAGATGACCTCATTATTTTTCTTCCTGTTAAAAAAAAAATCTAGTGTCATTTATCACCCTCTTCATCACAGAATCATCTTGACGAATACCCTCTTCATCACAGAATCTCTCAAAACTTGAATTTTCAAATTTCCTACCATGATTGCTCTTAATTCTGGCTATGGGGTTTCCCTGTTCATTTTGAAGTTTCTTACACAGTGCTCTAACCAAGTCAGAAGCTTCACTCTTTTCTCTCAAGAATTCTACCCGAGTGTCTGGTAAAATCATCTACTACCACAACCAATATGTATTTCTTTCCCCCTAGACTCTCGATCCTAGAGGGTCCCATAAGATCAAGGTGTAACAATTTGGTCGAATATGCCAATGTTTCCACAATGATGGCATACAAGGCTCAGTTTGCGAGCTATTTGACTCTTGGAAGGTGAAACAAAATTAAGCACATGAATGGGTTTCTTCCCTTTCTCAGAGAGGTGAGCAATTCTATTTTCAGAAGAAGCATGACTAAACATTGTTTTTCCCGTATTAGCAAGAAAGGCTTGAGAAGTAGAAGGTACATGAGATCCTTCTTCAATATAGCCTAGATCACTCTTGTCACTAGATAGCTTCCCTAGACTCAAGAGTTTATCAAGTTTTTGTGTCCCATTTGAAAAGTTTTGAAGTTTAGTGTTTGACACGATCAATTCACTTTCCAGACTTCTGACTTTTTCTTCAAGAGACATTTCTAGTTTGTAATTGATCTGCTAGACTGGTGACTTCATCTAGTTTGTTTTGAAGGCTTGCTTTTTCACTTTTGCAAAGTTCTAACTTCTCAAGATTTACTTTATTGAGTTTCTTCAATTTCAAACACTCCTTGTAAAGCTTTTCATACACTTCCTGCAATTAATCCTCATATTCAAAATCATTTTCAAACACAATCTCGTGATCAGACACATTCTCACTGTTGCGACTTTTGCCACCAACAGAGAAGGCAAAAGCCATGTAATGATTTTGTTTTGAGATTTGAAAAAGTTGAATTGTTTATTTTATTTTATATGAGAATTTAAAAAAGTTGTAATGATTAGATGAGAATGATTGTGAAAACAAACGAGGCCTAAATGTTTGATGGTACCTTGTCCTTGATAACTCTAGTGTCTTTCTTAGGATTCCTTTCCCTGTTTGTTGAACTAGAACTTCCTTTGAATTTTTCAAATATTTTCTTGTTCTTTCCCTGATTCTTGCCATTTCTAGATGTGAATAATTTCCAGAATTTTCTAGCGTAGAAGGCTATTTCCTTATCACTCATGGTATATTCATCAGATGATTCGTCTAACTCTTCTCTAACTGTGTTGAGAGCAATGGACTTGTTTCTCTTAGACTGTGGAAGAGTATATTCATAGGTTTGTAGAGAACCCACCAACTCTTCAATTCTCGAGTGCCATGTCAAGTGCGTGTCGAGCGAACTCTCTGTATGGGTTCCGTTCCGCTCAAGCCAGGTTGAGCTAACTTCAAATCCCTTTTCACTTTATCCTACTTAATACGATTACAACACAATTTAACACAAGTTGTCACATGAATATGCCAATACACTTATTTTACACTAACAATATTGGCCATGGAAAAGAGCCATGGTGGGTGGACTATTGTTTTTTTTTTTTTAGGCCATGCTCATGGAATTCAAATGAATAAGTTGCCATGAGAAAATTCGAAAAAAAAAACACACACACACACATAGGAAAAGTAAAAGAAAATGAATCAAGCATTTAACCTTGGAATTCAAAAGGATTTTTTCGTTCTTACTGACAAGAGACTGCAATCAGGTCCCAAGTCATTAATGAATTCATGGCCAAGAATCATCCATACTCAACTAGAAATTGCTCAATCAACTTTGAAATTAAGCACATATATGGTTTAAAAGGTGTATATAGTCAACTTCTATCACACATCATCCAGCAACAGTAACTTCCCAAAGCAAACTTCCTTGCTACTAACCAATGCCGCCTCAGCACTTGTACCCAATACCAAAACCCACAACCTAAAACAAACACACAATGGACACAAAGAAGACATTCTTTGGTGAGAGTGTGTGTGTGTGTCCTCACTCAAAGCACATCAATAGATAGAAGCAAAGTATGAGAAATGCAAAAGAACAATGTCTCATCAATTAAAAAACAAACCTATGGCACATAAGATCAACCAAAATAACGACAACCTCTGCACCCAAACCAAGGATAAAACAAAAAGGGAAAACAGAGCGAAAACATCTGCATTGAAGACACAAAAAATGGGTTCAAAGGTTCACAATATGGAGTAACTTTTACCACAAAATACCGCCCAATAACAATAATCCCCTTTAACAAACTCCCTCGTTATGAATAAATAAATTATCCTATATGCTCCAAACACTTGTACCCAATGCAAACCAGTTATACAACCACTACCCAAACCCAAAGAGAGGCTTCAAGAAGAAACCATGCCTCCAAATGTGTGACGGCGTAGCCAGACATTATGCTCCAAAGACTAGTAACCTAATCGTGAAAGAAAGAGAGAATGAACAAAAGAAAAAGGGCGAACCAAGATTTCCTTACCTAATATAAATATAACGCAGATAACAAGTTTGATAAAACGCACACCAACTGTTCGGAGAAATGGTCAACATTTTGTTCCACTCGTTCACAGGACCTAACATTGCAAAAGCAAAAGAAAGAAAGAAGGAAAGAAAGAAAAGAGAAAGAACAAGAAGAAATACAAAAACGGCAATTAGCACTACCCTCACCTAGATCTGTCTACCGGCAGCATCGGCAACGAATGGCAAGTAGGGAGTCTTGCCAAGAACACAACACACCACACTATAAAGAAAACACAATACACTGAACACAAACAGCACGTTGTAGAACCAGACCGTGACCTTGAAGCCGAGCCCGGTCCTGCCCGGGCTGAAGACCCTTTGGAGCAACAAAGGAAGCACGAGGAGCACGTCCAGAGTGACGGCCTGCATGGAGTTGAACCTGACGTAGCGGCTAAAAGACGGGTTCCTGACCACGCCGAGGTACAGAGCAAAGAAGGCTACAAAGGAGGAGTAGGGGATGGACCTATAGAGGGAGAGGAGAGGGAGGAGAGGGTCGAAGAGGGAGCCCAGAGTTGGGTATTGGAGGAAGAGGAAACGGCCATACTGGAGGGAATTGAAGAATGGGAGAGTGTAAGCCACGGCTGAGATTAACCGATCAGTGGCTGGGGTTGGGTTGTAGGACATGCGAGTAATGGTGGTTGTGGTTGTGGTTGCGGAGGTGCTCCATTTTCGTGGTGGCAACCGTTTGAGTTTGAAGGGATCAGGTAAGAGAGGTGAGCGGGAGCTGAGATTAGCTGTGGCTGAGAGGCGGAGGAGAGGAATGGCGGCCATGTTCTTCTGGACTCTGGAGTGAAAGAGAGGATTCTTCGCTTTCACAATTTTATTACGCAAGGAACCGACTGGGTATGGTGGGCTGCGGACATGAAAATCGGAAGGCTCTATTTGCCGATTGAGGCCCATTCATACAGGCATAAATATTTGGGCAGAGTGTTTGGAGTAGAGGAAGATGAGATCCAAAATTCTTATTCTATATCATCTCATAATTATAATTTTTTTAAATTTTTATATAAATATAATAAATATTTCAAATTTTTTAAATTTTAAAACAATAATAATATTTAAAAATAATATTTTAAACTTTTATCTAAAATTAAAAATTATCATCTCACTCTCCAAATATTAAAAAAATAATATTTTAGTCGCTTCTTTGGATATATAAATCATCTCACATCATCTCATCTTACTTCATTATTATAATTTTTTTTAAATTTTCATATAAAATATAATAAAAAATTCAATTTTTTAAAATTTTAAAATAATAATAATATTAAAAAAATAATATTTTAATAATATTTTGTTCAAATCATTTAAAATTATCTCATCCCATCTCGTCCTAATATCTAAACGAGCACAACTCATTCACAATTTATAGATAACTTTAAATATAATAATATTTTTTATTATATTTAATTACATCAAATTAAAAGTAAATAAAAAATTAAATAAAAAATATTATAAAATTAAAATATTGTTTCAATATTATTTTTATTTTAAGATTTAAAAAAGTTGAATTATTTTATATTTGTTGTTTGAAAATTTAGAAATTTTGTAATAATTGTTTGAAAGTATTAATATTTAAATAATGTTTAAGAAAAAAATGAGATGAGATGAGATGAAATGGGGTGAAATAAGATATGTTTCCAAACATATCAAGTGATATAAAAGGTGACAATTCATGATTCTGAGGAGTATTAGTGTGGTGTCGTCATGAACTCATAATTATTAAAAAAATCACATCTTAAAATCTTAATACGGTATATATAAATTATGGGTGATAATAATTAATTTTTATTAGATTTACTTAAATTGGATCCTTTTTAATCCGTTTATATAAAGTAGTTGAGTTGATTCTTTTATTTATTTTAACTGGATTAATATAATTCATATATAATAGAAGCATAATTATATAAGACTAAATGCATGTTTAGGTGATGAGAAGAAATTAGAATTTTGTGAATAGCTGTGAAATGATTTATAAATAATAATGAAACAGTTTAAGTTAAGATGTTTTATTAAGTTTTAGAAAATAAGAGAAAAAAAAGTTGAATAAAAGTATTATAAAGTTAAAATAGTATTAAGATATTATTTTTTTAATATTATTTTTGTTTTAAAACTTTAAAAAATTGTATTATTTTTTGTGTTTTGTTTAGGAATTTGAAAAAAGTATAAAAATTAGGTAATGATTAGATGAAAATATTAAAAATTTGAAGTTGAAAAGTGTTTATGTTTAAGTGATATTTGTAAAGGAAATTCTGTGAAGTTTTGAGATGAAATAATATGAGACCATCTCACTTTCCAAACAAGCCTAGATTGGTTTGGATTCAGAGATGGGATGATTTTGGATAAAAAATAAAAAATTTAAAAAAATATTGTTAGAATATTATTTTTTAATATTATTATTGTTTTGAGATTTGAAAAAATTGAATTGGAATTTGAAAAAGTTGAATTGTTTATTATATTTTGTGTTAAAATTTGATAAAATTGTAATGATGAGATGAAAAACTTTCTAAATCAAAATGGGACTTTAAAAGCCCCGTTTGGATTCAGAGATGTGTTGAGATAGTTTTAGATAAGTTGAATAAAATATTGTTAGAATATTATTTTAATATTATTATTATTTTGAGATTTGAAAAAGTTGAATTGTTTATTATATTTTATATGAAAATTTTAAAAAGTTGTAATAATCAAATGAAATAAATTAAAATAAGTTGAGGTGAATTTTGAATTCAAACAGAACAGTCTAACAAAATTTATTGATAAATTAATAGCATAAATTTTTACTAAATAATTAAAATGTAACAAGCACTTGCCTAGGCATGAGTTCTGATTTGTCATTTACACCCGCAACGTGCATATCAAATAAGGAAAATGATAGGATTATTACTCTCTTACTATTCATTTACTATTTATTTTATATTTAATTTTTTTAATTTTTAATTTTATTTAATGGTTAAGGAAGTGACTATTAGTAAAATTATATATTTTTTTAATTTTTTCTTAATTGTTAAAGACGTTAAAAAAATACTAAAAAATAAATAAAAAACTTGAAATGAACTGTAGGCGGATAGTAATAGGTATTATGTACAAAATGGATAAGGATGTGTTATATCACTACCCATCAAAGAAATGTCTGTACAAAATGATTTTCAGAGGGTATATATTCTTTGAAGAAAAAATCTGCTTCTGAAGCAGCCCAGCACACACCTAACGTGCTGGCTGAAAAAAAAAAGAAAAAAAAAAGAAAAAATTATGTGAAGTATATGAAGAGTGTGATGTACAGTGGAGTGTGATATAGGATTGTCTTCTTTAAAAATCGATCGTCGGTAAAAAAACATAATAATAAAAATAATAAACCTAATCCGGAAACGTGGCAGAGAGCGGCGGCGAGTAGGGTCGAAGAAGCAAACAGTTGTGCAGTCCCCGTCTCACTCTCTCCTTCGCAGTCTTCGGTTTCATCGATCCGGAAGTGAAGACAGTCACTTGTCTTTCTGCCTCGACCGTTAACAACTCAGATAAAACCAATCTCTTTCGGTCTCCCATTTCTGCGAATTCAATAACTGATTCTCTCTCACTCTCTCTGAGCAATGGCTTCGTCTCTGACTACAGCTTCAGCTTCAGCTTCGGCCTCAGCTGTCAGCAAAGCCTCAGCCACCTTGACTGGTTTGAACAATAATTACACTCACTCCCAGCTTTCATTTCGTCTCCCTCTCAAGCCCAGTCTCCCCCTTTTGACCAAGGTAATAACTTTACTCTCTCTCGCTCTATAATTTTTTTCGAATTATGCTATGTTTGGATTCCGTGAAAACATGGGAAATGACTAAAATTTTAATAGTTATGTATTGGTTTTCGTATATTTTGCGTTACTCGGCAACACAACTATTTTCCTTTTTGTCTAACTATTCTTGATTGGTTTTGTACGTGGTGGACATTTGTTTTGTTGACGTTCTCATAAAATTATATGCTATGGTTTTTAAGGGTTTTTGGTTTTATGTTGAACTTGTAGAACCATTTCGGCCCCTGGTAAACTTGAAATGCATAATAACATAATTTTACTAGAAATGGGAAATATTTGTAGAAAGTGATGTCTATGCAAAGTTTATGGATTAGGTGTGCTTCGAACAGATTGAAGAAAATAAAAGAAAACTCTCTACAATAAGACCAAAGCAGTCTATTCACTAAAGATCTCAAGGGACAAAGTCTTCCTTTATCAAAAGACAAGTCTTCCTGTTATAAATGAATTGTAATTCCTACAGATGGAGGAACTATAAATTTATAGGTAGAGGAGGAATTGATCTAGGGACCAATGTCTTTGGTTCCTGTCATGACACATCCGCTTGCAACCAAAAGTCACTGACCAAACCTAGGATCTGTTTGACTATTTTATATCAATGCGAGTTAACAGCTTTCCTCTTCCTCTGCCTTCATTCGCTGCCTTGCCTCTGACAACTCAAACTAGGAGTAACCCTGCTGACAGGGGTATTCCTGCGTGTGTGAACATGGTAATGGAGAAGGTGATAGTCAAAGTGCCAGAGTTTGAGAATAGCCACTCGATCTTGAAGCTTAGCACTATAACCCCACCCCCCTCCCAAAAAAAGGACGCTAATGTTGTGGGACCAAATAAAATAATGATCTTTACTTTTCTGTTATATGAAAATTTATAATTTTATACACCTTGTATTCTGGTTTCCCAACTTTAAATATATATTTTTTGATCGGTAAACAAATTTTTATTGATCAAAAGAGAGACAAAAATGCCCAAGTATATGGGACATATACAAGAGCTAGTTTATGTCTAATTTAGAGATACAAAGAAATCATGAAAAGACCTGCCATGAAAATCAATTACAATCAACCAATGGAGTAAAGTATTGAAAAACAAATTCTAACTCTTCTATTGATCTCTCTTGATCTTCAAAGCATCTTGCGTTCCGCTCCCTCCAAATGCACCATCATAGACAAATAGGTAACATCTTCCATATGGATGCAATTTGAGAGTTGCCCCTAATACCTCTCCAAGAGGCTAAAAAATCGCATACCCTTTTCGGCATCACCCACGCTAGCCCCAATCGTGCAAAGACTTCAGTCCACAAGGTCATTGCAATCTCACAGTGTAGTAATAGATGGTCAGCGGACTTGCCGCTCTTCTTACACAAATAACACCAGTCCATAGCTATAATGCCACGTTTCCTCAGGTTATGTATAGTAAGAATCTTCCCCAAAGAGGCTGTCCATACAAAAAAAGCTGCCTTTAGAGGTGCTTTTGTCTTCCAAATGCTTTTCCATGGGAACGGGACTAAGTTGTGCATGTTCAAAGAATGGTAGAAAGAGCGGGCCGTAAAAACTCCCTTCTTAGAGGGGCGCCAATAAATCTTGTCTTCACCTTTCCCCGACACACGAGTACTCACACAAGGTCAAAATACGCCGAGAAGTCATCCATCTCCCAATCTTGTGCATCTCTAAGGAAAGTGAGGTTCCATTGGGGGAGGCCATTGGAAAAGATAACTAAATCTGCTATTGATGCTTCTTTCCTTCGTACTAAACCATAGACTTGTGGAAAAACATCCTTGAGTGCCCGTTCACCGCACCATAAGTCATGCCAAAATTTTACCTTCACTCCGTTGCCGACTTTGAAGCGAGTATGTGCTGCATAAGTGTCCCACCCTCTTCTAATATGTTTCCAAAGCCCAACTCCATGAGGCCCACTCACCTCATTAGAACACCACCCTTGCCATGATCCCCGTGCTTCAAACCTATGACGGTTCGCCACAAGGCCTCCCGTTCTTGGTGATATCTCCATAACCATTTGCCAAGCAAAGCTTGGTTGAAAGATTGCAAATTCCGAATACCCAAGCCTCCTTCTTTGATGGGGGAGCAAATTGTGGCCCATTTCATCAAGTGAAATTTAAACTCATCCTTTATCCCTCCCCAAAGGAAATCACGTTGAAGTTTCTCCATGCGATGAGCCACCTTAGCAGGGAGCGGAAATAATGAGAGGAAATATGTTGATAAGTTAGAAAGAGTGCTTTTGATGAGAGTTACCCGACCCCCTCTGGATATGTACATCCGCTTCCAACCAGCTAATTTCCTCTCCATTTTTTCTAACACATCTCCCACATGGATTTCGATTTGAATGTTGCGCCCAACTGAAGGCCGGGATATTTCATGGCCAACTGAGATATCTTACAGTTCAAGATGGACGCCAAACTCTCCACATTGGGTACCCATTGGCACTACCTCTGATTTAGCCAAATTCACCTTCAACCCTAACACGGCTTCAAAGCGTAATAATAGAGCCCTCAATGCTCAAATTTGCTCATGTCTGGCCTCACAAAAGATTAGAGTATCATCAGCAAACAATAAGTGAGAAATGTTAAGCGAACTTGAACTTGCCTCTCCCATTGAGAATTCTGATATGAACCCTCCTGCCACGGCCCCTGAAATCATCTTGCTGAAAGCTTCCATCACAAAGACAAAGAGAAGCGGCGAAAGAGGGTCCCCTTCTCGCAAACCTCAGGAGCTTTTGAAAAAACCTTTTGACATACCGTTCACCAATACGGAGAAACAGGCCGTAGAGATACAATGAAGGATCCAGGAACACCATTTAGTGCCAAAGCTGCATCTCTCGAGCATATAAAGTAAGAAACTCCAATTGACGTGATCATAAGCTTTCTCCATGTCTAAATTACATAGGAGTTCTGGCTCTCCCGATTTAATACGAATTTCTAGACAATCGTTGGCTATAAGTACCGAATTAAGGATTTGCCTACCTTGAACAAATGCATTTTGAGGCTTCGAAATCAAGTTTTCCATCACCTTGCTCAACCTGTTCGCCAATACTTTGGATAAAATTTTGTATAGCCCACCCACCAGACTAATGGGACGAAAATCTTTCACCTTTACTGCGCCTGGCTTTTTAGGAATGAGTGTTAAGAATGTTGCATTAAGACTTCTTGAACCGCCTGCTTCCATGAAATTCATGGAAAACCTCCATGATATCATCTTTAAGCACATCCCAACAAGTCTGAAAAAAGGCCATGGAAAAGCCATCAGGGCCTGGAGCTTTATCGCCTGCCAGACCCTTGACCACCAACCTGACCTCAACCTCCTCAAAAGGCCTTTCGAGTCGTTCCCCAACCTTCGGGTCAAGAACATCAAAAACCTGCCCGTCATGTCTCGGCCTCCACTCAAATTGTTCCGAAAACAACTTATTATAGTAATTGACAATGTGGTTTGAGATCTCGGATTGGTTGGATGAGGCCGCCCCATCTCATCAGAGTATCTATAGCATTGTTCCGCCTATGTGAGTTGGCCACTTGGTGGAAGAACTTGGTGCATCTATCCCCTTCCTTCAACCATAATGCACGTGATTTTTGTCACCAAGATATTTCTTCCAAAAGAGACATCCGTTCAATGTCCGCAATCACTTAGTTTGCAGGCCCACTCGGTTTCAGAAAGAACCCTTTCCTCCTCCACGCCCTCCAAGCCCTTAAGCTCCTCCAATAGAATAGTTTTCTGGCTTTCCACATTACCGAACTCTTGCGCATTCCACTCCTTCAAGTCCTTTTTCAAAGACATTAATTTATAGGCCATAATATAACTAGAATTATCATGGAAATGGTAAGAAGACCACCATTGTCTTATTCTGTCCAGAAAACCCTCTGACTTCCACCACATGTTCTCAAATTTGAAGTACCTTGGACCTCTTTGAATGCCCCTGCAATTCAAAAGAATGAGAAAGTGATCCGAACACAACCTGGGTAGTCTCTTCTGAATGAGATCCGGATAGTGTGCCTCCCAATCCGGTGAGATTAGAAATCGGTCTATCATTGACCAAGAGGGAAGATCTCGGTTGCTAGTCCAAGTGAAGGAGCCACCTGCAAGAGGAATATCCTGTAAATTCTGTTCAGAGATGAAGTTAGAAAAATCTACCATGGGTGGGTTGAAACCCGAACCCCCCAATCTCTCACTCGGAAAATGAGTGACGTTGAAATCACCTCCAATACACCAAGGTAGGCCCTATACCCTGCTAATAACGGCCAACTCATCCGAAAGTAAACTTCGAGACTGGCTTGATTAGGCCCATAGACACCTGCAAAAGCCCACTGATAGCCATCCATGACATTCTTAAACGAGCTTGCCACTACATAATCCCCCAGGAAATTATCCATTTTTTCCACCACTCTTTTATCCCACATTACTAGTATGCCCCCGGATGCTCCATTGGACAGTAAATAATGCTATCCCACTTGACTACAACCCCACAAACTCCTAATGATACGAAGGGAAATAACTGCTAGTTTCGTTTCTTGTAAACATACGATGTCTACCTTCCATTTACGGAGCTGATTTCTGACTTTAAGACGTTTATCCGTCTCATTCAGCCCCCTTACATTCCAAGAAACAATCTTTGGTTTCATAAAACCACTTCCTTTGCCCTTCCCCTCATTCTTCCCCGATTAGAGCTCTTTCCACTTTCTCCATCTTTTACTATCCAGTCAAGCCTTTGGAGTTCTCTAGCTTGCTTCTTAGCTGAAGCGAGCTCCCTGGGAGATCCCAAACTGTGCTTGCCAGCTTCTATGGCTGCAGAAAGGGCAATAAGCTGGTCCTCAAAACCATCACATAAAATTCCCACACTCTCTTGCATCTCCTTTACCTTATTCATAGCCCAATTTGAAGCCTGGAAATTACTGTTCTTATACGGGTAAAGGGATATCAGTGGAAATGGATCTTCCCAACAGGCATCTTTGCACTCCAAAGGAGCTGTGTGTGCCGTCCCCACAATGTCTAACTCTTCTTCAGTCCCAAAAGAATCTAGAGGGACTATCGCTTGCTGAGAAAAGTTTCCCGTTGCCTCCGTGACCTTATGAGCTGAAAATCTGGCTTTTTCTGCCTCAGAAAACACCCCAACTGCTCTTGAGTCAGACGGTGGATCCGCCGTCAGCCCCCCTTCATCCGGGAGACTAGCCACCAGCTCGCCTTCCCCCGTCGACCAAGTCTGTGGTGACCCCTTCCCAACTTTAAATATTAATGTGCTAGAAAAGTAGAATTTGCCTATTTCATACTTAAAAAATTACTAATGTGTGAGCACTTGGCTATTGAGTGATGGGTTTTAGTTCTGTTAAGTCTGAAATGGATTACTTCTTGTTTCTACAATTTTCATCAAGCTTTTAGAAAATCTTGACCTGAATAATTAGCATCATAATTTTTTTTGGGTTGATGCATTGCCTGGGCTCTCAAAGGCCATTTCATGCCATTGGAACATTGAAAGCTTGCCTCAGTTGTTCTAGACTTGCACCCTTTTAGCATTTTAACCTTACCTGCTGATTTCAGATGATGATATCTCTAGTTTAAAAATTGCAGCATAGACTGTTGATCTTGTTGGAGATCTAAAATGAATGCTTTTGATGATTTCAATGAGAATGCAGTAGATGGTAGTTGAAACAGCTCCATGAAAAATGCTTTTTTATGCAAGCTGATATATATGGGCTTTATTCATTGGGAAGAAGAAAGTTGCCACTAACAAAAGGACTGGCATGACAACAGCTTTATAAAAGACGAATGCTTAGCAAATGATTTACAAAGATCGCAAAACATATGAAGTTTCTGTCTCATAAAAGGTATTTTTAAAATACTTTGCTGGATCTGTACATGCTAAATGCCATACCGAACCAAAACTTCCAGAGGAGTCGGGAATGCAGGCAGTTTTCTGGTCCAAGAATGCTGTTGGCGATTCAGTTGGTTGCATGTAAGACAGAAAATGGAGTAGTTATTTGGTCAGTTTGAAATTTGAGCAATCCGTAAGAGAGCGGGGTATGCTCTCTCTCTCTCAAGATAAAGCTCAATTTTCCAATTCTCAATCAGAACTTGGCATTTCTAGCTGCGGCTTACTTTCTTTTCTTATAAATAGCCTCTTCATACTATCAGGAGTTGATATGGACTGCAATATCCCAATTAAAGGATATACCTTGTTGAAACTAATAACGTTTTGCACAAGGCCCCATGTACTTGGGCTATGCCTATTATCATCAATAAGATTCTTATTTACTGATTAAAACAATTAATGTTTTGTAGAAGGCTCTTCTTCTACTCTTGTATCTATATTTTTTTTTTATGGGTATATGTATATGTAAATGAGAAGTCTGAAACTGATGCCACATTGTAGGGTTTACGACCTGGTCGGAACTATATCGGTGTGGTAAAAGCTCAATTGAACAAGGTAAGGTTCTTTCAATGGTTTTCATTGGAGGATATATTTTCAAATATTCATTCCTTCTTGGACATGCTTTTGGCATCGTCTTTTCTCTTCAAGGTTGGAGTTGATGGGTCCTCAAATGCTGATGCCACTCCCTCATTCCAGTCAGAAGTAGTGGCACCAGAAGCAAAGGATGCTAAACCATCAAATGACCCTTCTTCTGGAGCTTTGGCTACGGAGGAATCAATTTCTGAATTCATTGCTCAAGTTTCAAGTCTTGTTAAGTGAGCAAGCTGGATCTTAATGTCTTGGTACTTCTATAATCTCTTTTTAATCATTGAGAAATCTTGTTATCTCCCTTGCAGGCTTGTTGATTCCAGAGATATAGTGGAGTTAGAGTTGAAACAGCTTGACTGTGAAGTTCTAATTCGTAAAAAGGACGCCTTACATCAACCACCTCCTTCCACACCAGTTACTTTTACGCATTCACATGCTCCATTAATGGTCTCCCCAGCCCAACCTGCAAATGCTCCTTCCCTACCTCCTATAGTCCCTAGTTCATCGACTTCTGCTGTCAAGTCAGCCAAGTCATCACTTCCACCTCTTAAATGCCCCATGGCAGGGACATTCTACCGAAGTCCAGCCCCTGGTGAACCACCATTTGTGAAGG
Organism: Juglans cinerea; assembly: GCA_961763995.1. Taxonomy (NCBI): domain Eukaryota; kingdom Viridiplantae; phylum Streptophyta; class Magnoliopsida; order Fagales; family Juglandaceae; genus Juglans; species Juglans cinerea. The sequence continues at coordinate 12,404,962 of CAUIVZ010000012.1, read as the reverse complement.
TTAATCCTTTATACTTCGTGATTTACCTGGATTCAAATGATTAGTGATTGATAGATGTATTTGCCGCTGCCTCATTTGTTTTTCTCTTCTCTATTTTTTTTTTTTTTTTGGTTATTTGTCTTACATGAGGAGTTTCTTTTAGATTGGAGACAAGGTACAGAAGGGACAAGTATTATGCATCATTGAGGCCATGAAATTGATGAATGAAATAGAAGTAAGTTTCCACATCCGAACTTTATCTGAGGCGGTGTGCTATGATGTCTCTCTTGTCCATAAGATGAATTGGGAATTGTCTATTAGTGCTTGTTATCTTTTTCCCTTATACTTGTGGTTCACTACCTTGATTTTGTATGAGGATGAATTTAATCAGGGATAGTTTCCTCCTCGATCTTAACTATAATTTCTTATTATGAGTAAAAATATTAGAGAAAAGTGAAATTTTAAATATCCAAAACAGATAAAAGCATCCATTTCCATTAAAACTCCATCAGTTCATTTACTATGTGCCCCAATAGAAGCGTCCCTTTCTAAACTATAATTATCATTCCATGAAGTTCTTTTGGTTTGGTAACTCGGACTTGTTTGAGTTTCCATCTAAAAAATCCCATCTAAAATTGTAACCTCACATAATTTAACATTAGGAATATCAACCACAACCCCAATCTCCTTCAGTCTCTAGGTGGCAAGGAGCCCAGTCTAGGTCCATGCCAAACCCTTAGGCTACGTTTGGAATATAGAAGTAGCTGAGCTCATCTAAGTTGAGTTCAAATTTAAGCCTAGCTCAACATCCAAATACACAACTCTCAAATCACTAAACATCACTCAGGTTCGGAGTTGTAGTTGTGAAATCGACGGTAAAAAGATAGAAATTCATTCGGTAACAGCTGATTGTCCGAACCCTATATACTAAATAACGACAATGTAGACGCAATAGAAAGAAGCATAAATCCTTAAGAACAATAAATAGCGTATAAAAGGAAAACAATCGAGTGATGATTGGAGCTATAGTTTTAAGTATTACATTTCCGAAGCCAGTAGCCCAAAATGTGGGATGCTCTCTTTACATGTGGGACCCACAACCTTTTTCAACTCAACACCTCTTTGCACGCGAGACCCATATCCTTTTTCAACTTTCCATAAATATATCTAAACTCCTCTTAACATCCAAACATATCTAAACTCATCTTAGGTGGATCCCACAAAACTCACTCGACCATCTCAACTCACTATTATTCATGAAGAACTCAACTCATCTCAGCTCAGCTCATCTCAACATCCAAACGCAACCTTAATCTATCATAAATTGAATATTGGAAATGACAACAGAAAATCCTTTGATCTTATAAAATTTCAGTGCCATAATCTACTTCATGGTTGAGAGTCAAGAAAGAAAATTAGAACTTTTTGTTTTATTGACTATCAACTTGGACCCTAGTGTCCAATGTGTGCATTTCAATGGATAGTGAACTGAGGTTTGTAGCTCAACATTTTTAAGTGATCCTCGTCAATGAATAGTGGATGATTGCCAAATGAGGAGTTAATATTAATAGTGTTATTGCCATTTGATAAGGTGAGAAAAGATTAAAAAAAAAAAAAAGAACAAGAGTACATTTTTTTGGACTTGGCGTGAAGAGAATTTGTGGATTTATGGTTTGGAATTTGTAAGGTAAATTGTTGTCCAATATGACTAATTCCGGTGCTTCTCGCCGAAATTAATCCCGTCCTCATTTCCGGTACCCAAGATGATGACGACCTTCCTATTCTCTTTGGTGGTCCTTAGTTGTCTCCTTCAACTTCAGATGGTGTCGTTTTCGATGTAAATGAGAGGGAGTCTCACCTGATGAACGACGAGGAGGTTCTTTCCAAGGTCTTGTGTTGCTGAGGATCATGACTTGGTGATTTTGACTGATGGGTCAGTTGAAGAGCATGAATTGCAGTTGGTATGAAGGGGGACAGGGGTTGGTGCTTCTATTAATGGACTGGATGATTTGGGGGGACGAGCCTAGTCCTATCTGCTCACTACCCCCAGCTCACGCTTTGGCTGGTTTTCATTCAAACTGGGTTTTACAGAAGATGGATGAAATTCATGATTGCATAGAAATTTCTTGTGAGGGTCTTGAAAAACAATTTAAAGCTCTTCTTACTGCTATCGAGGCGGGACAACTTTTTTTGGCTAGATCCTTCTCGAAAAAAGAAAGAGAGCTTAAGAGACTGTCATGCTCTATCAATTATGATGCAAGGAAAGGTAGTGCAAGTAAAGGAAGGCACAAAGATAGGGTGAACATCAGTGATTTATGAAGCCAAAGATCCTTTCATGGAATGTTCGGGGGTTGATTGACCCGCATCTTCATGTGAGAAATTTGTTCGGGAATGGAAAGTAGATGTTTTTTGTTTGCAGGAAACAAAATTGAAGTTAATTGATAGAAATATTATTAGAAGTCTATGGGGTTGTTCTTATGTGGGATGGGTCTCTCTTGCTTCTCAGGGGGCTTCGGGTGGAATTATTTTGATGTGGGATAAGAGAGTAGTAAATTTGGAGGAAGAGTAATGTTGGGGACTTCTTGGTGGCTTGTTCTTTAAGAATGTGGACGATAGTTTCGAGTGGCGATTTCTGGCATGTATGGGCCCAATGTTGATAGCGATAGAAGATTTATTTGGGATGAGATTGCTGGAATGTGCAGTTGGTCGGAGGGTCCATGGTGTATTGATGGTGATTTTAACATCACTTGGTTTTCGAGTGAAAGGTCGGGGGACTCTCGTATTGGTTCGGCCATGGTTGATTTCTCTGATTTAATTTTTGACCTAGGTTTGGTTGATTTCCTTTGGCTGGGGGAGATTTTACTCGGTCGAACAGGAGGGCATGGTCTAGGTTGGACGGACTTCTTATGTCAAAAACGTCTCCCAAGATTAAGTTCTAATCATTTCCCCGTTTTATTGGACTGTGGAGGTATTCATGAGGTGCAGAGATATTTTAAATTTGAGAATATGTGGTTAAAATCTGATGGGTTTGTGGAAATGGTGAGATTGTGGTGGTCCTCTTATCAGTTATCGGGTACACCCAGCTTTGTTTTAGCTGGAAAACTCAAAACTTTGAAAAATGACTTGAAGAAATGGAATGAGGAAGTTCTTGGGAAAATTGTTGATCAGAGAAAGTCTCTTTTCGAGGAGCTTCATTGTTTTGATGAAAAAGAGATTGTAGGGGTTCTTTTGGTTGATGAAAAGGAAAGGAAACTCGATGTTGCAACTGAGCTGAAAATAATCACTCTTATGGAGGAGATTTCTTGGCGACCAAAATCCCGGGCTCTTTGGTTGAAGGGGACAAGTGCACCAAATTCTTTCATAGAGTTGCCAATTATCATCGTAGAAATAATGCCATTGAGGTGCTTCACTCGGAAGGAAGTGTCCTTACGGATCATTCATATATCAAGGATCACATTGTTCTTTTTATGAAAAGCTTCTTATAGAGCAATATTCTTGGTGACCTAAGGTTGATTGGCTGGTTTTTTATTCGATTGATTAGTCTAGTGCGGTTTGGTTGGAGAGAATGTTTGAAGAGGAGGAGGATGTGCTTAGCGTGATAAGAGGGATGGACAAAGATAGAGCCATCTCGGGATCAGATGGCTTTTCCATGGCATTCTTTCAGGTTTGTTGGGACGGACGTCGTGAAGGTTTTTCTTGAATTTCACTCATATATGAAATTTGAGAAAAGTCTTAATGCTACATTCATTGCGCTTATCCCTAAAGAGGCTGGGTCCGTGGAGGTGAAAGATTTTCGTCCCATTAGTCTTGTTAGTGGAATGTACAAGATCATTTTGAAGGTTGTTGCCAATCGGTTGAGCGAGATTATGGGGAAGATCATTACGAAGTCACAAAATGCCTTTGCCAAGGGAAGGCAATCCTTGATTCCGTTCTCATTGCTAATGAATGTTTGGAGAGTAGAATCAAAGTTGGAGTGCCAGGCATCCTTTGTAAACTTGATATGGAAAAAGCTTTTGAAAATGTTAATTGGGATTTTTTGGTGTATATCCTTGGTAGGTATGGTTTTGGGGGAGAGGTGGTGTAAGTGAATGAAGCACTGCATTTCTACTGTTAGATTTTCGATTTTGGTTAATGGCACCCCAGTTGGTTTCTTTAATAGGTCTTGGGGAATGAGACAAGGGGATCCTTTGTTCCCTTTCCTTTTTGTTTTAGTAATGGATGTTTTGAGCAGAATGTTGAAAGCGGCAATGGATAGCAGCTTCATCTCGGGCTTCTTGGTGGGTAGCTCATCGCATGGCAGCATTAATGTCTTGCATTTCCTCTTCACTGATGACACTTTGATCCTTTGTGAGCCGAATTCTGACCAGATTTGGTCGTTATGGGAACTTTTACTATGTTTTGATGCTGTTTCCAGTTTAAAGGTGAACTTGGCAAAGTCTGAAATGGTCCCCGTTGGTTTGGTCAATAACTTGGGATTTGTCTGATATTTTGGGTTGTAAGGTATCTGCTTTGCCTATGAAGTATCTTGGTCTTCCCTTGGGGGCATCTCATAAATCCAAGGCAATGTGGGACGGGGTTATTGAGAAGATTGAACGTAGATTGGCTGGTTGGAAAAGGATTTACTTGTCCAAAGGGGAAGAATCACTTTAATCAAGAGTGCCTTATCTAGCATCCCAACTTATTTCCTATCTCTATTTCCTTTGCTTGTAGGAGTGGCTAATAGAATGGAAGGGATCTTTCATGCTTTTTTGTGGGGAGGTTTGGAGCATGAGAAAAAATTCAACTTGCTTAAGTGGGACAAGATTTGCCCTCCTTTATCTTTAGGAGATTTGAGGGTTAGAAAGTTGAAAAGTTTTGACAAGGCACTTTTAGGGAAATGGTTGTGGCGGTACCATCAAGAAGGGGATGCCCTTTGGAGGACTGTTATTGATGCCAAATATGGGAGTATTTGGGGAGGTTTGTGCTCAAACAAAGTAAAAGGGGCGTATGGTGTGGGAGTATGGAAATTCATTCGAAACGGATGGGGGGATTTCTCTAGAAATTTCAGATTTGAGGTGGGTAGGGGTAACCGGATCAGTTTTTGGCATGACTTATGGTGTGGAGATCATGTCTTGAAGAATGTTTTCCTTCTCTTTTTAGGATTGCCTCTGATAAACTTGCTTCCATGGCTGATTATATGGATAATTCTGCTGGTTTTATTCAGTGGTCAGTGAGATTTATTAGAGACGTCAGGATTGGGAGGTGGGGGGATATCACTGATTTTTACAGCTTGCTCTATGCTCTAAACATAAAGTCAGGAGGGGATGATAGATTGCTTTTGGATTCATCCTGGAAATAAGAAACTCTCTCGGTTAAATCCTTGTACAAGGTCATGGTGATACATTCTCCTACTGATTTCTTTCCTTGGAAGAATATTTGGAGAATCAAAATGCCTCTCAAGGTGGCTTTCTTTGGTTGGTTGGTTGGCTTCTCATGGAAAAATTCTTACTATTGATAAGCTGAGAAAGCGCGGTATATTTGTAATGGATGGTGCTTTATGTGCAAAAGGTGTGGAGAATCGGTGGATCACCTTCTTCTCCATTGTGATGTGTTGAAGGCCTTGTGGGATGAGGTTTTTGTTAGGCTTGGCATTGTTTGGGTGATGCCGAAGAGGGTGGCGAATCTTTTGGCTTGTTGGAGATTATTCAAGGCAATTGACAAATTGTGGTTGTTTGGAAGATGGGACCTCTATGCCTATGTGGTATATTTGGAATGAGAGAAATGGGCGCTGTTTTGACAATAGAGAACGTTCGTTGGGAGGGATTAGAGATTTTTTCTTTCATACATTGTTGCTTTGGGCTTCGGTTATTTTATTGGATGGGACTAGTCTTAATGACTTTAGTGCTGTTTTTCCAGCTTTGGTTTTGTAATTAGGTGTTTTCTCTTGTATGCTTCCTGTGTACTTGGGTTATGCCCTAATTACGTGGGTTAATAAATTTTCTTACTTATCTAAAATTAAAAATATATTAATAGTGTTAGATGGCACAGTTTGATGAGACTAATGACTGATAGAATGATGTGGGTAAAAAGGCACATGAATTTCTTGTGGGCCGTGGGACAAACTATTGCTTTTATGAGGGAGTTAACATCTCTTACTAAACAGTGATATTTTTGCTTTGCTAGAAAAAAAATTTGTGGTTCCCATCATGTATCCCATATATCAACATTTAGCATGGGGAATATATTGGGGGATGTGCTTGGACAACTGTGGGGCGGCGGGAGGGGCTTTACAATGTAACCTGGTACTGACAATTGAGAGATAACCCACCTTTCTATAAACAAGTTAAGTCTTTGGTTTCAAATCTTATCTGGAAGAGTATTAAAATACAAACCTTTGTTTACTGAGAAAAAAAAAAGTATTAAAATTTAAAAACAAAACAAAAAACAAAAACAGACACAAAAAGCAAGAAGAAGCAAAAACTCTTACCGACCAACTATGGTGAATGGCTTCAGTTCAAGTTATGGCATGAACTGCATTATGAGTACTGGGGCATTAGGAGGATAGGCGATAATGCAATAAGCAATTTAATGAGAGGTGGTTGGGATATATTGCTTATTATGCCAAACCACTGGGGCATGATGACATGGCCTAAACAAATGTTTTGTAAAATTAAATGTGAGAAGTTGTCTTTCAGAATTCGAACGGCGTAACCCTTTAAATACCTCAATTATATTTAAACCTTTTCTTTTAATTGGTACATTCTAAGTGAGTTTTGAACCTATGAGTTCACCTTCCACCATGTTCTTAGGGTAAGGATGTGCTAGCTCAATCATAGGGGGAGGAGGTGCTATTTGAGTTAGAGCTCATTGGTGTGTTTCTTATTAAACCGTTCTGATATCAAAGTAGTTTTGTGATAGAACTTAGTTCCATTTACTCCTATCTTAAGCTCGTGTTATGTCGTATTGAATATACTTTGGCTTAGTTTTTCTGTTTTGTATTATTTCTTGAATTACTTTCGGCAACTCCTACAATAGTTAGGAATTCTACTGATATCGTCCGTACTTAGTTCCTGGTGCATGATATCTGCATCTTAAGATCCTCATATATATGCTCAAAAATTTCTGGTTTTGGCTCAATTTCCCTTTCTTTTGCTTTGGGTGATTTGGATGGGGATCAAACAATTAGTTCTCTGATTCTCTCAAGGTTTTTGTCTGCAAGTGAACATTCGAAAAATGTGCTGTTTTTAACACTCACTCAACAATAAGATTTATTCTTTTCCTTCATTAGCTTTGGTCAATGGATTTGAAGGCTTGCGAGCAATGAGTATCTAGACCATAGGGATAAGTTTTTTTTATGATTAATATTTAATATAAATATTGGATGACATAACAAACTTTGGAATCATATGAAATTATCTGAAGCACAGTACTTATTAGGAGAAACAATTGCTAGACCACTAAAACAGTATGTTGGAGGTGCTTGCTTTGTTAAGGTCGGGGGCAATAAACACGTGGATCACCTAATCTTACACGATTTTAAGTGCACTTCTAAAATGATATTTATGAATGTTGATATTTACTTCTACTTTTACTAGCTCAGGTTAGTGAATTTTGGCATCTGTACTTTTTTTTCCTTTTAGTTTCAGTGATTTATAAATAAATGGATGGCTTTTTCCTTGAAATTAACTAGAGTTGATAAGTTTCTATAATTTATAATGCAAAAGGGTTTATTTTTATTTTTATTGTATTTGTTTGCAATAAGAAAAGGACAATGAAAAATTAGAAATATTCATTAGTCCCTTGTTTCTTGATCGCTTTTGAAGGATATGGCTCCATAGGCTCTTAAAAAGTTTAGAAAAGCCAATAGAACTTACTACTGTATCAGGTTTTAAAAATTTTCCGAAATCCAATCGTTCCAGATTCTAATCTTGCCATGCCTCGACAAAGGCTGTTTTGCCTACTTGATGATGGCAAATGGCCTTGAAGTATCTTTTATGACTGAATACCTCAATCCAAGCTGAAACGTTGCATTCTTAAAACAATGACCAATGCTCTAAGACCTTTTTCCCCCCATAAAATCTCTCTTCCCTTATGAAATTTTAAAATTAAGGTGCTGCTCCGGATAGTATCATTTTTCAATAACTATGAGTATTGCCTCTTATGATATTCTGGAATCGCACTGTCGAGTCTAGCTATGGACATTGAGTTCATAAATGTCTTCCATTCTCTTAATTGTTCACAACATGTATACCTTTTCTTTTTTTGTTCAGGCTGATCAATCGGGAACCATAGTTGAGATCATTGCAGAAGATGGCAAGCCTGTCAGTGTTGACACGGTAAATTGTTCTCGGCCAGCTCAATTTATAGCTTGCAAGTACCCTATCATGGTAAAATTATTGTATTCATTTCACTATTGACTTCTTTTTGTCTCTTTTCAGCCTCTGTTTGTAATCGAACCATAGGGCTCTGACAATCAAGTATGCATATATAGATGGAGCAAGGCGATTAGAAAGAGGGCGCAGTTGGAAACATTGTGAGAATGGCAGTGTTTCATTTTGGTGGCTAGAGTTGAGAGAGCAACTTATTGTTTGCTAAATTATTTATTTATCCGAATTTTTTTTAATGATTAGAAGATGTCCTAATAAATTTGTTATTTAAGGTTGTATTCAAGGAGCTTAGGATGTAATATTTGTAATGCTTTGGTTTTGTTTTTCAAGGGATATATTTTTTTTCTCATTGTGAAAATGTTTCATATGATTCCAAAGCTATAAAGCTTTGAGCTACTAGCGGGGGATGGTAATTTAGGCTTACAAAGGAAATCCATCTGGTCTTACACTAAGTTGGCGAGAAGATAGACTCCACAAAGCCCACGATTGTGTTTGTTTTAGTCACCTTTTAATGGCTTCCATAACTATGTGTGAGGAATTTTCCTTTTTGAGTAATGGCAAGCGAGCTAGTTCTCGAAAATACTCGTTCCTTTGTCGTTGGGATTAAAAATCTAACTTGTTTATAAGAACATAGCAACGTGCTTGGTAAGGACTCGTTTAGATGATGAGATGATGTAAGAATTTTGTAAATAGTAGTGAAATAATTTGTAAATAATATTATAAATTTAAAATATTGTTAGAATATAATTTTTGTTTATTTGTATTGTTTGAAAGTTTGGAAAAGTTGTAATGATTAGATAATTATTGAATGAAAAAGTTGAACATTTGAAATTGAAGATTGTTTGTGCTTGAGTGATGTTTGGGAAGGAAATTATAAAAATTTTTGAAATGAGATGAGATCATCTCAGTTTCCAAACAAGTCCTTCAGCGAACAATGGAAAACTTTGTTATTTTCTTTGATTCTTTTTTCTTTAGAAAGAAAAGGGCACATGAGACATGCAAACATTATTTGCCATTTTTTCTTTACCATCAAAACAAGCAAATAAAGTTAGAAACCTATCATCTTTGGCAAGTTCTTCATCCAAGGCACATATATGCATTTTCCAAACCATGAACAATTATTAAAAAAAAAAATTGAAAATCCGTGAAATCGAACAGTAAACACTCACTTCTCACCATTTTCTTAGAAAACATGCATAAACTTGGAGGCATTTTACGGAAAAATTTGTATCAATATGCTCTGTGTTGGGGTGGTGATAATATATACAGAGTTTTCTGTTGGTCTTTCTTTATTGAGAAATGATATTTACAGTCGTGAAGTGCACAAGTACCGCGTAATCTTTTTGAAAAAACTGGGTAAATATGGATTTCACATAGAAAAAAAAACTAAATTTTTAATATTGGATCCTACTCTTTTTTAAAGTGACTGTGCGATATTTACACACTCTACGACTGTTATAACATTGCTCTAAAAGCTTTCAACTCAAATGGCCACACAAATTAATACGAGTGGCTCGGTGTAATAATCCTTTGATTGAGTTTGAAGGTAAGAGGACCTTCTCAAAAGTCATTTTTTAAGCATATTAGTGGCATGTATGATTTGGGCTTAGACCCAATAACCATGGGCCAGGCACCTGCTCAAGTGTGTCAATTTGTATCTTAAAAGGTATCACGTACCTCATAAATAAGTGTTATTAATCCACTAGGCCGTTGCACAAAGTGCTATGTTTTTAATTTTTTTAACAAATATTATTTTTAATATTGATTATCAATTTTAAAAAATTGTAATATTTACGAAGTGTTATTTCATTTCTATAAATAGGGATTTCAGCCTATGAATTTTTCATTCAATATTTTTTTAGAAATATTGAAAAATATTTTATACTATCATTATTTTTTCTTTTTATTTGGGAGAGCATTTTCTTTTGAATGCACCATTAATTGAACCAATATTGTTATATCTTGAGACTGACTATCAAAGAGCTTATAGTGTGTTGAAACTAGAAACATTATAATTCTATTTTAAAAAAAGAAAAATTCTTCTCATCAGCCACTATTTACCACTCCACACTCTACACCTTATGAAAAATACCTTTCCACCCTATGAAAAACACCCTCACACCTTATGAAAAAGCTATAGGTGTGGGACATAAGAGTGAATAGTAGCTGATGCATCATAGCATTCCTCTTTAAAAAAAGCGTCCATTATAAGAAGGTTTTTCTCCAAATTAATCTTGTTATTTCCTTCTCTAATTTACAAAGAATATAAACAAACTATTTCCAATATTCTCTTCTCCAAAGATCAAGAACATATTAAAGGGACTAAAAGATTCAAGAAGGTGGATATTCAGAATTCTTGGACCAAAGAGAAATTTAAAAATCTTGTAAAAACCAATGTAAACCAGTTTTAGTTTTTGAATAAAGACGCTTCAGGAACACAAATATAGCAACCTTGAGACTAGACGACCTCTTTGGCTACTAGGGGTGTGCATACAGACCATTTTTTTTTTCGGTCCGGTCTGGAACTCTGTTAAAAACTTTTATTTCAAAATGATGTCATTTTTAACTAGAGTTAAAAAAAAAAAGTGGAGATAAAAATCGGATACTGGTTACAATATGAGTATACCAACCCGGGTTGTAACCGGTTTTACCCAGGCGGGTTCCCACCAGGTTTTAAAAATCCGGGTACGAATCTAGATATCTGGATCCATATCCGGAGGCACAGCCCTACTGGCTGCATCATTGCGCCCCAACATGAGTATTAGAACTCAAGATCCGGGAAAAAATAGTGTTGCTCCGCTCAGATAGCCAAAATTTAGGTTGTTTGTGGCGCCCTCAGCCCCTGCTTGGGATTGGACGATGACTGAGACGTCGGGACATGTAACACAAGGCTACACACCCCTCTTACATGAAAGATAATATGCTATGTGCACCTAAGTACACTAGCAGTATGTAATAATGATGTAACGGAAAAATTAATAAAAGTCGAATAACTAAGCAACGCGATAAGTAATTGCAAAGCACATGGCACCATATACTAATATCATAACCCAAAACATTGTCCAAAACATAAACATAGGCCTTAAAGACATAATATTCCAAAAAAGCATGAAACATAATTTTAAAATTCCCAAAATATGGAATTTCCACAAAAGAAACATAAGCCCACAAAAAATACTTAAACACCAGTACTCTTCATAACCATCGTCACATCGGGAGATAGACACCAAAAGACCCCATGGGATTGTCGAGGCTCGGGCGGTAACAGACCTAAATCCTTTGCTACTGCCTTCGCGTCAGCCGAAACCTTATAGGCTCGCTCTAAGTAAGTAGACAACTGGTCCATATTCCACCAAAACTTCAAATTCTTAGAGGGTTGATAGATCATAGTGTCAATTTATGTCTCACTAATACTATTTAAGATCTCCCTGAGTAACTTAGCCGTATGAATTAACACATATGTAGTGTAATCCTGACGAGCCTGAACAGTGAACTCGTCTTCTACCAGAGAACCGTCCTAGTTCATGTTTCCTGGGTATCTGGGGTACTTGTTACAACTTCTACCATTCCGGTTGGGGAATGATAGCGGAAACTACCACAATGAGATTTCGAGAAATCTCAGCAAGTAATCATACAACATACCACAGTTATTACAAGCATACAAAAAGTATATCATGATATGCGTGCATGGACATGTACTTGACTTATGCCTTAACCAGAACTTGACTTATGCCTTGACCTTTTACAAAAGACTTGTAACATAGACTTAAAATTTTCATAAAAACTTCTTAACTTTCTTATTCACGTGATCTCATTCAGAACCTGCCTTATTAGAACATATCACAAGATTTTAATTGAGTGATCCTTATCATATGAGCTCTTGTACTTGCTCAGAGAGTGGACACAATACGACTCCCCTCCTTGCACCGCGTGTTCCTGCTAGTTACTGCACCATCAATGGTCCGTACACCGTGATGAATACATCATAAACAGAGAATCATATTAACTCGACCTTACTTCGTAGGGTTACATGCCTTATGCACCCACTAGGGTTAGGTGCTTCATCGCTCTGGCATTCTTTAGAAAGAATCCATTCGAGACTCGTCGACTATTCTTCGTCGACCTAGGGGTTACCACTCCATTCTTAAGTACTCCAGAGTGGACAGAGGAGTTCCACTAGGACATTCCCCCGCCCTAGCACTTGGGGTCGTGATAAAATGTTTAGACTCTTTGAAAACATTATTTTGAAAACACTTCTTTGAAAAACACTTCTTTCCCCAAATGCATGTGACATGAGACTTAACATGCTTACTCATACTTGACATATGACATATGAAATGCCATGCATGAAACAACCTAGCATAACATATTCATTTTATAGCATGATCACATAAATCATGATAGTTCTCAAATCATGTACATAGAACCTTAAAAACTTGCTTAGGCCAAAACTCATAGGCACAAAACATGAAGATTCATCACATAAACATGTTCCAAACTTCAAGCAAATAACATAGGGATCAAAGCATAGAGAACCAATACATGAAATCATAACATTTGACTAAGATCCGAATCATTCAAGACATGGTATGGCCAAAATAACATGTACATATTCCATCATTTTAAGCATGTGAAAACCGAAACATATACAAGTATTTCATGGCATATTCATCACAATTTCAAGCATATAATTCATTTCCATAGATTGATATAAGATCATATTAACATAATCAAACAAGCAATCAAGAAATAGCAACCAAGACAAACATGGTAATGAAAAGATTTACACAATCATATACAAGTATTAACTAAGAGTAAGTTGAGTGTATACTTACAAAATCCTTGTAAAGAAACACTAACAAGCTGTAAATCCGAACATACCATATTAGAAAGAGCATCTAAAGCCCTATCTCAGGTTCTTGAGTGCGTGTGTGTGTTTCTAGGGCATCACTTGGTCTTAAACCATTTAGCTTCTAGGGTTATTAGGTTAAAACCCTCTTCGTTTCACACATAAAGTAGAACAAAACCTAAGGTAACCAAGAATACATGTGATGGTCGAAACATGGAGGATAAATTCCCCCTTCACTATTCGGTCTCAAGGATAAACCCTAGATCATTTCCAAGAAAAATAGTATAAAGTGTGTGTTCTATCATTTCTCAAAGTCTAATGAGATTTGAATCTTATTTTCGGATTGAGAAAAGGTTTTGTGTAAGAGCAAGACTTAGGAAAAACCGAACCTTACCTTGCAAATCCTTGGGTAGCCAAAATCCTTCTCTTGCAAGGATCCTTCTTGTTTGGATGGTGAGAAAACACAAGAGAGTGAGAGAGAGCTTTCAAAGGAACTTTAGAAAATTGTGTGGAGAGAGTGGAAACTCATGCAAAATTCGAAAAATGGCAAGGGAAAAGCCTCCTAGGCGTGAACCCTTCTCTTTATATAGAGTCCCTTCACTTCCCTTCTTGTTTGAATCAAAACTCTTGCATGTGAGACAAGTGGCAAGGTTTCTTCTTCTTCCTCTCTCAAAAACCGAAAACCTCTTGAAGTTCCCCACTTAGATTGCATTGGGAAAGGGCATCATTCTTGGAGGTGGCGTGTGGGCTTCCCTCCTTGGCCGAAAATCTCATTTCCATCTTATGCCCTTCCTTTCCTTTAACAAGTCAATATTTTCTCAATGGATAACTTGGTAAAACCATGCATGTCCTTTCCTATTCCCAACAAAGAACTCTTGGCATGGAGGACAAATGGCATTGGGTGTGTGCCATAGCCCTAGCTATCCCCTCCACTTTTCCATTCCCAAAGTGTTGCTTCATTTTCCCAAAGTTCATTCCCTAGGTGACCCTTCACATTTCATTGGTCCAAAATACACTAAATGACAAGTGGCAAGCAAATGGAATGCTTGGGGACATGCTAGCCGAAAACCCTAAGGGCAAACTTGTCCTTGACATAAAAGTCTCATCCTAAAAGTCTTATAGAAACTTGGTGCATGCTTGACACATGGCAACACCTAACAAAATTCAAAATCCCAAAGGCCTCCCTTCAGTTTCCTATGCAAAGCTTCTAGAAAGACACCATTTCACTTCCCTAGGCTCCCCTTTCCAAGAAAGGCACCTTGGAACTTGAATTTTGGACAAAAAGCAATGGGCTAGGCAAGTAAGCCCATCTTGGTGCTTTCCTACACCTCTTTTTCCCCCTTAGCCTACTTTCAAGACTAGGTTCAACGTATAACATTCTTGGGTCACATAATACTTAGCAAATTTAGAATTGGATCATGGGCCTAAACCATTGGATCTAAATTCCCAATAAGGCCGAAATTTTAAGGTAAACTAGAGCCACTCTTCTCTTGGGCTTAAGTTACTACATCAAAGGCTTCTAAGGCCTTTCAAAGTAACCAAGACTCCTAAAATACCATGGCAACTTAGAACAATTCTAAGGGTCAAGCCTAGACAAAACAAAAGGCCATCACATCGTTTTAGTCTGACAATTTTGTATCGCTTGAACTCATTCTTTTGTAGGTAGGAAAAAGCTAGTTTGCCCTCTTAAAAGTGTATTCAAAGCAACTCCTAGCTCATTTTTATTTGATTTATTGTAATGTTTAAAAAAATTATCACTAGTGAATATATGTATTTTTTGTATTTAACATTTAGAAAAAAAAAAGCAAAATACATTAGAGACACTTTAGAGGCAATTTTGGGGACAACCCAACATCATTCTTCTTTGTAATGAAAGCACAAAAGAAAAAAGCAAAAAAGCAAAATAGCAAGAGAAGATAATAATGTGTCTAAAAGGGAATATTTATGTGGCTCCAGTTATCCTTGAAATTAATGTCGTATATCCTGCACGGCAACTGCAAGTGCTTCATAAATTCGAGAGCCCATTGTCTTAAAAGGAATCATGCAGTGCACCATCCCTTGTCTCTTTTCATTTGTTTTGGGTATTACCAAATTAGTGAAATAGATCATAATTCAAAATAATTTTGGATTAATGATAAGATAACTACAAATTTAAGACCTTTTGTATTTAAATGGTTTTTTTTCTTGGTCTTATGATTAATATGAGAGTAATGCTAGATATAATTCGAGAGTATGCAAGCACCGTGTACTCTCTTTAAAACAAAAGTGAGGTTCACTATTAAAAAAATCATTTTATCGTGTGAATTCTTAATTTATCTACTTTTTTCAAAGGAAGTGCGTGCGTCTTGCACATCCTAATATTGCAAATATCATTTCTCTTCTTTTGATCTAATATATGCAAGGTTAAGCAATGATGAATCAATTTAAGAAGATGCTTTGTATAATTCTTGTAACAAAGGAAATAATTTTTTGAAAAATCTATTTGGACGAATAATTTGTACTCGACACATTGCTAAGAAAGTCTTTCAATCAAATTGTATTTAAACTAGAACAAAAGTAGAATATTTGTGTAGACTTTAATAAAATACTCAAAAGTCAAAGACTTGTGACATGCACGCACCAACACAAAAATATATTTATTGTTCAATGACACCAGTTTCAAATTACGCCACATAGCATTGAACATGACATATATTAATAACAATGAATATGCAGATACATGACAAGCAGTTTTTTGGATGACATGGCATAACATAAACAGTCAACCACGCAACAACACAAAAGTCACAATTCCACGGTTTCACAAACCCCAACTACATGCATTTTCCCATTCTCCATCCGGCCCTTGGCCCAAATTCCAACAACAATCGCGTCAAATATTCCCAACACTTCCCCGAGCCCAAAGCCCTTCTCAAACACAACCAGATTGCAACAAAGTTAGAGATAATCTCATGTTAGAATTTCAAGGGTCACGCTGGAGGGTTACTTACTATGCATAAGGCAATTATTTTGGATGATTGCATGTGATGGTTTACGGTGTCTTGCAATTGAACGAGTGCGCGTGTCGCTGCGTGGACAGACAAAGATGATTAGGTTAAATCAAAACACAGTTTGAAGATTAAAATACAATACAAGAGGTAGAAACCTTACAGAGGTGGTGCCAAGAATGGCAGAGCAGCGGCGGGGCAACGGCGGAGTAAGGTGGCAGAGGCGGATTTGGTGGAACAGAGGGCTACTGGTGGGGTTTTTCTTGAAGGGGTGGTAGATCTGGAGTACTAGCGGGTGGAGGAGAGGGTTTCCATGGCGGGGTGTGGCGGAGCAGCAACTGAGGTGGCTCTAACTCACGGGTTGGGCAGAACCCAGGGAAGAGGATGGCAGGAAAGAGAAGTGGGGTACATAAGGGTGGTTGCGCGGCCACCAAAAGGCAGCAGGGAGTGGCAGCGCACGACGGCGATAGGGGTTTTGAGAAGTAGATCCGAGGGTGGGGAAATGCTAGATCTCGGTTTTGAGAGAGGAGAAAGCCGATTGAGGGGTGGTTTGAGGGACGAGGGGCTCGACCTATTTATAAGCCGAGGGGTGGTTCTCGGCAACAGTAGTAGCGACTGCGATTAGGGTTAGGGGACGGCGTGGGCTCTACGAGCAATGCACGCATGGCGCACGACGAGGGGTGGGTAGCGGCAGCGAGCAGCTGCCATGGCCTCACAAGTTGTAGGCTTCCGGAGGCGTGGGTTGGGCAAGACGCACCACAGTGGAGCAAACGAAGAAGAGGGCCATGATCGGTGTACACGTGGAGCCGAGGTGGTGGTTGCGGGGAGCGGGTCTGTAGGTGGGAGGAGGAAGAAGAAGAAAAAAAAAGAAAGAAGAGGGAGTGGGCGGCGCGGGGAAGAAAAGAAGAAGAAAGCTAGGTTTTTTCACCCTACACGCCAAAACAACGCCGTTCCAAGGGAAGAGAAAAAAAATTTCACTTCCGAGCTACTAAACGACGTCGTTTTGAAGGAGAGGGCTCGACTCCCAGCTAACCCACGGGTTGGGCCCAGTTCTCCTTTCTTTCAGGCCTAAAGTTTGGCCCACAGCACCTAAAATAAAACACATTAACTTTTGGGGTCTCACATCCTTCCCCCCCCCCCCCCCTCTCCCTCCCCTAAAAGAAATTTCATCCTCGAAATTGACAGGCTTAATCCATTAATTCCAAGACAAATTACAAGATGTAGCTCAAAACATGCTTGGAACAAGACATACAATCAATAATACCCAAACATATACGGGTAATGCTCTCTCATGTCTGCCTCTCTCTCCCAAGTGAAGTCCTGAGCCATTGAATCTCCCCATGAAACCTTCACCGATGGTATTGTCTTGGATTTCAGCCTTTGTTCATTCCAATCCACAATCTGCCTCGGTGCTACCTCATAGGTAAGGTTAGGTTGCAGTTGAAGGCTACCCGGGTCGACCAGTTGAGGCTCTTGTTGCCAGAAACTCTTCTTCAGTGAGGATACATGAAACACGTATTGGACCTCCCCAAAATATTCAGGTAATGCGATCCTGTAAGCAACGGGCCCAACCTTCTCCACTATCTAAAAAGGGCCAACATACCTTGGGCTAAGCTTCCCTTTCTTCTCAAACCGCTTGATGCCCGTCATGGGTGATGTAACAGCCCGCTAGAAATTCATTCGTGGAATTTCTATTGACTTAGGAATCTCGTGAAAACCAAGTTTTTACGAATCGACCAATCGCTTAGGTTTTGGTATGTCAGCATAATCAGTGTTATCACTCAATATGGTGCTAGAGTTATGAGTTTAATTATTTGAGGTAGTTAGAAGTGTCAGAATGCGTTATAGTCTACACCATTAGACTCAGTGGATTATTTACGATTTTATGGCGCAATAGCCTATTTTCATAATTTCGGACGAAACGTCTGTTGGAAATTGTGAAATTATTTTTAGGGGCACTTCGGGGTTGAATTTCGGTAAACGATTTTCACTATAGGTTAATATGAATATTTAGAATTTTTCACTACTAAGTTTATTATGCTTTTTTTGGAGTGAATAGTAACCTCGATAAGCGCACCAGAGCAGTGTTTTCAAAATCACAGTGTGGAATGTCCAAATTAGGTTAGCGAAGTTTTATTTGGACACTTGGAAAGATCTTAGCCACACATAGTGAATAATATTAGAGACTTGGAACAAAGAGGAACCATTAGATGGATTTGTGAAGGATGTCAATGTGTGAGATCATGCCACCTAAGCAAAGCTTTGTTTCATCTGATCAACCAAATTGTGCCAAACCAAAGAGGGTTTCAACTCTAGCAAAACCCTAAATGGTTGGAATCCAATTGAAACCCCAAAATCTTGGTTGAAACCGAAATCCTAAACAGTTTCCCAAACCCTAAAGTTGGCCTTCAAACCCTTTCTAACCCGATTTCTAGCATTGTGTTTAATCACTTGATTAAATCACTTCTACATGCTATTAATTAATCAAATTCTTGTTATGACATCATTATCCAACCTTTTAAACCTTGGAAATTTGATTGGGCCAATAAAAATTGGATTTGGGCTTGATAGCATCTCAAACCCTAACCAAACCCCCTTTAAACCCCAAATTGAAGCCCACTTGGTTGGGGCCCACCAAGGCCCACGAAATTGGCCACATTCAAAGCTTCTTGGAGAAGTTTCCTCCCCCACATGGCAGACCATCCACTGCCATTGGCTACACCCAATAGTGCCTTGATGTGAAGGAGAAATCCACTCCATCAACCTTCATCTCTCACAGCTGCTGCAGGCAGTCCATTCCTCTCACTATTCTTCACTTTATGTCACATAGGCAACTCCAATCAAGGGTCATTCAAGCCCACAACTTCCCCCTCCAGGAGTCTAAAGTCTTGCAAGGCACATTTCATTTCATTTTATTACTTCTGCACCCCGTTCTTAGAGAAAAAACCCAAAAGAGCTCTCTAGGGCAGATTTCTGGGTCTTTTTACGTGGCCCTTTTTGACCCTTTGTAGGTATTTTCGCACGATTATTCCTTCACATACATTATTCGTCTTTGAGTATAGTTTCCGTGGATATCTTATTAGTCTCATTCCATGCTCATTGGGTTGGTCAAAAGTACTTTTAACCATGGAAAGGTCATTTTGGGCTTGAAACTGGAGAGTATGTTATGTTTTGAAAGTTTTGACCAAGCTAATGGACATAGCTTGGTCCAAAAATTTTATGGAGTGTTGTTAGCATGTGTTTATGAATTTTCATTGATGTTTTGTTGCATGGATAAAGCTTTTGATGATAGATTTCCTTAGATTTAGAAACTTCAAAACTGGAAGTGGAAAAACCGTTTTTGTTTTGTCTAAGTTGGAATATTTCGTGGTTTGATCTTATTCGAAAGGCTTTGATATTCGTATATGATGCTCCTAAGACTCTTATATACATGTTAGGATGTTATTTTGAAGATATGTAGTATTAGTTTTAAAGATATGATTTTCTATGCAAGATGATTTCGGTTTGGCCTAAGATTTGATAGTTTTGGGTTAGATCCATGTTTTGTTGAATTTTAGCCATGTGATTTTAAGTTTGGTGGTTGGATCCTATTTAGGACACATTGTAAAACCATGTGATGTTTTATTTGGAAGATCATATGTCTTTAAGCCATGGATCAAGAGATGATCAAAGTTAGTTGAGAGAAAGTTTCTGTTTTGGACTAAGTTTAAAACCAAGAACTCCATGTGTTGTTTTGTGATTTTTGGTGACTCTGTTTAATGATTTAAAGCATGGTTGATCTTAGGATGATGTTATTGTGATATCATGCTCCTTCTTCTTACGTACGCTTCTCTCTTTCTGACGTATGTTTCATCTTGATGTTGTAAGCAAATCCCGAAGGCAGAGATTATGTGATCATCTGCCTTTCCCACTAGCGACTGCGAGCCACGTTATGCGTGCTGAACCATGATGGAGTGTCTCGAAAGATATCGTGTGACTTCTAGGGCACGCCCAGTGTTTTAAATATGCTGGAAATATTTATAAGGAGTATTTCCATCATTATCGAATTAAGATTTGATCTTAAATACGACAATCATAATATTCTTGAAGAGCTCCAAAAATATTATCATTGCCGGAAATCATTTTAATATTATTATTAAAATGATTTCAATTATTTAAGATATTATGGGATTTAAATTATGTTGAGAACTTTTATTAATTAAATGGTTTAACCCTTTTAAATATGTTAAGTGAGACTTCTTCATTCTATTAATGATGAAGAATATTATTTTATAATTTAAAGTTAGTTTAAAATAATATTTACCTTAATTCCTCTAAGTGCTTTTAATTAAGTTAATGTTTTACGCATCTTCAAATCAGTATTTTAATTCCTCGTCGTTAGATCGTTGTGTAGATTCCCAGACGAAAGGACTGGGTTAAATACCCAGACCCCTCTCTTTCCCTCTCATTTTCTCCGAAACCCTCTCTCTCGTCCTTCTCCCCAGCGTACTATGTACGCAGCCTCCACCCCACGCCGAAGCTTCAAGGTCTCAGCCCGGCGCCGCCAGCACCATTGGCCTCCCCTCCCTCCGGCGAGTCCATCTATGCCAATCTCTTCCTCTCACGCTCTCTCTTCCTCTCCCTTAGAAGTGTGAAGCCCGAACGGGCTCAAGGTCACTGCACCGCCGTGTGCCGCCCAATGGCTCCACCGCTCCCACGGCGAGCTCCTCTCCCACCGGCCATCATCCTCCACCTAAACCAGCCCCTATGAAGTAGTCCTCCCCCTCCTTCCACGGCAAGTACCCGAAATGGGTCTCTAGCCCATTTCCCACCGTGCGCCGCCGTACGCGGCCACCCATGACCACCATGCGACGCCATGGACCTCCTCTCCCTTTCCCCGAGCTCCTCCATGTGACCCATCGCCAGAAACCCCTCCTCGACCTCACGGCTTCTCCCTCTCTCACGCACGGGTTGCACGCCGTGCACCACCATGCGTCGCCACCCATGGCTGATGACCACCATGTCCAGCCTCCTCAGGCCGCCACCAAGCCAACCCGACCTCCATTGGCCCCAATCTGCCACCCACGAGAGCACACTCTCTCTCACTCTCCCTCGGCTTCTCCTCCACGGAATGGCCAGATCCGCCACCGTGGCGCCACCTCGACGCCACCACGAGATTCACCGCACCTCCCTTAGCCAAGCCCTAGGTCCAAACCATCACTTTATGTGATGGGTAATCACTGCACGTGATGGATAGTCACTGCGTGTGATTGACCGCCACTGTACATGGCTAGATCCGTCGTGTTATGCCCCTTGCCATCATCACAAGGCCATCACGAGCCCTTCCAAGACCACGCCTAGCTATCCAAACGCCTAAACAGTCACCGTACGTGAGTTAGCCACCACGTACAACTCTTCCGACATCATCGGCTATGACGGTCAACGAGCAACGCACGGGTTATCCCGTCGATGGTATAACCCTCTATCTCTCGTATTTATGTTAGATATTGATTAGTTGACTAGGTTGTGGACTGTGCTGTTAGTATTAGTGGAGTTGTGGCATTGTGATGTGGTGTTGTGTGATGAAGTGTTGGGCATTCTGTGTAGTGAAGTGTTGGGCTTATCTGTGTTGTATGGAGGTGCATTGTGCCGTGTAGTGTGCTGTGAAGTGTTGGGTGTATTGTGAAATATTGTGGACAGTGCTGTGTAATGCAGTTGTGGGGCATGTGTTGTATGGATGGCGTGGCGTTGTGTGGAATGGGAAAGGTACACGCTAGGTGTACTTTATATTTGGCTTAATGTGAGACAAGGAGAGTATATGTAAAATATATCCTCCTGGCATATGGTAGAACGGGATGAGTACACGGAGAAGTGTACTCTGTGGGTAGTGCGTGTAAAAGGAGTACATGTGATGGATTGATGTACCATATGGCAAGTATGCCATAATGGTGATGTGGCGTGGTGTATGTGGAATGGGAAGAGTATACGATGAGTGTACTTTGTGTGGGGTATGATATATGAAGGGGATGTATGTGGAATGTACTCCATGTGGTGGATTGATGCACCATATGGCATGTATGCCATAATGGTGATGTGGCGTGGTGTATGTGGAACGGGAAGAGTACACGTGGAGTGTACTCTATATGGTGGACGATGCACCATATGGCAAGGATGCCATAATGGTGGCATGATATGTATGAAGGGAGTATATGATGGGTGTACTCTGTGTGGGGAATACATGTGGAATGTACTCCATGAGATGGTGAGATGTACCATATGGCATGTATGCCATAGTGGTGATGTGACGTAACATGCATGGAGTATATGCAGAGTGTATTCTATGTAGTGGAGCGATGTACCATATGGCGGGTATGCCACAGTGGTGATATGGTGTGTATGGATGGAGTACATGTGGAATGTACTCCATATGATGGGTGATGCACCCTATGGCGTGTAGGCCATAGTGGTGATGGAGCGTATGTAAAGGGAGTACAAGTGGAATGTACTTCATGTGATGGTGAGATACACCATGTGGCGGAAATGTCCTAATGGTGATGTGGCATAATGCATGTGGATGGAGTACACAAGGGATGTACTCCATGTGATATAGTGATGTACCGTATGGCGAGTATGCTATAGTGGTAATATGGCGTAGTATGTGTGAAGGGAGTATACGTGGAGTGTACTCCACGTGGCAGCGACACTCCGTGTGGCGTGTCATAGAGATAATGATGGTTATGTGATTGATGGGCGTGGAACGTGATGGATAGTGTCTGGAATTGTGGAACAGTGTCCCGAAGTATTTATGGCGTAGCCTGTTGTCTGAGGTGACAAGTGTCACTGCGATGGACTTATGGCTAAAAGTATGCGTGAAGTATCAGAGCAAGTATAAGAGTGCGCAGCGGAAGAATGACTAAGGAATGTCACGAAGTGACATTGACTACTGACAATCGTGCTTGTGATGGGTGAAGTAATGGAATAAGTGTAAGAGTACGCAGCGGAAGCATGACTGGGCAACGTCACAAAGTGACGTGGTTATTGGAAGTCATGCTTATGATGGATGAAGTGTTAAAGTGTAGAAATGACGTAACGGTAACGTGACGAGATGTCACGATGTGACGGGAGTACGTGAGGAACCGTACTCGTGATGAGTCAGGAGTGATGTAGTAGAATGCTAGGTAACACGACAAGGTCACAGTGTAGCACTGGAGCAATCTCGGGCTATATAACGTGACATGAAACGTAGTTATGAATGGAGTCTTGTCGTGTTAAGTGTTGGGATGAACTGTCAAAAGGGACGGGTAGCATGAGGAGTCATGCTAACCGGGTTAAGAGAAAGTTGGTATCGGAGTATGACCCTTGTCCCTCGAAGCTGGTGATCAACGTGTTATATATGTTGATCTTAGGTGATAAGGGGTAGAGTACATGTGTAGTCTGGTTAGACACATATGCCGGATGGATTCACCATATGTAATGGGTAATCTATCCTGAGTATAGTTACATGGTGCTTAAGCTTCAGAATTGGCTTAGAGCCGTATGGCTTGTCTGGATGGGAATGAGGATTTGTATGGGCTAAGATGTATGAAGAAAGTGACGGGTGTACTGTCTAAGGACGGGATGCGTGACTTAGTTGGTTTGAGTCATGCATCGGGATGAAGTTAATGAGAAGAATGAGACAGAGGCCTTAGTGTCTTAATCCTAAGGTGAATCATGAGTTCACTTTAGTGGATGAGCACTCGAGGCAAGACATGAGTTGGATGATGGGGTGACCGTAATGGGTCCCCGAAGGTTTTAACATAGTAGAGGGTACGTAAGTGCACGGGATAGAAGGAGAGTGTTCCAAGTATAGCGTAGTTCTATTTATAGTTTAAGTTATTTATGCATTAGATAGAGAATGATGCTAAGGTTATGTGTATGCATGTAGGTTGCCATCTGACAAGCATGAATGGACTGCATGACATGCAAGTAGCATGGAGTCCAGGTAAGTGTTACGTTCATACTCTTCTAGAGTTTTCAAAGATAAAGAAACGATTTTCCTTTATGATGCTCACGAAAAGAAACGAAAGACATTTTAAGAAAGAAAATGCTAATTGTTAAAAGGTATAAGTATGTACGGCCCCTCCTTGGCAGCCCCTTTTTACGCATCCAAAGTATTAATTGTATGCATGTGAATGGATGACTATACGCTGTATCTATTGTATGTATTTTCTAAGAAAATCCATAAAGTGACGAAGATGCATGACAACGGATGCTTTTGTGAATCCTACGAACCGATGCTCTCATGTGCGCCACGAGGTGACTCTCGTTGATGCCATGAGAGACGACGTTCAAAGGTGACGCTTATGGGATGCCATGAAAGCTGACGTTTAAGCCCATGTATGTACTTAAATGAAGTTTTCCACGAACGAACTGTTAAAGAAAAGATAGAACTGAAATGAACTGAAAGAAGAAAAGACCATATTCGGGCTTACGCCCCAAATGATATTTTCTCACGAAAAGAAATGTTTTCTCATGAAAAGAAAGGACTGTAAATGAAAGAAAGAACTGAACGAAAGCGTCAGCTCTTTCGAGCTGACATAAATGAACGAATGCATGAATAAAAAGCAAGAAAGAAAGAAATGGAAGCATGAATGTATGAAGATACGTAACGGCCACATGACTGAAATGAAAGGGTACCAATGAATGGGCAGATTGCAATGCCAGGTAAGTAGTACTGGAAGTGCACCCAGTGCTGCCCCTATGAAAAGGGATTCCCCACCCGTGGCCACGGATAGAATTCGGATCCAAAAGAAGACCGCTAACCCCAAACACACGGGGCGTAACAGTGTGTACTGGCCTATGAAAGTAATAAGAACGAAT
Source organism: Juglans cinerea (assembly GCA_961763995.1). Lineage (NCBI taxonomy): Eukaryota > Viridiplantae > Streptophyta > Magnoliopsida > Fagales > Juglandaceae > Juglans > Juglans cinerea. The sequence continues at coordinate 12,379,943 of CAUIVZ010000012.1, read as the reverse complement.
GGATGTATGCACGCATGTACGAACGCACGAATGCACGAATCTTTAAGAAATGAAGGCACTGACGGGGGACACGTTTTTAGAGAAAGGAAAGTCTTTTGAAAGAAAAGCCCCGTCAGTGACGTTTTCAAAAGAACGCACATAAACATGCACGAACTCTTGAAGAAATGAAGGCACTGACGGGAGAAACGTTTTACAAAAAGGAAGCCCACGTTTAAAAGAGAAAAACTTCGTCCAGTGAAGTTTTCAAACGAACGCATGCATGCACACACGTAATAGTATGTACGAATGATGAATGCATGAATGAAAACCTGTATTGTTATATATTTTTAACGGTATGAAGTAATACTTACGAGTCTTCGACTCATTTTAGTTTTTATGTATGTCCCTCCCCCTCACAGGAACTGCACGATCAGGACGGACACGGCCCATGGGGAAGAGCACGGAAGTCTAGGCACGAGTTTTAAACGTACGAGACCTTTTTATTATAGACTTATGTTTTCCGCTGTAAACCTCTTTTATGATAAAAACACATTTTAAATTATGAACGTGGAGTCTTGCACCCTGGGTATGCGAGTGAAAAATTTTTTAAATCGGACGGTAATTCCCGTCGTCCTTTTTATAAAAATATTTTGAAAAAAGTCCCACCCTAAGGACGGGCGTTACATTTATGAATATGTTAGAAATAAGATTTGATTTTTTTAAAATTATTGGAGATGTTTTTATTAAGGTCAAAACTTGTGATTTAAGGGTTTACTTTTGTTATAAAGTTTGAGTCTTGGTACAAAACGTTTGGTGTTGATTATTAGATTTTTCTTAATGGATATTTTAAGTGTGTTTTTAAACTTAAGATAGGAAGATCTTTGTTGTAAAATTTTGTTTTAATCATGGGTTTTGAAGATGGAAGAAATTGCAACCAAGATCAAGAGAAATGGCCTATGTATGTTTCGGCCATTGTGAGTTTTCGATAGTTGTGATTGGTTTTAAATTTTTCTAAGTTGTTATGTGAGTCTAAGACAAAATTTACATGAGGCATGTAAATGTTGGTAATTTTTGGATTTAGGATGTGAAATCCTTAAGTTAGAGGTAAAATAGTCATTTTCTCACATATAGAGGGTAAAATGGTAATTTTACTCTAAGTTGTCCATTTTCACTTTTCTAATTGTTAGTAATTAAATTTCTAACTTTTAGAATACCCTCTTACAGTTTTTCGTGTTTCACGCTTTAATCTCGTAGAACGTGACGATCGAGGTAAGTTAGCTCTTAACTTACTATCAGTTTACTGTGTATGTGTGATGAGTAAGGGAACTACAATTTATATTCGTATGTTGTTATATAAGCTATGTCATCACATGTTTATCTATTACACGAATTATTCTATCACGAAATATTTATCTGTTACACAATATATTATGTCTCATGTTACTATCTGTTGCAAGTATGTGACATTACGTGTGCTATCTGTTACATGTATGTCATGTCACGTAATATTTCCTGCCACATGTTATGCAATGTTACGAAATTTGTCTGTTATATGTTATGTCATGTTACGAAATATTGTCTGTTAGATGTATGCCATATTATGAAATGTTGTCTGTTATATTTTATGTCATGTCTGTCATCTTACATTCATGTCACGTTACGCTACGTCAAGACTTCTGTCTTTTATGTCACGTTCATGTCACTTTACGTTACGAATTGTCATGTATGCTTGTTAAGTTATTCATGTCAATCACGACCCTAAGCGCTAGGATGGGGTAATATCCTAGTGGAACTCCTTTGTTCCTCCTGGAGTGTCTAAATAGGTGTGAAATTCCCTGGGTTGACGAAGTACAGTCAACAGGTTGCGAATGAGGCCTAACTAGCTGGTCACCGGAGCGCTCCAGGCACTAACGCCGATTGAGCCACACATAATGTTACGTCTGACCACATCAAGTGTGGCAAAAACAATTCATGGGGCCACAACAACTGTGGAGCATACACTACGTGAGACACAGCAATTGTGACACGTAGAATACGTGGGGCCACAGCAATTGTGGAGTACGTATTAACGCACTCACAGCTGGTATAGATACCTATGTTGTGATGCGGTAATCGGCAGGGACACATGGCTCAAGGGGACCCGTGTAGCATCCGTATGGTCATTTTATTAATTAAGTCCATTGAATAAGATTTCAAGTTCATGTATTTTACGTTCAAGTCATGTTTCACGTCATGTTATGTTCAAGTTCACGTTCATGTTATGTCATGTTCACGTTCACGTTATGTTCCAAGTTCACATTGATGTTATGTTATGCTCAGGTTCATGTTATGTTCAAGTTCACATTCATGTTATGACATGTTCACGTTCACGTTATGTTCCAAGTTCTCATTTATGTTATGTCATGCTCAGGTTCATGTTATGTTTAAATTCATGTTCAAATTATGTATGTTCACGTTCATGCTATGTTTCAAGTTCACATTCATGCTATGTTGCTAGTCCATGTTATTTTTTAAGTTCATGTACATGCCATGTCACGTCAAGCTAAGTTTCAGTTTCAGTTCAAGTTATGTCATTTATGCCATGCTATATGTCAAGTTATGTTGTGCTTACTTATGACTTTGATTATGGATTCATGCTTTTACTGACATGCATGCATCAATAACCTGTGTGGAAGTTTCCTGTTAACTTGTTGAGATTTGTAACCAAATCTCACCGTGGTAGTTCCAACTACCATTCCCCCCGAATGGTAGGCGATGTGTCAGGATCAGAGCAGGGAGCAGACACTGGCAGACTGGAGGAGGTTAACTAGACGCCGTAGACACAATACGGAGCTTGCAGCCTCCATAGTTTAGGTCTTTGTATAGTATTCCGGCATCGTTAGTCGAGTTACGCGAGTCACTCAACGAACTAGCCCAATAGTATATTTTGGCATTGTAATTATGGAGCCAGGTTTCCGTTGTTTTGAGATTACGATCTTCTGAGACCCGTGCTGTAATTGTGGATGTTTTAGGTATGCATGGTTTATGTTTTAACTATTTGGGATATTATAAGTTTGGTGCATAGTATTGCTAAAAAAAAAAAATTATCCGCTGCGAATATTGCATAATGCTAGATGCATGTTAAGAACATTGCATCTATATGTCATGAACTGAGGCAGGTAACCTTGTGTTGCATGTCCCGACGCTTCGGATGTTCGTCCGATCCCAAGTGGAATCTGGGGGGCGTCACAAGGTGGTATCAGAGCAATATGTCTCTGGGTTTAAATCCACAAGTCCTTAGGAAATGCACCAAATATTAGGCTTGAAATTTTAGTCTTCATTAGGCTTGAATTTTTTTGAAGTATGAGAGATAGTACGTGGTTGTAATACGTGTACTCGTGTGTTTCTGGAAGTGACACATGACTCATGTTAGGATATCTCGAAACCCTGAGGGAGCTACAAATAAGGAGAATCAGAATTTCCCGATTGATGGAGGATTTGCTGAAGCTGTACGTCTGCTAACTGGCGTGCTTAGACAACAGCAAGAACAACAAGTGCATGTACCCCGACCCAAAGTCAGGATTTATCCGTATGAGAAGTTCTTGATCCACCGTTATTCAAACTTTTATGGTAGTGAAGAGCCACTGAAAGCCGAGAAATGGATTATGGATCTCGTAAGGACCTACGAGATCTGTGGATGTACTGAGGACCAGAAGATTCTATATGCTGGATACCTATTCCAAGGAGAAGCCAGAATATGGTGGGATACGCGAAGGCAACTTCTAGTCAGGGAACTAGGAAGTTTGGTTGCACTGTCTTGTGAGAGATTTAAGGAAGAGTTCGACAACATATTCTTCCCATATTCTGTCAAACAGCTGATGGCGCAGGAGTTCATGACTTTGACTCAAGGCAGTTTGACCATAGAGCAGTACGCCGTTGAGTTTATGGCATTAGGAAGGTTTGCACCACACTTGATTTCTACTCAATGGATGTAGGCACGAAAGTTTCAAGCTGGACTTCAGCTAAGGATCCGTAACCAAGTAGCTTGCCTGAGAATAGAGAATTACCAAGAGTTGGTAAACGTGGCCTCGATAGTAGAAATAGAGCAGAAAGGTTCGGCTGCCCTGGTCATTTCGGAAAGAAAGAGGACTTCGTCTTATGCTGCTAAAGAAAGTTCGGAAAGAAAGAAGATATTTACTCGATCAGATAAAGGAAAAAGCATTGAGACTGGGAGCTTAATGCCGATCACATTTTCACCTTGTGGAGAGTGCGGTAAACACCATGGAGGCAAGTGCAGAATCGCATTGGAAACTTGTTTCAGGTGTGGCCAACTTGGTCATATGATCAAAGACTACCCCAGTAGCTTTGAGGAATGAAAGAAAAGGGAGTTTCTCACACCAACGGCTACAAACCAAAGCCAAGGCAGCACGTGGCCATGAGAGTGTATGTTGTCACTCAGGGAGACGCAGATGCTGACGCCCCAGGAACTAAAGAAGCTGGCACCGTCACTGGTATTTTTTTCTAAGACCTAGGTATTGTTAAGTTTATGTAAGGTTGTTTTGATTGCATTTGATGGTATTGTTGCATTATTGTTATTTCGGGGTATGTCAAGTCATTGAAGTTTGTAACTTGTACGCTATTGATTTAAGTGAGTCCCTGTTTTTAGAGATTGTGGTATTACCCAAGAGTTTAGTTCGGAAGCTGAATTGTTACTCAGGTGGTAAGAGTAACAATTCTCATTAAGAGTATTATTGTTCATATCAGTGTAGATATAGAATACCGTTAGCAGTTGGAGGAAGGATATTGAAGGTTGATAAGTTAATATTCCGCATATTTGAAGTTGTCTTGATTTTGAGGATACAAAGGAATTTGTGTTCGGAAGAGTAAAGTGCTTGGAAGAGGCTTTGGCCGTAGTAGGATTCGCTTATGATGGTATTTTTATCCAGCTGTCATTAAGTGTTTTTGGCAAAGCATTGTGATTGTGGAAAACGTAGAACGCCATTATATTGGAGACTTTTATATGGGTAGTAAATCTTGGTCTTGAGGATTTACGTGAACAGTAGGAACAGATCCTTTCTTTTAGAGTCAGAATAAGAGGCGGCTTATGATGGATAGAAGAGCTATGCCAATCATAAGAGAGAAAGTCTTGAGTTGATCGTTGATCGTTTATCGAGGTACCACCTAGGAGGAGGAACAATTTATTGTGATTATGAAGGAGTAAGCTAGTCCTAGGCAGATAGAACTCCTTGAGGAAATAGAAAAAGTGAATTCAGCTATGTATGGATTAAATTCTTCCAAATTGAACCGCGTGAATACTTGAAGTTTTAGATTTAGAGAGTATGCTGGTACGACTTGACCTACTTTGTGGAAGGATTCCAGTACTAATTGATATGATTTGAGAGAGAGAGAGAGAGAGTTAAGAATGGTAGATATATATACGTTGTGGGTAATTCTTTGAATAGTAAGGAGAATAGTGATTTCATTTAAGCAAGGATTCAGTATCCTAGAAGGTCAGCCTAGAAGTCAGTAAGTTTAGGCAATAACCTTTGGGAGTGTTATACCCTTATGTTATGGTGGTAGTTATTTTGTGTAACCATGTGATGATTATAGGTAATAATAATGTTGACTACGAGAGGAAGGCATTACCTTAAGAAGAATGTTACCTGCCCCATGAGCGTGATGAGGCATCCAGTGTTGGACAGTAGGTTGGTAAGCAACTTCTTCTTTTGAGCGTGTTTTATGTTTATACTTGCGTCGATTTCGAGGACGAAATCTTTTTTTTAGGAGGGGAGGATGTAACAGCCCGCTAGAAATTCATTGGTGAAATTTCTATTGACTTTAGGAATCTCATGAAAACCCCATAAGTTTTTACGAATCGACCAATCGCTCAGGTTTTGGTATGTCAGCATAATCAGTGTTATCACTCAATATGGTGCTAGAGTCATGAGTTTAATTATTTGAGGTAGTTAGAAGTGTCAGAATGTGTTATGGTCTACACCATTAGACTCAATGGATTATTTAGGATTTTATGGCGCAATAGCCTATTTTCATAATTTCGGATGAAACGTCTGTTGAAAATTGTGAAATTATTTTTAGGGGCACTTCGGGGTTGAATTTCGGTAAACGATTTTCACTATAGGTTAATATGAATATTTAGAATTTTTCACTACTAAGTTTATTATGCTTTTTTTGGAGTGAATAGTAACCTCAATAAGCGCACCCAGTGTAGTATTTTCAAAATCACAGTGTGGAATGTCCAAATTAGGTTAGCGAAGTTTTATTTGGACACTTGGTAAGATCTTAGCCACACAGTGAATAATATTAGAGACTTGGCACAAAGAGGAACCGTTAGATGGATTTGTGAAGGATGTCAATGTGTGAGATCATGCCGCTTTGTTTCATCTGATCAACCAAATTGTGCCAAACCAAAGAGGGTTTCAACTCTAGCAAAACCCTAAATGGTTGGAATCCAATTGAAATCCCAAAATCTTGGTTGAAACCGAAATCCTAAACAGTTTCCCAAACCCTAAAGTTGGCCTTCAAACCCTTTCTAACCCAATTTCTAGCATTGTGTTTAATCACTTGATTAAATCACTTCCACATACTATTAATTAATCAAATTCTTGTTATGACATCATTATCTAACCTTGTAAACCTTGGAAATTTGATTGGGCCAATACAAATTGGTTTTGGGCTTGATAGCATCTCAAACCCTAACCAAACCCCCTTTAAACCCCAAATTGAAGCCCATTTGGTTGGGGAACACCAAGGCCCACGAAATTGGCCACCTTGGCAAAGCTTCTTGGAGAAGTTTCCTCCCCCACATGGCAGACCATCCACTGCCATTGGCTGCACCCAATAGTGCCTTGATGTGAAGGAGAAATCCACTCTATCAACCTCCATCTCTCACAGCTGCTGCAGGCAGTCCATTCCTCTCACTATTCTCCACTTTATGTCACATAGGCAACTCCAATCTAGGGTCATTCAAGCCCACAACTTCCCCCTCCAAGAGTCTAAAGTCGGGCAAGGCACATTTCATTTCATTGTAATACTTCTTCACCCCGTTCTTAGAGAGAAAACCCAAAAGAGCTCTCTCAGGCAGATTTCTGGGTCTTTTTGCATGGCCATTTTCGACCATTTTTAAGTATTTTCACATGATGACTCCTTCACAATAGTTGTTCGTCTTTGAGTCTAGTTTCCGTGGATAGCTTATTATTCTCATTCCATACTCAATTGTTCGGTCAAAAGTATTTTTAACCATGGAAAGGTCATTCTAGGCGTGAAACTGGAGAGTATGTTATGTTTTGGAAGTTTTGACCAAGCTAATGGACATATCTTGGTCCAAAAAGTTTATGGAGTGTTGTTAGCATGTGTTTATGAATGGTCATTGAGGTTTTGTTGTATGGCTAAAGCTTTTGATGATAGGATTTCCTTAGAGTTAGAAACTTGAAAACTGGAAGAGGAAAACAGTTTTTGTTTTGTGAAAGTTGGAATATTTCGTGGTTTGATCTTATTCGAAAGGCATTGATATTTGTATATGATCATCCTAAGCCTCTTATATACATGTTAGGATGTTATTTTGAAGATATTTAGTATTATTTTTAAAGATATGATTTTCTATACAAGAGGATTTCGGTTTGGCCTAAGATTTGATTTTTTGGGTTAGATCCATGTTTTGTTGAATTTTAGTCATGTGATTTTAAGTTTGATGGTTGGATCTTCTTTAGGACACATTTTAAAACCATGTGATGTTTTATTTTGAAGATCACATGTCTTTAAGCCATGGATCAAGGGATTGATCAAAGTTAGTTGAGAGAAAGTTTCTGTTTTGGACTAAGTTTAAAACCAAGAACTCCAAGTGTTGTTTTGTGATTTTTGGTGACTCTGTTTAATGATTTAAAGCATGGTTGATCTTAGGATGATGTTCTGAATATGTTAGAAATAAGATTTGATTTTTTTAGAATTATTGGAGATGTTTTTATTAAGGTCAAAACTTGTGATTTAAAGGTTTACTTTTGTTATAAAGTTTGAGTCTTGGTACAAAACGTTTGGTGTTGATTATTAGATTTTTCTTAATGGATATCTTAAGTGTGTTTTTAAACTTAAGATAGGAAGATCTTTGTTGCAAAATTTTGGTTTAATTATGGGTTTTGAAGATGGAAGAAATTGCAACCAAGATCAAGAGAAATGGCCTATGTATGTTTCGGCCATTGTGAGTTTTCGATAGTTGTGATTGGTTTTAAATTTTTCTAAGTTGTTATGTGAGTCTAGGACAAAATTTACATGAGGCATGTAAATTTTGGTAATTTTTGGATTTAGGATGTGAAATCCTTAAGTTAGAGGTAAAATAGTCATTTTCCCACATATAGAGGGTAAAATGGTAATTTTACTTTAAGTTGTCCATTTTCACTTTTCTAATTGTTAGTAATTAAATTTCTAACTTTTAGAATACCCTCTTACACTCTCTCGTGTTTCACGCTTTAATCTCGTAAAACGCGATGATCGAGGTAAGTTAGCTCTTAACTTACTATCAGTTTACTGTGTATGTGTGATGAGTAAGAGAACTACAATTTATGTTCGTATGTTGATATATAAGCCATGTCATCACGTGTTTATCTATTACACGAGTTATTCTATCACGAAATATTTATCTGTTACACAATATATTATGTCTCATGTTACTATCTGTTGCAAGTATGTCACATTACATATGCTATCTATTACATGTATGTTATGTCACGTAATATTCACTGCCACATGTTATGCAATGTTACAAAATTTGTCTGTTACATGTTATGCCATGTTATGAAATATTGTCTGTTACATGTATGACATATTATGAAATGTTGTTTGTTACATTTTATGTCATGTCTGTCATCTTACATTCATGTCACATTACGCTACGTCAGGACTTCTGTCGTTTATTTCACGTTCATGTCACATCACGTTATGAACTGCCATGTATGCTTGTTAAGTTATTCATGTCAATCACGACCTTAAGCGCTAGGATGGGGTAATATCTTAGTAAAACTCATTTGTTCACGCTAGAGTGTCTAAATGTGTGAAATTCCCTGGGTTGACGAAGTACAGTCAACAGGTTGCGAATGAGGCCTAACTAGCTGGTCACCGGAGCGCGGCGGCACTAACGCCGATGGAGCCACACATTATGTTACGTGTGTCCACAGCAAGTGTGGCACAAACAATTCTTGGGGCCACAACAACTGTGGAGCATGAAGTATGGGGCCACAACAATTGTGGAGCATACACTACGTGAGACACAGTAATTGTGACACGTAGAATACGTGGAGCCACAGCAATTGTGGAGTACGTATTAACGCACTCACAGCTGGTATAGACACCTGTGTTGTGATGCGGTAATCGGCAGGGACACATGGCTCAAGGGGACCCGTGTAGCACCCGTATAGTCACTTTATTAATTAAGTCCATTGAATAAGATTTCAAGTTCATGTATTTCACGTTCAAGTCATGTTTCACGTCATGTTATGTTCAAGTTCACGTTCATATTATGTTATGTCATGTCCACGTTCACGTTATGTTCCAAGTTCACATTGATGTTATGTTATGCTCAGTTTCATGTTATGTTCAATTTCACATTCATGTTATGTCATGTTTACGTTCACGTTTTGTTCCAAGTTCTCATTTATGTTATGTCATGCTCAGATTCATGTTATGTTTAAATTCATGTTCAAATTATGTATGTTCACGTTCATGGTATGTTTCAAGTCCATGTTATGTTTCAAGTTCACGTTCATGCTATGTTGCTAGTCCATGTTATGTTTTAAGTTCATGTACATGCCATGTCACGTCAAACTAAGTTTCAGTTCAAGTTATGTCATTTATGCCATGTTATATGTCAAGTTATGATGTGCTTACTTATGACTTTGATTATGCATTCATGCTTTTACTGACATGCATGCATCAATAACCTGTGTGGAAGTTTCCTGTTAACTTGCTGAGATTTGATTTGGTAGTCCCAACTACCATTCCCCCCGAATAATAGGCGATATGTCAGGATCAGAGCAGGGAGCAGACACTGGCAGACTGGAGGAGGTTAACGTCGTAGATGCAATACGGAGCTTGCAGCCTCCATAGTTAGGTCTTTGGATAGTATTCCGGCATCGTTAGTCGAGTTACGCGAGTCACTCAACGAACTAGCCCAATAGTATATTTTGGCATTGTAATTATGGAGCCAGGTCTTCGTTGTTTTGAGATTACGGTCTTCTGAAACCCGTGCTATAATTGTGGATGTTTTAGGTATGCATGGTTTATGTTTTAACTATTTGGGATATTGTAAGTTTGGTGCATAGTATTGTTCAAAAAAAAAAATTATCCGCTGCAAATATTACATAATGCTAGATGCATGTTAGGAACATTGCATCTTATATTTCATGAATGGGGGCAGGTAACCTTGTGTTGCATGTCCCGACGCTTCAGATGTTCGTCCGATCCCAAGCAGAATCTGGGGGCGTCACAGGTGAGACTTTGAGGAACACCCAATCACCTTCTTTGAATGACAGGTCTCTTCTTCTCGTGTTTGCATAACTCTTCTAGCGATTCTGCACTACCGCCATCCTGTCTCTTATGTTCTGGACCTGATCCTTCATCTTTTGAACTATCTCTGGCGCAAGAAGTTTGCTTTCACCAACTTCATCTCAAAATAACGGTGATCTACATTTTCTCCCATAGAGAGCCTCATAAGGTGCCATCTGAATGGATGCTTGAAAGTTGTTGTTGTACGCAAACTCTATGAGTGGCAAGTGATTCTCCCAGCTACCTTTGAATTCCAAGGCACAGGCTTGCATCATGTCTTCACGAGTCTGAATAGTGCGCTCTGATTGGCCAGTGTGAGGGTGATAAGCATTGCTAAACTTCAACTTAGTGCCCATGGCCGCCTATAAGCTCTTCCAAAAATGGGATCAGAATCTCGGGTCCTGATCCGATACAATGGTCTTGGGTATCCCATGCAACCAGACTATCTCTTTCACATACAACAGTGTCAGCTTCCCCTAAGGTGTCGGTATTAGTGACAGGTAGGAAATGAGCACTTTTGGTCAACCGGTCGATAATCACCCAAATCGAATTCTTCCCACTGGGAGTTCTTGGCAAGCCCACTACAAAATCCATAGCAATGTTGTCCCATTTTCATTCTGGAATCGAGAGGGGTTAAAGGTTACCGGCAGGTCTTTGGTGCTTAGCTTTGACTTGTCAGCAAGTGGCACATCTCTCAACGAACATGACAATGTCCCTCTTCATCCCTTCGCACCAAAAACTCCTCTTTAAGTCCCGGTACATCTTCGTACTTCCGGGGTGAACTGAATAAAGAGCCACATGTGCTTCTGCCAAAATTCTCTCCTTAAACTCTGAATTAGTGGGAATCACCTTACGATTTCGGAACAGTAGAATACCATCCTTATCCAAACTGAAGTGTGTAGGTCCTCTTGACTTTCTGACTCTCTTATGGGTATCTAGTAGCTTCGGATCCCTCCTTTGAAGAGTCTTCAATTCTTCAAAAGTGACAACTCGAACTTCATGCATAGGGGCTAAAAATTCCTCTTACTGTGAACTCTCTACAAGAAGTCTTCTCATTCCGCAGAGGAGAGAGTCTAACCCTGACAACTCAACCTCATCCACCAAGTGTTCCGACTTTACGCATCAGCAACCTGGTTCGCTTTCCTGAGATGATACTTAATCTCGCATTGGTAGTCGCATTGGTATTCATACAAGTGAACTCTACTTGAAGGGATCAAACACTTCCAATGAAATTCAAAAAATAAACCACACAATGCATTAACTTAAAAAGACTAGATCAACTTAAAATGCACTAATTTTTGGGGTCTCAAACATGGTAACATTTTCTAAATTCATCCAAAAATTACTCCAACAGTTAAAATCATAACTTGAAATATAAACTAAGATGTGGAGCAAAAAAACTTACAAAGTTTGTGGCCCTCCACATCACTCAACCCCCTTTTTTGTACTCTAAGGGAAGAAGACCTCTCAAGAACTCAAGAGGAGGTTGGAAAAGAGGTGTGTAGGAAATGAAGGGGTTGAGGGGCTTTTCATAGTTCTCAATGGAGGGGAGGGGCGCCGGTCATGGCTTGGAAGGGTGCTTGTGATTGGTGGAGTGCGGCGATGGTGGTGATGATGGCTTCCCTTGAGCTTGTGTCATGCTTTACAGGGTGAATAGTGTTATGAACTGCCATGATCTCATCATGACAGGTGCTAGAAGGTTGCTAGAGGGGTATAGCTGTCGTGGTGCAGCAAGGAAGAAGAGAAAAAAATAAAACCCAAGGCATGATGCCTTGCCATGATGCATCGGGTATAGACCTAAAAACTGGGCAGATTTTCAATTTTGTTTTTTTGTTTTTTTTGCATCGCTTTGGTTTATCTCCATGGTTGTTTTGTGCAAGTGACAAGTCACTTATTGAAGGCTTTTTCAGGTGGTAGAGGGTGGAGGGTTGGCTACCATGTGATGATGAAAGTGTAGCTCAAAGAAAGGGTGCAATGGAGGGTGGTTGTCAAGTGGGGTTGTGCAAAAAAGCCATTTGGTTTTGGCTCTTCATGGGGGACGACTTGGGTTAGATTTATCATGATGGTTTGAGGGGCTTATAGGGATTGGAGAAGGAAGGAGGTGTCATGTGGCGGTGGCTCTACCAAGAGCAGAAATGCAACTAAAAAGCAATTTTAATCGGTTGCCATCCAACTAGCCTTGAGGTGCAATCGGTTTGGGGTTTTTGGTTTGGTTCTTGGAACCAATTTCGTCCAAGGCTTGGTCTGGTTCTAAAAGGATGAAACGATGTGTGATTGGTGAGATTGCAACAAGAAATGAGTTGGAATTGGCATGGCTATGGGGCTATTTTAGTGCAATGCACATGAAAGTACATAAGTGAGTCGATTGGGTGGATTTGTGCAATGTCATGCTTTTGCTCTTAATGACATATGTGAGATCAAGACTAAACTTCTAATCTAGTCCAATAATGATTAAAAACAATAATAAAATTAATAAAATTAAGATAAAAAGAATAAAAAGATTAAGAAGGGAAATTAAGCTCAAAGCATGGTTTAATTTTTGATCATGTAGAATTTTGATCAATGGTCTTAACCCAACTTCAAACTTAATTTTTGGTCCAAAGAAAACTCTTAGGGGCATGGGGCACAATATGGGCTTGAGGGAAACCCATGGTATGGTTTAACTGGGCTCAAATGGCTGAGTGCATTAAACACAATAACATAAAGAGTTCATCTTCTGGCCGTTTAGGTTGTTTATCTCCAAATAACAGCCCTTCAATGGGTGAGTGCCACGTAGGCTTCTCACCTTAGCTACCATGTGCCCCCACTGCAGGAGATCACGCACTATGACCCATCCCTCATCCCCTCTCCATCCTCTCACATAGAACAAACACGAGGAACACAACCCTCTCTGCCCCTCTCTCTGCCACTCTCTCCACCCCTCTCTCCGTCGTTGCTTCCATTGCTCCTGGACCCCTCTCCTGATTCTCACACGGAAACCCCTTTCTCTGCCCCCTCTCCAGAAACCTTAGGGTCAGCCCCTAATCGTGACCCTCCCACGTCTTACTCGACCAAATCCAGAAACCCTGATGATCGATATTCTCTACCCAGTGCCGCTGACGACGTCTTTTTAGCATCAACCCAATGCCACCGACAACGGATAAACTCTCTGGTATGCCCTTTTAAGCTTATTCTCTAGACTCTACGACTTGATCTGAGATTGCAATTAGTTAAGATGATTTAGGGTTTGATTGTGGTTTGATGCTGGTTTGATTGTGGGTTGATTGTTGGCATGGTGGCATGTACAACTTCTGCGTTGATTACGGGTTTCAAAATTGACCGACTAGATTTGGGAACATTGAAATGAGTCTTGTACAAAATTGCTTTTATTAGAAATATCGAGTGTTATTTAGACATTGGATTGTGTCTTGTGGGTTGATTGTGGGTTTCACTTTCATTCTCAATTCACTGAGTGTTGCTTGCAACTGTTTGCAAAAGCAGAGCTTTTCAGAAGTGGAATTCTAAAAGGCTTATTTAGACATTGGACTATACCTTTGATAATAAAGTGCATGCTAATACTTAAATACATATATTAATTCTCAGAGAGAGAGAGAGAGAGAGAGATTTGGCGGGGTTTAAATGGCTGTATGTGGGGGATCCATATATACTCCAGTTTACATTTGTTGCAGTTTTCAGAACTAAAGAGTTCAATCACTACCTTGAAATGATTGATAATGGGATGGCTAATGGAGTGCTATTTGTGAGTTTCTCGCGATGATAAGACCACATTATTTTTACAAAGAAATTTAAACAAATGCTTCCATTTAAAACTCATTCTTAGACCAAGAAAAGCTAGCCAACCTCAAGTTCAAATTATACCAAGCTTAACTATCTTCATCATGTGAAAGAGATCAAGGCAGCCAAATCAGCCTTGGCCACATTTATCTTGAATTAGTATTCTTTAAATAAAAGGAAAAAAAATGATATACATAAGTGACTTGTGACACATATTTTAGCCAAGCTTATATTATAAATCTTCCTCAATTGTACCAACTGGATTTTGCCATCAGGATATCGTATGAGAAAAGCTTAATTTCTTTTTCTTTGTACCTGATAGTGCTTACTTTCTTCTCCATTTTCTAGCAAATGACAAGTTTAGGTTCTCATTTCGGGAAAAGTTCTTGGACTGCAAGAGGGGAAGACAAAACTAGTTTGGAGAGACCACTGTGCTATTGTGGCATGCAATCCAAGCTACGGATTTCTGGAAAAACTAATAGTTTTGGTAGAAGATTTTACAATTGTCCAAACTACAAGATCAATAAACAATGTGACTTTTTTGAATAGATTGATCTTCAAAGTGAACAAAACAACTGTTATAAGATGACGTTGGAGGTAGCTCAACGAAGGAATGAGAAGGTATTTCATGAACGTCTAGGCATCGAATAATCCAAATTTAAAGTAATAGAGAAGAAGTACAAGGGAATCTTGAAAGTAATCTTGTCATGGTTATTTTTTATGGTAATTTGTGCTGTAATTTTTATGTTTCCAAAAAACTACAATGTATGTCGGCCAGTGCTACGACTCATGTAACCCGTTGTAATTTTTTAAACACTTTTTTCAGTTGAATGTACTGAATATGTGGTGAATGTAATGGGAATTTTGGACATGTTTTGAATGTATGAAATATGTGGTGAATGTAATGGAACTTTTGTACATGTGCTAGCATTCTTTTTAGACAGTTTTTGGACAACCTTTTTGTACATGTGGTTAGGTTGATGTTGGTTTAATGTAGTGAATACATTGTGGACAACAAACAAAATAAAAGCTAGTAGAATTGCATAAACATTCAAAATTACATTCAGAATTAATAAACATTCAGAATTACATAAACCTAAATATTTGTTTACATTCAAAATTACATTCAGAAGTACATAAACATTCAGAATACATCCAGGATTAATAAAACAGAATTACATTCACATTTCAGTTAACATCCACTCCTCAAAACACTCTTCAATCCACTATTCAGAACTCACAATCTTCTGCGTTCTTCACTGTCACAGCAAAATAAAGAGGGGTTAAATTAATTTTGCGATTAAGAGATGTTAAATTAACTTTTCATAACATAACAAAAGACCAATAATTAGCACATACAACATTAAATTATATTTACACTAAGAATCCAAACCCAACGATACATTGTCAGTTGTTGAACCAAGATCCCTACATAAAGCACAATAAAATACAAAAAAGATTAACTTATGCGATTAAAGAGGTGTAAAACACAATTATAGAAATGCTATTATACCTCACTATCGGACAGTTATTCCTAGCATGTCCCGTATTCTTGCGTTTCTTTTGGGTTCTTTGTTCTCAAAGTTTTTGGTCGTCCTTTCATTGGCACCCATGGAGGATCTTGAACAGTTTGTGCAAAGTTCGACACAACTTGATTTCTCAACATATGAGAATCATTGGTTGACTCCCCTCTACCTGCAAAATTTGTCTCCTAAATATCTGCATGATCTTCCATCATAAGTAACTCTTTGTGGACATTCTCTAATGAAAGAGAGATGTGGTTCAGTTTTTCTGTTGACTGCGACCCAAGTTCTGTAATGTCATAAAATTGCTTTATCAACTTGCTTTTTCTCATAGTAGGATCATCTTGTGTCAAGATTTGCCTTTCAGAACATGGTATGTCTGGAATAGGTCAACTCTTAACATTAATAGTCTATCTTTCTAGAACATACTGCTTTGACACTCTATCTAACTCGATTTCTTGCCAAGGACACAAAGGATATGCCTACAAAGAATCCTCATAAACTCAAACATATGGCATGTACATGTTGCATTTTCTTCACCACTCTCCAATGTCACATAATAAAGCGGTGTTTCTTTGCCATGAGGTGCCACAACATATGTCTTACTTTCAGCACCTTTGGAAATTTTTTTTGATTTGTACCACTAACTATTGAAAAGCTCGTCTTGGAAGATCATGAAAGATTTTCTTGTATAAACTATGGCCGCCTCCTCTTCAATTTTATGACATGTTTTCAAAATCGCCCATGTAGATTTTGTCTGCACATCCTTCTCTTTTTCTTTAAAATAATGTGCATCTACAACTTTATCATACTGATGCACAAAGTCACTAACCATAGTACTTGAATGAACATAATCCTTGAAAAACTTGTTCATGCTTTCACTCGTTTGAGTCGTTGAAATACTAGTACAAAATGTTGAATACAAGTAAGCCGGAACCCACTTATCCCGCAGCTATAAAGATTTTGTACTCAGGTATTATCTCCTAGCCCATACTTCACTAATATCGAATTTCATTCCTGCTCGAACTCATTAGTTGTAATTGTCTCATGGATACAGTGGCGAAAATCTTTTTGATACTCTGGAAATGTGTTATGTGCATGAGACAAATGTTTGAAATTTTTTTGTAAAATGTGTCACAAGCATAACCTATGAGTCGTATTTGGGAGTATCTCTATAATGGCCTTCGCCAATTCCTTGTCATAACTGGTAATTATAGTTGAAGGAGCACGCCCAAACATTGTCTCTTGTCATGTTCTTAATAACTATATACATGATTCGGCTGTTTCATTAACCAACAAAGCACAACCAAATATTATGGTTTGGTGATGATGGTTAACTCCAAAAAACTGCACAAATGACATCTTATAAATATTGGTGAGGTATGTGGCATCAAATGTGACAACATCCCCAAAATATTGGTACACGTCTCTTGATCAGGCATCTACCCAAAAACAATTTCTCATATACCCATCCTCATCAACTTGCATGGAGTATACAAATCCAGGTTCTTTGCAATGTCGATCAAGAAAGTAGGCATATAACCTTTGTGCATCCCTCATCTCTTCAAATAATTTTCTTCTTTTATTTCCCAAGAAATTTTCAACATCATTACCAATACAACCAACGTTAAAGTCACCACCTGACTCTTTACTCAACACTGACATTATCTTCCTCATCGGTACATTGGACTCATTCAAAGTTATAATAAGTTTTTTTTTGGACTTTAGTAACTCCCCTATGTCCACGGAGCAAACTAGTACTTCTCGGTGTAAGTAGAACATGGTTATGTTCAAGCACAAACTTGGATACTATCCACTTCTCAGCATCTTTCTTTATTCTCATAATTTCTTTACATCCAATGTTTGTCTCTGCAAGTTTAGGAATTGTTCGTTCTTTTTCTTTGTGACTTTCCCATCGAAATCATTCCCTTGAGTAAACATAGTCTATTGCAGTTAGTGTTTTCTCATCTTTGGACAATTGAGTATGGTTGATCTAAATAGCAAAACCTTTTCATCTTGCATATGCCTTTTAAAATGTTTGGGCGTCTTCGACATCATCAAATATCATACCAATGAATGGCTCCAAAGGACCACTACTTGAAAACCAAATCACATTGACTCCATCATCCACACTCACTCCATCTTCAACATCCACTCCATCTTCCACATTCACTACGTCTTCCGCATTCATAACACATTGTTCTTCTACACTTTCAACCTCAACTCCCGCATTCTCAACTTGTGGACAATTTCCACGCATCATTATCTCAACTTCATCATCATCAGAGCATGGAATTTTATCCTTCGATACAAAATAACCACATTACAATTTAATCAAGAAACACAAAATAGTCTGAGAACAATCTAGTTTCCAAAGACAACCTAAATCATGAAGATGATTGAACACAAAGAAAATCTGAGAGTTGTTAGCATACCAATGAATGACATATTATGGACCCGAGGCATCAATATCACTTTGGCCTATGTGTTAAATCAATCTCTATATTAACCATAGTGGAATAATGAAGCCTATCCCATTTTACATGGGCATAAATGTCTCAGTATACCAAAACTATAGCTTGTTTAACACTAGATTAGTTTCATCCTACTTACCCCAAACAAAAGAAAACAAAAAGTGGTCTTGAAGTTCTCATTGTTTGTGTACAACTTAAGAGTCTATTAATCTTAATGTAAGTGAGAAGAGTGCAAAAGTATGTTGAAACTCTAGACATGTTGAAGATTACAAACTCCAAGCCCACCAGCAATGGAGGTCAAAATCCAATGCAGCATCATCAGAGACAATCATTTTTATTTTATTTTTGTTAATTAAGATTCATTCAGGGAAACGAGTTGCTCTCTCAATTATATTACATTTCTGTTTCTTTATTTATAAGACACCATGTTTATTAAAAGCAATATATTGTTACAGTTAACTAAGAACAACAGTCTTCTGAAGCTAATTATTGGAGTGCCAAAAGCCTGATTGTAAAACATATGAAGAAAGAAACAATGGACCTTTTCAGGGTCAGGTAAACTTGAGATGGACACCACGTTATGCTTTCTGCTAGCGAGTCTAAAATTTGTTCATTTCATTGTCATTTGAACCATCAAATTTTATAGAATTGCAAAGACTTTTTAGGATTCTATGACTTTGTGCTCTTCTTTCTGCTAGCAGT
The DNA here is from genome assembly GCA_961763995.1 of Juglans cinerea. Lineage (NCBI taxonomy): Eukaryota > Viridiplantae > Streptophyta > Magnoliopsida > Fagales > Juglandaceae > Juglans > Juglans cinerea. The sequence goes on along the minus strand of CAUIVZ010000012.1, from coordinate 12,360,961 downwards.
TGGAATACACCATTCTTGTATTCTTAACCAAAACTTAACGTAAATAACCAACCCAAATCCATCAATAAAGGAAAGAGTAGAGAGAGAGAGAGAGAGAGATGATTTGTCCTTTGGGGCAATGTGTTTGACAAATGCACCCAGAGTTAGGTGACATTAAAAAAGTAGAATTCCGATGGGCAAAGACTCGCACCAATTCAAAAGCTGCTTGCACCAAGGCAATCAAAGCATTCGACAACATGGGTAGTTGTTTATCAAAATTATATCTAGCTACTCTATATGTAGCTTGTTTAACAGTAGATTAATTTTATCACTGATTCTATCAGATTTGGGTTTTCGATTCAAGCTTCAGATAGGATTCATAACAAATCTAAACTGCAATAATAAAAATAAAATATCAAAGATACCTCAGCGCCACTAATGTTAGCCCTCAACAAACCCAACAAACCACAGAGAGGACAGTGGAAGTCGGAGATGGTGGGCAGCGGAGATGGTGAGAGACAGCGAAATTACTGGAGGGTGATGAAGCAACAGTGGGCGACGACGACAAGAGAAGAATGAGGTGATGAGGATGAGGTCGAGGAATGCGAGGAATGACTTTGGCTTATGGGTTTTGGTTCTGCAGAATTCATATTCCAGTGTGATGCATCTCTTTTGGTTTATGTGGAATATGTGATGTGGCAAAATTTTATTGGTGTCTGTAAAGCCCGACCGGTTCAAATCAAGACTGTAACAAAAACTCATCTAACAAGCCAGCAAAAATAGCGAGTTGCCCTTCGCCCATATCAGTGAGCATTTCTAGATCAAATTATCTATTAACTAACGGCGACGACACATGCAAAGCACATACGTGGCTTCCCATATTTGAAGTGGCGAGCATTATATTTTTTTTTTGTGGTACTCGTCAAGGAGGCGAGCACTTTGCTTCCCAAGATGCTCGCCAATGTGACGAGCACTATTGCTCTCTATAGTGCTCTCCTAGGTGGCTATACTTTTTGCTTGTTGTGGTGCTCGCCTAAGGGTGAGCACTTTACCTTTCCCTCGGCAAGCTTCGTGCTCCTTCACATTGCTTGCCAAGGTGGTGAACACTTTTGCTCTTACAGTGCTCGACTGTGTGACAAGTACTTTTGCTCTTCATGGTGGCCGCCTAGAGGATGAGCACTTGAGCTCTCTATGGTGCTCGCCTAGGGGCATTATTATGCTTCATCCAGTCTGTTCGCTGAGGTGATTAGCACCTTTGCTCCTGTGGTGCTCATTTGGGTGGCAAGCACTTTTGCTCTTGTAGTGTTCACCGAGATTACGAGCACTTTTGCTCTCTATAGTGCTCACCTAGCACGGCAAGCACTTTATGTTTCCACGATAATAGCCGAGGTGGCGAGCTTCATGCTCCTTCACATTGCTTGCCAAGTTGGCGAGCGCTTTTGTTCCCCAGTGTTTCTTGAGATTACGAGTACTTTTTTTGCTCTAGCAGTGCTCGCCTGGGTGGTGAGAACTTGTCTCCATGGTACTCTCTTGGGTGACGAGCACTTTTACTCTCCATGTTGCTTAGTTGGGGAAGAGTTTCAGGGTCCTTTACAATGTTCACCGAGATGACGAGCTTCATGTTCCTTCATGGTGCTCATCGAGGTGAGGAACATTGTGCTTTATCCAGGTTGCTCGTCGATACCCAAGCAGCAGACATGGTGCAACAGTGAGATTCTCAATGTTTCTAGTAGATGGCATCATTTGAATCATTAGATGTAATGAATGACCTAGATGTTCAAAATTTTGATCCCAGAAAGGAGGTAATGCCTTACTTCAAGTGGTCTCACTGGTCGGGTGACTACAACGTCGTTGTGGTAGTTTAAAATCTCATTGCGAGATGTCTTACAATCCGAGCCCTTGTTCTCTGAAACGCCTCCCAGCTCGGCTTGTCGCCAATCTTCCAACAACCTCGCTACTTCATGCCGCTCCTCCATGAATCGTATGATTAATTTTGGTGGCTTGGCTACCTTATATGCAGTCTTCTTCTTTCCCATGATAGTGATAATTTTCAAAATCTCTAAGTATTGTGACTTGGATGGGTTTGGGGGTTATTTATAGTCACATTCCTAACTCTTAAACTCTTAAATGGCATAAATGCCCCTATTTAGTGCGTTACATATCAATTACTACGGCTCGAATAAATAGGAAAATTGTTTCCTTGTACCTCTTTCGTAGGAATGACCTGAGGAATCCTCAACCCGTCCATGATGGTTGCATAGTAAGACTCACACCTGAAATCACCACATTACCAATCTGAACTATTCATATCTCAAATCGAGATCTCAAAGTCATGATGTAAAGTGCTTGTAAACATAATGAATGAAAATATTTATTACTCATGGAATAGAAAGGGAAATGTTACAAAATATGCAATGCAAATCCCATGACATACTCACAACATTTATCCCACATTTCACAGTACTATCTTAGAAGCTAACCTACCTGAAAAATACTACGGCGTCGTTGGAGCTAATCTTCCACTTCTCTCCATTGTACCGTTGAAGTCACTTGCTTTTTTTTAAGGTTCCAACTCTAAAGAAGATCCAACACTTTAAGATCTCAAAAATGAGATTTTGACTTTTACCTTAAGCCATTTATAGGGCAGTATCGCCAGGTGTGCTTCTAACTTCTAATATGCCCGAATAGGAGCCATTTAGTCTTAGTTGTTCATCTGCAGGATGACAAAGATAGATTGACGGGACAAGGCACACATGTTTCTACAGCTTGCCTTGCTCCTTCTTCTGAACTGTAACACCTCGCTCCTTCTTCTGACGTAAGCAAATTCAACTACGAGTCTCGTTATACATGTCGAATCTCGATGGCGTGTTTCTAAAGATGTTATGTGATTTCTAAAGTACGTCCAGTGTTTTAAATGCCCTGAAAATATTTATATGGAGTATTTCCAGTGTTCTTAAACTAAGCTTGATTTATTATAAGATAATTATAATATTTTTGAAGAGCTCCAAAAATATTATAATTGTCGGAAATCATTTTAATATCATTTATTAAAATTATTTCAGCTATTTAAAATATTATAAGATTTAAATTATATTGAAAACTCTAATTAATTAAATGGTTTTATTCTTTTAAAGATATTAAATAAAACTTCATCATTTTATAAATGATGAAGAAATATTATTTTATAAACTAAAATTTATTTTAAATAATATTCTATCTTAATTCCTCTCAGTGATTTTAATTAAGTTAATGTTTATGCATTTTAAATCAGTGTTTTAATTCTCCACCGTTAGATCATCTTGTAGATCCCAAGATGAAGGGTCTCGATTAAATACCCAAGCCCCCTCTCTTTCTCCCTCACTTTTTCCCTTCCTTCTCTCTCTCCTCCCTCTCCCTCACGCGTTTGCTGCAAGCTCCCCTCCCTCTCACTCGATTCCATCAGCCTAGCCCTGCGCTGCCGTGCGCCACCCGACCTCACCACCACCACCATCGGCGTCCTCTCACGCCAGCGAGCTCCCACCACTGAACCCAACCTCCATCTCGCAGCCACCTTCTCCGTCGCACGCACATAGCCCATCACGCACGTGTTCACTGTGCGCAAACACCTCTCAGACCCAGCCACCACGAACCTCCCTCTCCGTCGCAAACACGCACACAACCCATAAATGTGTTTCACACAGTTTTATCGCCACCGACGGCCCTAGTGCCGCCGTGCTTCAGTCCTAGCCCCACCGAGCACCTCCCCTGACCACCATGACTCCTCTCCCCGAGCACCTCCAAGCCAGCCAAGCCCTCCACCTCTCTCAAGCCCTCTCTCTCTCCGATGACTCCTCTCCACCTCACGACTTAGATTTGCCACCGTAGAGTCGCCACACAACCTTACTAGAGCCACCACCACCTCGCCAAGGTCTTCCCAAGCCCCTTCATGCTCAACCCCTTGCAGACCCGTACCTCTAGCCACCTCCAGTGGCCAAAACAGCCACTACACGTGGCTGACAGCCACTGTACGTTGGTTAGCCTCCATGTACGACCCTTCCGACGTCATCAACTGTGACGGTCACCGAACAATGCATGGGCCAATCCCGATGATGGTATAACCCTCTATCCCTCGTTATTTATGTCAAATGTTAGTAGGTTGGCTAGAATGATGGGAACCAAGGTGGGCCTAGTCTTAAAGATATGTTGCAAGTTCCAGATGGGCTAAATACAAGTTAAAGTGATGGGAACCAAGATGGGCCTAATCTTAAAGATCATTTGCAACTTCCAGATGGGCCAAGAAGATCAAGGAGACAATGCAAGGATTGATGCAATCCACTTGGGACAAATTTAGCAAGAGCCCAACATTCAAGATGGGGCTTGAAGGATGAATATCTAGTTTTAATTCATTTGATTAGCTACGGAAGAGGGCAACGACAAGACTTAAAGGCTTTGAGCTCTTGAAGGGTTTCAACTTATTTAATTCATTTAAAGAACTTATCTTATTAGTTTAGAATAATTGAGTTTATTATGGGAAGCACTTAAGGGGGCCTATGCAAGGGCATGTTGGGAAAGTTATTATTTTATTGAACTAGGGTTAGGGTTACTGTAGCCGAGTTACTGTAGCGTGGCACTGTTCATCCAGGGGCACTATTGGAAGATGGGGGTTTATTTTGGCTAGGGTTTCATTAGGTTTTGCTTTAAATACTCTATGTAGCCTCATTCTAATCAGTTTATGAAGTTTATGAAATTTGATGAATTTATTCATTGTGAGTTGAGTTTTACTCCTCTTGTTCTTAATTGAACTTTTGAACTTATCAAAGGTAAATCACAACCTTTGTGGCGTTCCTCCTTTGTAATCTGGGTTCTTGAGACGGGTTCTTCAACGGGTCTAGATTTTAATATAATCTAGGTTCTTGAAACGAGTTCTCATCGGGTCTAGATTCTCCATCCTTGACTTGATTTTTTGGCTTTCTTGGTGAGTTTTCAAATTGATTGTGGGTTCAAGGGATTTCATTCCCGCGGGTTCATATCATTTGGTATTTAGAGCAAGGTTTCCAATCAGGTCTGATTCTATCTTTTAATTATAGCATCCTTTAATTTAATTCTAGGGCATCATTGTTCTAGGGTTGCCAAAAAAAACAAAATAGAAACAAAAAGTAGGCTGCCGAAATTCTTAGGGTTTTGGGTTTGGCTGAAATTTGCATCACCTAGGGTTTCAAAATTCTAGGGTTTCTTGCATCTCTAAGTTTGTTAATTGCTTGGAGTGTGCTTCCATTGATTCTCTTTTACTTCATTGTCCATGCTTGTGTGTTTGAATTCAATTGTTTGGTTTTCACAATTGAATATTGCTGTTTGTGGTTGAATTAGAGAAAAGAAAGAAAAGGAAAGGAAAAGAAAAGAAAATTCGAAAAAAAAAAAAAAAACAGAAAGAAGAAGAAGAAGAAAAGAGAAGGTAGGATATTCAAAGTTGCTACATAGTTACAACAAAAAGAAAGAAAGTATTTGTTGATTGAGTTATTTTCATCATAGTTGGTGTCTTCTTTTATAATTACTCTTTCCCTCGTATAAATTCCTTGAGTCTCGTGTCATTTTATTCATTCCTTGTTTCTTTGATCTATATTACTGGTTGGAATAATACAAGGTTGTATTATCTTGATTTAGTTCAACTAGTTCTGAAAGAACTTGAGTGAGAAAACTTTTGAGGTAAAAGGCAAGAGAGTGTGAGACTATTATCGGGAAAAAGCCATTAAGAGTGAAACACGAGTGGAGTGTCATTATTTGAGTGTAAACACGTAAGGAAGTGTGTGAGGTTTTTCACTAACATTCTTTTTGTGCAACATATTATGATGTCTCATAGAAGTGACTCATCACCAAACGGTGTGGCAGATAACTCATCTTTTGTGTTGCAAACCATGCAACAACAGTTTGAGCGGTTGAACTTGGTGTTGGGTGAAGTGAGGGATAGGATGGATAATCAAGAAGAAGTGATTAGAAATCTGCAATGTGAGAGAGCTAGGAGGCGACATGAGCCTAGTATTGAGAATGAGTATGAGAAAGAAGAGTATGGTGAGTCTCTTATTGCTAGGCGTGCACTAAATACACAAATTAAGATGAATGATACAGAGCAGCAGAGTGAGAACGTTTTTCATACTAGATGCCACATCAACAACAAGGTATGTAGTATGGTCATTGATTTGAGGAGTTGTATTAATTTGGCTAGCACTACTTTAGTTGGGAAATTGAATTTACGTACCTTGAAACACCCTAGACCATACATGTTGCAGTGGTTGAGTGATTGTGGGGAGGTTAGGGTAAATAAGCAAGTGTTAGTTTCTTTTTCAATTGGAAAATATCAGGATATGGTCCTTTGTGATGTTGTGCCTATGCATGCTGGTCATATTTTGTTAGGGAAGCCATGACAATATGATAGGAATGTGATCCATGATAGGTTAAGGAACATGTACAGTTTTGAAAAGGATGGAAAAACAATCAAACTTGGTCCTTTAACTCCAACACATGTCCATGGGGACCAATTGAAATTGAAAAGTGAGGTTGCTCAAAAAAGAAAGAGTGAAAATGAGAGTGATCAAAAAAGAAAAAGTGAAAAGGAGATTGAGCAAACAAGCAAGAGTGAAAGTGAGAATGAGCTGAAAAGCAAGAGTGAAGGTGAGAGTGAGAGTGAGATTGAGCTGAAAAGCAAGATGAAGATGAGATTGAGAAGAAAAGAAATTGTGAGACCGAAATGGAGAAAGAGAGAGAAAAAAAGAAGAGGGTGAGAATAAGACCTCAAGCACAAGAGAGAATGAGTTAAAAAGTAATTGTGAGGTCGGGAGTACAAAAAAAGATGAAGAAAAAGAGAGTGACAGAAAAAAAGAGAGTGAAAAGAAAAAAGAATGTGAAAGGAAAAAAGAGAGTGAAAAAGAAAAAGAGAGTGGAAAGAAAAGAGAGTGTGAAAAAAGTGAGAGAAAAATAAAGAGAAAAGTGAGTTTTTATGCTAAGGAAGTCTTAATCCTAACGAACTTGACGTATGTTTGCCTAGTATTGTTGTCTCTTTGTTGCAGGGATATGAGGTCGTGTTTCTAAGTGGTGTATTTAGTGGATTGCTAGCCATTAGGGAGATAGAGCACTACATTGATTTTGTGCCAGGTGCAACAATTCCTAACCGACCTTTCTTGGAAGAACATGAGTCATTGACACACTTAAAGGGAAAAGGTAAGTTGTTGACTATAATGCGTGCTAAGCGGGAGGATTGTATTGAGACTTTTCCTCATGTATTCAATACACACAAGGTATGGAAACTTTTGTGGTTGATGCTTTAGCAAGAAGGTATGTACTTATCTTCATTTTAGATGCAAAATTGTTGAAACTTGAATATGATAAGGAATTGCATGCTAATGATTATGACTTTGCTAGTGTGTATGGAACATGTGAGAAAGCATCGTTTGGTAAGTTCTATAAACTAGATTGGTACTTGTATAGAAAGAATAGATTTTGTGTACCTACTAGTTTTATGCATAAGTTGCTTGTGTGTGATGGACATGGTGGTTTGTTGGGTAACCATGGTGTAAGAAAGACTTTTGTTGTGTTGCATGAACGTTTGTGGAAGTATCAATTGTCATTCATTGATGTATTGCATGAATGTTTGTGGAAGTATCATTTGCCTTTCAATGACGTGTTGCATGAACGTTTGTGGAAGTATCAATTGTCATTCATTGATGTGCTGCATGAATGTTTGTGGAAGTATCATTTGTCATTTATTAACATGTTTCAGGAACATTTGTGGGAGTATCATTTGCCATACATTGACTTGTTGCATGAACGTTTGTGGGACTATCATTTGCCCTTCATTGAGTTTGCATATATTTGGAGTAGTCATTCTGGTGTCAAGAAAATATTAGACATTTTGCATGAACATTTATGTTGGTCTAAGATGAAAAGAGATGTCAATTGTATTTGTGGCAGGTGCATTACATGCAGAAAGGCCAAATTTATACTTTTGCCACATGGGTTGCATACGCCCTTACCTATTCCTAGTGAGTCATGTGTAGACATATCTATGGACTTTGTTTTGGGGCTGCCTAGGAAAGAAAGGAGTAGAAATTCTATTTTTGTGGTTATGGATGGATTTATAGAGTTTGCATATAACAGGACCATGCATACTACCACTTTATATTCTCCTTTTGAAATTGTTTGTAGACTTAATCTATTTACCCCTTTAGATTTAATGTCTTTATCTGTTGACAACAGGAGTAGCTTTGATGGATGTTCTCAAATTCTTGAACAAATTAATGACAATGAATATGAAATCAATGATAATGTTACTAACATTTTTTCCTTTGATCCAGGTGGAGATTCGAGGTCGAATCCTTTTGAGGAGAGGGGGAATGATGGGAACCAAGGTGGGCCTAGTCTTAAAGATATGTTGCAAGTTCCAGATGGGCCAAATACAAGTTAAAGTGATGGGAACCAAGATGGGCCTAGTCTTAAAGATCATTTGCAACTTCCAGATGGGCCAAGAAGATCAAGGAGACAATGCAAGGATTGATGCAATCCACTTGGGACAAATTTAGCAAGAGCCCAACATTCAAGATGGGGCTTGAAGGATGAATATCTAGTTTTAATTCATTTGATTAGCTACGGAAGAGGGCAACGACAAGACTTAAAGGCTTTGAGCTCTTGAAGGGTTTCAACTTATTTAATTCATTTAAAGAACTTATCTTATTAGTTTAGAATAATTGAGTTTATTATGGGAAGCACTTAAGGGGGCCTATGCAAGGGATGTTGGGAAAGTTATTAGTTTATTGAACTAGGGTTAGGGTTACTGTAGCCGAGTTACTGTAGCGTGGCACTGTAGCCGCGGCACTGTTCATCCGGGGGCACTATTGGAAGATGGGGGTTTATTTTGGCTAGGGTTTCATTAGGTTTTGCTTTAAATACTCTCTGTAGCCTCATTCTAATCAGTTTATGAAGTTTATGAAATTTGATGAATTTATTCATTGTGAGTTGAGTTTTACTCCTCTTGTTCTTAATTGAACTTGTGAACTTATCAAAGGTAAATCACAACCTTTGTGGCGTTCCTCCTTTGTAATCTGGGTTCTTGAGACGGGTTCTTCAACGGGTCTAGATTTTAATATAATCTAGGTTCTTGAAACGAGTTCTCATTGGGTCTAGATTCTCCATCCTTGACTTGATTTTTTGGCTTTCTTGGTGAGTTTTCAAATTGATTATGGGTTCAAGGGATTTCATTCCCGCGGGTTCATATCACTCCTTCTAGACCCGTACCTCTAGCCACCTCCAGTGAAAACAGCCACTACACGTGGCTGACAGCCACTGTACGTTGGTTAGCCTCCATGTACGACCCTTCCGACGTCATCAACTGTGACGGTCACCGAACAATGCATAGGCCAATCCCGATGATGGTATAACCCTCTATCCCTCGTTATTTATGTCAAATGTTAGTTGGTTGGCTAGGATGTGTGGATTGTGCTATTAGTATTGTGAAGTTCGTTGTATTGTGGAGTTCGTTGTGTAGTGTGGTGATGTGATGTGCTGTGTATGTGAAGTGTTGGGCGTAGTTGGGAACTGTGTTGTGTAGTGTCCTGGACTGTGCTGGGAAGAGTACACGTTGAGTGTACTCTGTGTGGCATAGCGTGTGTGAATGAAGTGTACTCCTTGTAGTGGAGTGATGCACCATATGGCATGTATGCCGTAGTGGTGATGTGGCATAGCGTGTGTGAAGGGAGTACACGTGGAGTGTACTCAATGAGGTGAATCGATACACCGTGTGGCGTGTCGTAGAGATAAGGATAGTTGGTAGTTGATGGGCGTAGAGCGTGGTGAGTAGTGTTGGGAACTGTGGAACAGTGTCCTGAGGTAGTTAAGACGTGGCCTGTAGTCTGAGGTGACAGGTGTCACCGTGTTTGGCTTATGGCTGGGAGTATGTGTGAGGTGGCAGAACAAGTGAAAGAGTGCGCAGCGGAAGCATGACTGTGGAATGTCACGAAGTGACATGGTTACTAGTAATCGTGCTTATGATGGGTGAGGAGTTAGTGTAAGATTGGTATAGCAGGAACGTGACGAGATGTCACGATGTGTCAGGAGTATGTGAGGGACCGTACTCATGATCAGTTAGGAGTTGGCGTAGAAATGACGTAGTAGGATGACAGGTGACGTGACAAGGTCACGGTGTAGCTTGGGAGTAGTCTCGAGCTATATGACGTGACGTAAGGCGTAGTTGTGAACGAAGTCTTGTCGTGTTAAGTGTTGGGATGAACTATCAAGAAGGACGGGTAGCATGAAGAGTCATGCTAGTTGGTTAAGAGATGGTTGGTATCGGAGTATGGCGCTTGTCCCTCCGAGCACGTGATCTACGGATTATATGTTGGTCTTAGGTGGTAAAGGGATAAGGTATGTGTGTAATCTGGTTAGACACATGTACCAGACGGATTTACCATTTGTAATGGGTAATCTGTCCTTAGCATGGTTACACGGTGCTTAAGCCTCAGAATTGGCTTAAAGCCATATGGCGTGTATGGATGGGAATGAGGATTTAGTGTGAGCTAAGATGTATGAAGATAGTGATAGGTGTATTGTCTAGGATTGGGATGCATGACTTAGTCGGTCTGAGTCTTGCATCAGAATGTGGTCAATAGGAAGAGTAAGACAAAGGTCTTAGAGTCTTAACCCTAAGGTGAAATCATGGGTTTACTTTAGTGGATGAGCACTTGAGGTAAGACCTTGAGTTTGGAAGAGGTAGTGACCGTAAGTTGATCTCAAAGTTTTTAACATAGTAAAGGGCACGTAAGAGCACGTGATAGCAGGAGAGTGTTCCAAGTGAAGTGTAGTTCTGCTTCTAGTTTAGTTGCTTATGCATTAGTAAAAGAATGACGTCAAGGTTATGTGTATGCGTGTACGTTGCCATCTGACACGCACATGAATGGACTGCATGATATGAAAGTAGCATGGAGTCCAGGTAAGTATTACGTTCATACTCTTTTAGAGTTTTCTAAAATATACGAAATGAAAATGAAATGCTTTTCCGTTACGATGCCTTACGAAATGACACGAAAGATGTTTTACGAAAGCATGCTTAAGTGTTCAAAGGTATATGTATGTACGGCCCTCCTTGACAGCCCCTTTTTAAGCAACCAAAGTATTAATTGTATGCATGTGAATGGATAACTATACATAGTATCAATTGTATGTATTTTTCACGAAAAGAAATGTTGAGGCTTATGCCTGATGCTTTAACTGATGCTTTAAACGACGCAAAGAAAGTATGTTGTTTTAAAAGGTCCCTATGAACTGATGCTTTATGGATGCCATGAAAAATGATGTTTAAGCCCATGCTTTCAAATGATATTTCTCCATGAACGAATTGCTAAATGAAAAGGACTGAAAGGATCGAACTGATAGAAAGGACTGAAATAAAATGCATGAAAATACGTAACAGCCACATGAATGAATGAAAAGGGTTCCAATAGACTGGGCAGATTGCAATGCCTGGTAAGTAGTACTGGTAGTGCACCCAGTGCTGCCCCCTAACGGAAAAGGGATTCCCAACCCGTAGCCACGGGCGGAGTCCAGGTCCAAAAGACTGCTAACCTTAACAGACGGGGTGTAACAGTGTGTACCGGCCAATGAAAGTGATAAGAAAGAATGTATAAATGTATGAACGCATCGCATTCTTTAAGAAATGAAGGCACTGACGGGAGAAATGCTTTACGAAAAGAAAGCCCATTTTTAAAGAAAAACCCCATCTAGTGATTTTTTTAAATGAATGCACGTATGCATATACGTATAGTATGTATGAAATGATGAATGCATGAATGAAAAACCTATGTTATTTTAACCGTATGAAGTAATGCTTACGAATCATCGACTCATTTTAGTTTTTATGTATGCCCTCCCCCCACAGGAACTAAATGAGCAGTACGCGTCAGGACGGACACGGCCCATAGGGTATAGTATGAAAATCTACGCATGAGAGTTTAATTGTATGAGAGGCCCTTTATTTTAAATTTGATGTTTTACCCTGTAAACCTCTTTTATTCTCAAAGCATATTTTATTTTATAACGCAGAGTCTTGCACCCTAGGTATGAAAGTAAAAAGTTTTAAACCGAACGGTAATTCCCGTCGTCTTTTCTAAAATCATTTTATATAAAGTTTCACCACAAGGATGGGTGTTACTGTAATACCCCGCTCCTTCCTTCTTACGTACGTTTCTCTCTTTCTGACGTACGTTTCTTCTTTATGATGTAAGCAAATCCTAAGGGCAGAGATTTTGTAAATTGTCTGCCTCTTCTATCCAGCGACTGCGAGCCTTGTCAGGCGTGCCGAACCATGATGACGTCTTTCGTAGGATATCGTATGACTTCTAGGGCACGCCTAGTATTTTAAATGTGCTGGAAATATTTATAAAGAGTATTTTCAGTGTTATTGAACTAAGCTTGATTTTAAATACGACAATTATAATATATTCTTGAAGAGCTCCAAAAATATTATAATTGCCAGAAATCATTTTAATATCATTATTAAAAATGATTTCAACTATTTAAGATATTATGGGATTTAAATTATGTTGAAAGCTTTTATTAATTAAATAGTTTTATTCTCTTTAATATGTTAAGTGAGACTTCATCATTTTATTAATGATGAAGGAATATTACTTTATAAACTAAAGTTAGTTTAAAATAATATTCTACCTTAATTCCTCTAAGCGCTTTTAATTAAGTTAATAGTTAATGTATTTTGAATCAGAGTTTGAGATCCATCGTTAGATCATTACGTGGATCCCCGGACGAAGGGACTGCGTTAAATACCCAGACCCCCACACTTTTCCCTCAGCTCTCTCTCTCTCCTCCCTCTCCCCAGCGTACGCAGTACGCGACTTCCCTCTCGCCTGAACTGCTCCATGCCTCAGCCCAGCACCGTCGTGCGTCGCCAGCCCTCACCACCGGCACCACCAGCTCCACCTCAAGCCGGTGAGCCTCCATAGCCCAGCCCATCTCTCTCACGCTCTCCCTTTCTCCCTTTCGGAAGTGCACAGCCCGATCGGACTTAGTGCTTACTGCGCCGCCGGGCACCGTCCTTCGGCGCCACCACTGCTACAGCAGCTTCCTCTTCCACCGGTCATCACCCTCCAGCGAGCTCAGCCCCTCCCATGCAGTCACCTTCCCAGTCGCACGCACCAGAGACCCAAGCACGACTTCACCGTGGGCGACCTCTAGCACCGTCGTACGTGGCACCCACGGCCGCCAAGCACTGCCATGGACCTCCCCTTCCCTCCCCCTTCCTCCTCCACGTGACCCACGGCCAAAAGCCCTTGTCCACCGCACGGGCTTCCTCTATTCACACGCACGGGTTGCACACCTTCCACTGCCGTGCACCGCCACCCATGACAGATGACCACTACCTCCAGCCTCCTTAGGCCACCACCGAACTATCCCGACTGCCATTAGCTCCAATCTACCACCCATGCACGCGCACGCGCACACTCTCTCTCACTCTCCCACGCTTCTCCTCCACCGTGCTGCCATATCCGCCGCCAAGAGCCACTGTGGCGCCACCCCAGTGCCACCATGAGCTCCACCAGCAACCCCTTAGTCCAACCCTAGGTCCAAACCACCACTTTGAGTGGTGGATAGTCACTGCACGTGATGGACAGCCATTGCGCGTGGCTGACCGTCACTGTACACGGCTAGATTCGCCGTGTTACGCTCCTTGCCACCATCACAAGGCCACCACGAGCCCCTCCAAGACCACACCTAGCTATCCAAACGCTTAAACAATCACCGTATGCGGTTTATCTACCACGTACGACCCTTCCGACGTCTTCAACCATGACGGTCAACGAGCAACGCCCGTCAATGGTATAACTCTTTATCCCTCGTATTTATGTTAGATATTGATTAGTTGATTAGGTTGTGGACTGTGCTGTTAGTATTGTGGAGTTGTGGTATTGTGATGTGGTACTGTGTAATGAAGTGTTGGGCATTCTGTGTAGTGAAGTGTTGGGCATATCTGTGTTGTATGGAGGTGCATTGTGCTGTGTAGTGCGCTGTGATGTATTGGGTGTAGATGAGAAGTGTTGTGGACTGTGCCATGAAGTGTGGTTGGGGAATATGTGTTGTATTGGTGACGTGACAGGTGGAATGGAAACAGTACACGCTGTGTGTACTCTATATGTGGCGTAGGGTGAGACAATGAGAGTATATGTAAAATATACCCTCCTGGTATAATGTGGAACGGGATGAGTACAAGTGGAGTGTACTCTGTGGTGTAGTGCGTGTAAAAGGAGTACACGTGGAGTGTACTCCATGTGGTGGATTGATGCACCATATGGCGTACACGCCATAGTGGTGATGTGGCATGTATAAAAGGGAGTACACGTAGAGTGTACTCCATGTGGCGAAGTGATGCACCATATGGCTTATGCCATAATAGTGATGTGGCGTAGTGTGTATGAAGAGAGTACATGAGAAGTGTACTCCATGTAGTGGAACGATGCACCATGTGGCGGATATGCCAAAATGGTGATGTAGCGTGGTGTGTATGAAGGGAGTACATATGGAGTGTACTCCATGTAGTGGAACGATGCACCATGTGGCGGATATGCTATAATGGTGATGTGGCGTGATTTGTATGGAGTACATGTGGAATGTACTCCGTAAGGCGGATTGATGTACCATATGGTTGTATGCCATAATGGTGATGTGGTGTATGTGGAATGGGACGAGTACACATTGAGTGTACTTTGTGTGGTGAAGTGATGTATTATATGGCGGGTATGCCATAGTGATGATGTGGCGCAGCATGTGAGAAGAGAGTACGCATGGGATGTACTCCATGAGGTGCAGCGATATGCCGTGTGGCGTGTCGCAGTGATAAAGATGGTTGTGTGATTTATGGGCGTGGAACGTGATGAGTAGAGTCGAGAACTGTGGAACAGTATCCCGGAGTAATTATGGTGAAGCCTGTAGTCTAAGGTGACAAGTGTCACCGTGTTGGACTTACGGTTGGGAATAAGGATGAAGTAGCAGAATAAGTGCAAGAGTATGCAGCGGAAGCATGACTGGGCAACGTCACCTCGTGACGTGGTTACTGACAGTCGTGCTTGCCATGTGATGTCCAACCCACATTTATCGAGTGGGTTGGATTGGGTCTATCGGGTGGGCTAGGCCCATGACATTTTTTGATCAGGCTACCTAACACTAGATTATTAGAGTGATTTGGCTTAACTATGATGGCTTAAGTAAATCCAAGTACACTAAGATATTGTTAAGCCAGATTCTGGCTTAACTAAATCTAACCGAAGAACTGCTTTTATTAAACACAAATACAAAATACACCTAGAAGATATTTCTCAGAATTTTGAAAACAACATACACAAACAAGTTTTAATACCACAGAATGACATTGAAGGAAATAAAAGACTGGGTAATCATCAATAAACATCTTTAGATCCATTTCTCTATCAGATATTATCATCAGGCATTTCACTATAAAAATAAATTGGTAGGCAGAGAGGTCGGTCTTGTGTTACTATGAGGAATGGAGTGGCAGTTTCAATTATCTCAAATTGAATAACATTGCATATAAAGCAAAAACAACCTACAGAATGGCTTACTTCTACGGGAGGATCTAAGGTTGAAATGGTGACAAAAAAGCTATAAATTGCAAAAATATTGATGATAGTTCATGAAACCATACAGATGGCACATGAGAATCTATTAAAACTTAACCAAATAAATAAATGACGTGGCCTTGTTATCTCAAGTAGTACTCAGTTTTTACAGCTATATATGCATATAATTCCCACTCACTCTAAACTCATAAAGAGATTTTCTAGACATAAAATATAAGAATTCTATCACATCCTCAAATACCAAATTATAGATCTATTCATTTTTTTTTTCAAATAATTTTCCGTGTCTCACCACTTTCACATGCAAATATATATAGATAGAGTAATGCTACGTATAGTTATGAAGTATGCAAGCATTACGCAGTCGCTTTGAAAAAAGTAGAATTCACTATTAAAAAGTCCTGTATTTATTTACTTTTTTAAAATAATTGTACGGCGCTTGCACACTCATAATTGCAACTATCATTTTTCATATTTATCTCAAAAATACATTTTTTCCAAACACATTAGTTCACAGGACACATGGCTTGGTTGTACAATCAGAACCCCATACATGAGTAAAATGGAGAAGATCCAAAAATTGGAAAGCATCAAAATTTACTGAACCTGATCAACCCCCATTAATAGTCAAATATTACTTTCCTTTTTTAATTGAGATTATCTGTTTATTGGGTATAAAAAAAAAAATGGACCACGTGCCTTGCACATGACCGTCAAACTAGTGTATATTAAAAGTCAAAGAAACTATTAAACAATTGGCGGGCTGTGGGATTGCAAACAAATCGAGCCGAGCCAAATTCGAATAAAGGTATTCACGATCGAGTAGCATGTTAACTCATTCGAATCCAATTCGAATTCGAATAGACTTGAATATCCTTGTTCTAACTCGGCTTGTTAACCATTAATATTGTTCGAATTCGACTTGAGCTTGACTAGCTAAAACTCAATTTTTTTAATTCTTATTTTTATCTTTTAATTAATATAAAATATTTTAAATTTTACCAAAATTTTAACCAGTTAACTCCACCCAAATGATTTTGATTAAAAAAATCTTATTATATAAAGTTTTATAAAATAAAATAACTTATAATTATAAATTAAAGAAAATAACACATAAGATAAATGCAATAAACTAAACTATTTAAGATATATAGATAACGTACATCATAAATCAAAAGTTCTAGTTGTAAAATATATTATTATTAAATATATCATAGTATACATTACTAAATATTATATTTATAAGTGTATTACAAGCATATGATATATAAGTTTATAGTTATAATATATAAGTTATTGTACATATATTACATTATAAAAAAGAAATATCATCAACTTTTGTTATGATACGATTATATATACGAATTATATTTAATCAATTAAAGTTAACTTGGTAATTGTTTCGAGTAATTTATATTCACTCATTTATTTATAATTACCATAACAATAGGCTATAATCTATATAACAATTATAAAATTAATATATAACATTAATGTTATATTATAATATAATATATATATAATTATAAACTAAATTTACAAAATAAACCGTATTACATACATAAAATACCTTGATATATCATATAACTAGTAATAAAATAAATAACTAGATATTCATAACTAATTACATAAAATATATACTAAAACAGAATGTAGTTTTTCCCACGACCATGTCTGTCCATAAGACCCAGATTTAATGCCACAAATGCCTTTTTTCTGACATTATCTAGTCGTGGCAACATCGTCAGAAATAACTGGCCCAACATACTACTATATCTTGCGACCTCAATTTTTGTCCCAAAAAGGCTCTTTTCTGGCATGACCAAATCCTCAGATAAAGCATACATTCGGTCGGGAAAAGGTGGCCCAGCAGGTGGTCTCTTCGCCAGGAAAAAATAATTATGGTGACATCTTTCGCCGGAATTGAGTATTTCCTGTGAATAATTTCTATGGGATATACATATTTCTAGCGATAGTGACTTGCCAGAAATGTATTTCCCATATAAGATTTCTGTCCATAATATATATGCCAGAATTAACATCATTTTATTTGTAACCAAATTGTATCGTCAGAAATACATTTTTCCCAGCAGTTTATAATTGCCAGATTTATAGAGTTGTGGCATATATAGGTCCTTCAAAAACACACAAAACCGATAAAAATAATTCACTAGAAATAATAATTTTTTACAGGAACACAATGTCAGAAATGGTCTTCCAGATAATCCATTAAATAGATCATATTTTGGACATGCTGAAATACCGGAAAAAATATATTATTATTATAATTATTTTTTACAATTAATGCCACGGCTTACATTCAGATTTTATGTACTTGGTTCAGTATATGCAGATTTTATACTTGTAAGTGCACGGCTTACATTCAATATTTATGGACATGCACAAGTGCATGTGCATAAAATCTATCTTAAGCCGTAAACTACATCTGTAATGTTAACTAGAAGTGGCCAGCATAAATCCAAAATTATACCCAAAACGTAAGAACAGAAACGGGAGCTGGATTAGCATACATGCATATATTGAAATGGCACATCGTTTCATTGCATGTCACCAACATGCACATATTTACAAAAAAACATGCATTGGTGCAGTCTACACAAAATAACTAGCATGTATTAACTTAAAGCATGATCGTGCATCTCATACAATTTTGGATTGTTCATTCTATATCCTTACATGAAGATCTTCTTCCTAAACTGCATGCATGGAGGCTTGGATTCTTAATTGGTTCTTTGTGCTGCTCAGGCACTCCAATTCTACCTTGTGGGATCTTTAATCCCTATAACATATAGCTGCAATATTGGATAAAGATTATGAAAATTATCCTATACACACTTTGGGAACATAATAAATATATTAAATAAGAAAATCATAAATAAACTAATAATATATAATTAAGTATATAAAATATAACTAACATGCAATAAATATAATACATATATATATATATATATAACACATTACAAGTTTCAAAATGAGTTCAAACAAATCAAGTACTCGAGATTATACGAGTTTCATTTACGAGCTTATAAATTAAATCAAGTCGAATAAAGTTTATACGAGTTTTGCTTGTTTAATATTCGAATCAATATTAATGCTTACGACTATTTATCTATTTAATAAATGAACCAAATTCAAACTAAATATATACTAGCCAAGTTCAAACTATTCACGAGCTACTAGGACGATTTGCAGCCGTAGGTCATGGGCATCCAAAGTTGGCCCAATTAGTTTCACATGCATTCCAGCCAATTCCTTGTTAACGATACTACATTAGCCACTGTTTGGAAAACATCGATCTCAGTTGGCAGTGGGAGCCGATCGAGGAAAAAAAAATCATGAATCAATTAATTAATGGTGTTTCAAAAACTTCCCGTGCTTTGAAAAAAACAAATGAAATTAATTTCGTTGTGCTTAATTTTTAGAGTTCTGCTACGGCTATCTATCGAAGAAGTGGTCCAAATCACTTTAAAAAATAGTATATTTTATTTTATGTATTTTTTTAATTATCATAAACAAATTTTAAAAAAAATAAAAAATTCATAATATCATTAAAAATATTTTCTTAATCATTAAATACAAAAAAAAGAAAAAAACCCTTATTCAAGACATTTTTTAGATCCGAAATTCGAGACTAAAAGTATTTCTATAATTTCTATTGATAGACGAAAAATACAACTCACAAAAAAAAACTATATCAATTAATGCAGAAAATACAACTCACAAAAAAAAAAACTATATCAATTAATGCAGAAAATACAACTCACAAAAAAAAACTATATCAATTAATGCAGAAAATACAACTGGTCACCATTAATGTCGATTTTTCTTAGCGGGAAGGAAGCCAGTTAGATTAAATACTAAATAGTCGACTTCTTTTCACTTACCTTACCACTTATAATTTATATCTGTCTGTCATTTCTATCGTTTCTGTTCATTACAAATCCAGCTTAGAAACTTGACGTTGGGAAAAAAAAAAATAGTGAAAGAAAGAACGATCAGAGAGCACAAAATGCCGGCCGGTTGCTTATTGCACTTGCCACTGGAGGTATGCACGACAACTTTCAACTTGGAGAAGGCCGTATGCAACCATGGCTGTTTCATGATGGCTCCTAACTCTTGGATTCCATCCACCCAAATTCTTCAACGTCCGTTACGACTTTCAAACTTCAGTACCTCTGTCGTTGTTTCTATTTCAAACCCTCCGGGCAATGCCTCTATCATCATTGAAGTCCATAATACTGACAATATTTCTCCCGAGGATGAGAAAATTATCCTGGTATTTCTCTCTCTAATGTTTGTTTGCATGTGCTGTCGTAATTAAAAAAGCCATTAACAACAAAAGCATTACGAAGAAAAACGATAAATTAATGTACGTGCGGTGGCATGCATGCAAATGGCAGGAACAGGTCGCTCGGATGCTAAGGATATCAGAGAGAGATGAAACGGATTTGAGGGAGTTCCAAAATTTGCATCCAGAAGCAAAGGAGAAAGGTTTTGGTCGATCTTTCCGTTCTCCCACAATATTTGAAGACGCCATTAAGTCTATCCTCCTTTGCAACTGCACGTAAGTTCTGATTTTTAATGTTCTGTACAGCGTAGTAGTTTTTTTTTTCTTCTCTACCCGTAAGTAGAATTATTTGTACGTTCTTTTCGTTCTTCCACACCATTTGAATATGCGCCGTTAAGCCATGCATTAATCCTCTTTTGCAGGATTATATAAACAGACCCCGGGCAGCTCATATAAATTCTTATAGTTATGTTTAAAAAAATTTTAAAATTACGATAATATCATTTTAAAATGATGATTTTTTATTTTATTTTTCTCTTTTTTATCAATGATACTACACACAATCTCCCGATCAGGACAGCACACGCAGCCCATATTATTACTTTCCCGCATAATGGTTTCATTTGATTTTTTTTTAAATGCTATTTTGGGACCATAAATATACTAATCCTTCTTATATCTGCAATTTTGATCAATAGGTGGAAAAGGTCATTGGACATGGCCAAAGCTCTTTGTGAGCTTCAATCACAATTAGCCAATGGCAGTCTGATATCCACGAAATGTGAAGATTTAAACAAAAAATCTCTAAATAAAGGATCAAAGAGAAAGCGAGCTGCAACTGAAAAACTAACCGAGGACAAAAAATGTGCCGAGGATTGTTCAGATTCTCAGATGTTAAATGGCAAAAGTACTACGTCTTTAGAGAATTTCCCGAGCTCGAGAGAACTTGTTAGCCTGGACGAGTATTTCTTGGAAAAGCATTGCAATGTTGGGTATCGAGCAAAACGCATTCTACAACTCGCTAAACATGTGGAGAGTGGAAAGCTTGACCTTCAAAAATTTGAAAAGGAGTCTAATAGCGTATCTGCCCAGGAAGTATTTGTCAAATTGAAGAGAATTAAAGGCTTCGGTCCGTTTGCTTGCGCCAACTTGATGATGTGCATGGGATTTTATGAAATGGTTCCCATGGATTCTGAAACTAGACGTCATTTACAACAGGTTCTCGCGAGCATTATTTCACTGCATGCCTTCATATATGTAGATGATCTAAAATAAAGTACTGTATATATATAGATGTCGTAGTGTTTTCTGATCTCTACTAATATTATCATTATATTCATTGTGCATGTAAGGTTCACGGGAGAGAGAAGGAGAATGTCAAGGAATCTATTAAAGATCTTTACAATAAATATGCACCATTTCAGAGTTTGGCATACTGGTATGCTTCATTTCATGCATCTTATATACATGATTACTATTTTCAAAACTATATGCTATAAATTATATCAGTACTCTTCTTGATCGATCTACATATATATATATATATATATATATATATATTGGTCTCTGATTAGTTCTTCTTTTCCGATCTTCTTCATTATTTTTTTTCATTCTGGTTTCCAGAAAATCATTTTTAGTTTCTGTTGCTTTCAGGTTCGAGCTGGTGAAGGACTACGAAACGAAATTTGGAAAGTTAAGCGAGTTGCCAAGCTCTAGTTATCATATTGTGACTTCAACTCGATCAGATTCAAGGGTACCACTTGGGTTGTCTGCTGAGACGTCATAATTGAATTCCAAGCATTTTGATCGACCATCCTATATTAACATTTCTCTTTGTCCAATCAATCATGTATTAACCCAAGTGAACAGCATGGCACTATGTTTTAGCTTGACTTAATTCATGATTAGTCGACACAGTAGTGGCAGTAATTACATTTACCGAGCGCGCTTTTCAATGAACATTTATATAATGATTCTGGGTTGCTGTGTTTGTTGGAATTTAACACCCTTAATTACCATTTATTGGGACTGATATCTGGATATTCACTAAATTTGTCTTCTCTCTCATGAATGATTTTATGGCTTCAGATTCTTTGAGTACTACTTAGACAACTTCCCAATAAATAAGACTTCTGGACTTCTCCAGTTAATTATATATAGCAATCCGAAATGATAAACAAGATCTGGATAAGTCATTAATTGGCCTGCCAGCTTGCACATATATTTTTATATACGTACAATTTTATTCCCATCACGCTCGATTTTTTCAATACAAGCTACAAGTACGGATCGTTATCATTCCCAAGAATGTGTCCAAAATAAAAATATATAAATTAATCGATTTTATAATTATTATACAACTCGATAAAATAGTATTATTTTTGTGAATTTACTTAAATTTATTTTATTTAACGAATTTAAATTCAAATAGTGATAATATTTTATTAAATATAATAATTGTGTGTATGAAATGCCCAAACCATGTCCACGGACCACGTTGTCTTAGCTTTGGATTCGAAGTGTCCTAAGTACTTTTACCCACTTGAGGCGTCACGCTACATCAAAATGATAATTGAAAACAACAGAAAGGAAATCTTGGAGTAATCGCATAAGGCTAATACGAGGGTGTATGTCAAGGCTTGCTTCAAGTCAATTGTATGCAGGATTGTTAGGCCAATAAGCTCTACACAACAGCATCCATCTTTGTAGCAATTGGATCAATGAGTGGTAGGGATGTGCATCCAGATACGGATCCGGGATATCCGGATCCGGATCCGGCTTTTTAAAATCAGGCGGATATCCGCCCGGATAAATCCGGTCAAAATCCGGGCGGGTATCGGATTTGGATCTGGACATCCGGATAACCGGATTTTATACCTGGTTTTTAATTTTTTTGGTTTTTAATTTTTTATTAATTTTTGTAACACTTTTTAAAAGACTTTTTTTATATTGCTTTCATTTTTATTTTTTTTATACAATAAATATTTTAGGCATTTTAAAACTTTTTTTTGTCCATTCAAATTTTTATAAAATAAAATAAATAATAATAGACATCAGCACACAATACTACATATTTCATTGATTACATCACAATGCAAAACATCAATTTTATCTTAGATTTACACTTCAACAAATGGGATTTAAGCTTATTGACATTAAATAATCGAATTGGTTTCAGGAAGAAGTCTCCTTTGCTCCTTGTTCCAAGCATCTGACAAAACGATTCCTGCAAATAAAATAAAATCAAATATGAGTTGATACAAACGACAATTTTGTGAATAGGGGAGAATTTACACGTAAAATTTATTTTTAGAAGGAATAATTTTCCGTAAAAACTCTTACATTCAATAGAGGCGGCAAATCAACATTAAGGAAGGTCCTCTCTTAGAACAAGCAAAGCGTAAAATCATAAATATCTCGCAAAATTTTTCCAACCCCAATCTTAAAATGTTACTCAACGGAGCAAAATAACAGCATCCAATGGTCAAAAAAGAAACAATCTCGAAGCCATAACATTCAAACTCTCCCAGCAACCAAACACAAAGGGAGTTAGAGCTTAAACTTGGGGAATAGCGAGAATAGGCTTTTGGGTCTTCTTTACTGCTTGCGATTTGGGTTTTTTCAGCCATTTTCTTGTCAGGTCAAAATCGATTTTGGATTAGAATGTGGGGTTGGTTTGGAGGTGGCAGTGAAAACAGAGCAAGTAAAAAATGAGGGGTTTTGCAACACCAAATCTTGTCTTCTCGTTCTAGGTTACAAAATTTACAAATAAACAACAAAAAATATTTTCAGTAGAAAAAATAAAACAAACACAGATACAAATCCAAACCCAAAGGATAAAAAAGAAAAAAGAAAAACATAGATAAGCCGACAGATTTGAGATTGAACAAATACGAGTACCATACCAACAGAAACTTAGATCTACAAGTACAGGAACTCAGATCTACAAACCCAGAAACTTAGATCTACAAAACCAAAAACTCAGATCTAAAAACACAGAAATAGATCTAGCCAAAGTGGTAAACAACCAACGAGAGAGGAAAGTGATATACAAACCGAGAAAGCATCTGAACATTATTTTTCAGAAGCAAAAAATTACACACAGTTCTACAAAATTTATAGTGTTGCGAGCATGTAGATCTATAAACACATTTTTGCTAGAAGATTTTAAAAATAAGAAAACCCAAAAAGTAGATCTACAAACACAGAATCTCAAATCTACAAATACAAACTTAGAGAGAGAGAGAGAGAGAGAGAGAGAGAGAGAGAGAGAGAGAGAGAGAGAGCTCACGGAGAAATAGATGTAGATGGGGGTTTCAGATGAAGCATGTACAAACCCTAAGAGAGAGACAAGGATTGATATGAACCCGCGGGAATGAAATCCCTTGAACCCACAATCAATTTGAAAACTCCCCAAGAAAGCCAAAATCAAGTCAATGGATGGAGAACCTAGACCCGATGAGAACTCGTTTCAAGAACCTAGATTATATTAAAATCTAGACTCGTTGAAGAACCCGTCTCAAGAACCCAGATTATAAAGGAGGAACGCCACAAACGTTGTGATTTACCTTTGATAAGTTCAAAAGTTCAATCAAGAACAAGAGGAGTAAAACTCAACTCACAATGAATAAATTCATCAAATTTCATAAACTTCATAAACTGATTAAAATGAGGCTACATAGAGTATTTAAAGCAAAACCTAATGAAACTGTAGCCAAAATAAACCCCCATCTTCCAAAAGTACCCCTAGATGAACAGTGTCGTGGCTACAGTGCCGCGCTACAGTAACTCGGCTACAGTAACCCTAACCCTAGTTCAATAAAATAATAACTTTCCCAACATGCCTTTGCATAGGTCCCCTTAAGTGCTTCCCATAATAAACTCAGTTATTCTAAACTAATAACATAAGTTCTTTAAATGAATTAAATAAGTTGAAACCCTTTAAGAACTCAAAGCCTTTAAGTCTTGTCGTTGCCCTCTTCCGTAGCTAATCAAATGAATTAAAACTGGATCTTCATCCTTCAAGCCCCATCTTGAATGTTGGGCTCTTGCTAAACTTGTCCCAAGTGGATTGCATCAATCCTTGCATTGTCTCCTTGATCTTCTTGGCCCATCTGGAAGTTGCAAATGATCTTTAAGACTAGGTCCATCTTGGTTCCCATCATTCCCCCTCTCCTCGAAAGGATTCGACCTCGAATCTCCACCTAAATCAAAGGGAAAGTGGTTAGTAACATTGAAAATAGTAGAAACAGGATACTTACCTGGAAGATCCATTAGATATGCATTTTCATTAATTTGTTCAAGAATTTGGAATAGTCCATCCAAGCTACCCATATCATCAACTGGTGAAGACTTTAGATCTAAAGGAGGAAATTGATTAAGTCTATAAACAATTTCAATTGGTGAAAATTTAGTAGTGGCATGAATACTCCAATCATATGTAAACTCAATGAATGGCAAACAATACTCCCACAAATGTTCATGAAGCACATCTAAAGTCTTCCTCGAACCAAAATGACCACTCCAATATGCAAACTCAATGAATGGCAAATGATACTCCCGCAAACGAACATACAACAAGTCAATGAATGGCAAATGATACTCCCATAAACGTTCATGCAACATGTCTGAAATCTTATTTTCACCAGAATGACCACTCTAATTACATGCAAACTCAATGAAATACAAATGATACTCCCGCAAACGTTCATGCAACACGTCAATGTATGGCAAATGATACTCCCACAAACGTTCGTGCCATACATCAATGAATGAAAAATGATACTTCCACAAACGTTTGTGTAACACGTCTTTGAATGGCATATGATATTCCTACAAACATTCATGCAACACAACAAAAGTCTTCCTTACACCAAGGTTACCCAACAAACCACCATGTCCATTACACACAAGCAACTTAAGCATAAAACTAGTAGGCACACAAAATTTATTCTTTCTAAACAAGTATCAATCTAGTTTATAGAACTTACCAAGAGATGCTTTCTCACATGTTCCATACATACTAGCAAAGTCATCATCATTAGCATGCAATTCATTATCATATTCAAGTTTTAACAATTTTGCATCTAAAATGAAGACAAGGACATACCTTCTTGCTAAAGTATCAACCACAAAATTTTTCATATCTTGTGTGTATCTGAATACATGAGGAAAAGTCTCAATACAATCCTCCCGCTTAGCATGCATTCTAGTCAACAACTTACCTTGTCCCTTTAAGTGTGTCAATGACTCATGTTTTTCCAAGAAAGGTCGGTTAGGAATTGTCGCACCTGGCATAAAATTAATGTAGTGCTCTATCTCTCTAATAGGTGGCAATCCACTAAACACACCGCTAGGAATCATGACCTTATATGCCTGCAACAAAGAAATAACAACACTAGACAAAGAGCCATTAAATTCATTAGTATAAAAGCTTGCCTTAGCATAGAAACTCAATTTTGTCTTTTTGTTTTTCTCTGCAACCTCTCTTTCCTTTTCCTCTTGTCGCTCCACTCTTTTTTCTTGACTCTTAACCACCTCTATACTTTCTTTTTATCTCTCTCTTTCTTTTGATGTTTTGGCCTCATTCTCTTTTTTCCTCACTCTCTTTGTTCTTTTCACTCTCTGTTTTTCTTTCACTCTCCTATTTTTTTGAACTCTCGGCCTCACAATTATTTTTCAACTCATTCTCTCTTTTTCTTGAGGTTTCAGCCTCACCCAAATCATTTCCCTTAGGTGGTTCGGTCTTCCCCTTTGTTACAACTTGATCATTTTTATCCCACTTTGGTTTCCAATGAGTACTAGAAACCAAAGTATACTTTTATGTACCCTTTCCTTTTAACCGCCTCTCCACCTTCATAGCCATGTGCACCATATCCTCTACCTCCTTATAATGTTGCAACTCAACTACATTGGCTATCTCCCTATCCAACCCACTCAAAAATTTTGTCATCGTGGCCTCCTGATCCTCCACCTCTATCCAACTACATTAGCCCGAATCATAGCCACCTCTATCTCCTTATGGTAATCCTCTACACTCCTAGACTCCTGTGTAAGCTTTTCTAGTTTTTGGTAGATGTCTCTATAGTAGTGGTTAGGTACAAATCTTTGCCTCATGATTGCTTTCAACTCTCTCCATGTTTCTACAGGCCTCTCAAAATTCCTCCTCCTATTGGATACTAATTGATCCCACCAAATAATCGCATAATCAGTGAACTCAATTACAGCCAACTTCACCTTCTTCTCCTCAGAGTAATTATGCTAATCAAACACCAACTCTATTCTTTTCTCCCACTCTAAATAAACTTCAGGATCAGTTCTATCTTGGAATGATGGTATTTTCATTTTGATGCTTCCAAGATTCTTTTCTACTCTATCTTGACCCCCCTGAGTTTGCCCTAAGGCCTCTTCCATGCCTAACTCCTCTAAGTCCACCCAATCCAACTTCAAATGTTAAGCCTTCCTCATCCTCACCAAACTCTCCATTCTTATACCCATTCTCAATTCTAGGCTCACGTCGCCTCCTATCTCTCTTACCTTGCAGATTTCTAATCATTGCTTCTTGATTATCCATACTATCCCTCACTTCACCCAACACCAAGTTCAACGGCTCAAACTGTTGTTGCATGGCTTGCAATACAAATGATGAGTTATCTGCCACACCTTTTGGTGATGAGTCACTTCTATGAGACATCATAATATGCTGCACAAAAAGAATGTTAGTGGAAAACCTCACACACTTCCTTACGTGTTTACAACTCGAATAGTGACACTCTACTCATGTTTCACTCTTAGTGGCTTTTTCCCAATAATAGTCTCACACTCTCTTGCCTTTTACCTCAAGAGTTTTCCCACTCAAGTTCTTTAAGAACTAATTGAACACAATCATAGAAAGCAACCTTGTTTTATCCCAACTAGTAATTAGATCCAGGAAACAAGAACAAGAGAAACATGGAAGGAATAAAAATGACACGAGAATGAAGGAAGTTATACAGATGAAAGAGTAACAATAAGACAAGATACCAACTTTAGTGATGTATGCAGCAGCCTCTTTGATGATAAGGTTCAATCAACAAATTTTTTTTTCTCATTTTTGTAACTATGTAGCAACCTTTGAATATGCTACCTTTTCTTTTCTTCTTCTTCTTCTCTCTTTTTTTTTTCAAATTTTCTTTTCTTTTCTTTTCTTTTCATTTCTTTTCTTTTCTTTAATTCAATCACAAATAGCAATATTCAATTGTGAAAATCAAGCAATTGAATACAAGCACGACAACGAAGTAGAAGATAATCAATGAAACGACACTCCAAGCAACAGATAAACTTAGTGATGCAGGGAAACCCTAGAAGTTTTTACCCTAGGTGATGCAAATTTCAGCCAAACCCAAAATCCTAAGAATTTCGGCAGCCTACTTTCTGTTTCTATTTCTTTTTTTTTTTTTGGCAACCCTAGAATAATGAAACCCTAGAATTAAATTAAAGGATGCTAAAATTAAAAGATAGAATCAGACCTGATTGGAAACCTTGCTCTGAATACCAAATGATATGAACCTGCGGGAATGAAATCCCTTGAACCCACAATCAATTTGAAAACTCCCCAAGAAAGCCAAAATCAAGTCAATGGATGGAGAACCTAAACCCGATGAGAACTCGTTTCAACAACCTAGATTATATTAAAATCTAGACCCGTTGAAGAACCCGTCTAAAGAACCAAGATTATAAAGGAGGAACGCCACAAAGGTTGTGATTTATCTTTGATAAGTTCAAAAGTTCAATCAAGAATAAGAGGAGTAAAACTCAATTCATAATGAATAAATTCATCAAATTTCATAAACTTCATAAACTGATTAGAATGAGGCTACATAGAGTATTTAAAGCAAAACCTAATGAAATCCTAGCCAAAATAAACCCCCATCTTCCAAAAGTACCCCTGGATGAACAGTGCCACGCTACAGTAACTCAGCTACAGTAACCCTAACCCTAGTTCAATAAAATAATAACTTTCCCAACATGCCCTTGCATAGGCCCCCTTAAGTGCTTCCCATAATAAACTCAATTATTCTAAACTAATAACATAAGTTCTTTAAATGAATTAAATAAGTTGAAACCCTTCAAGAGCTCAAACCCTTTATGTCTTGTCGTTGCCCTCTTCCGTAGCTAATCAAATGAATTAAAACTGGATCTTCATCCTTCAAGCCCCATCTTGAATGTTGGGCTCTTGCTAAACTTGTCCCAAGTGGATTGCATCAATCCTTGCATTGTCTCCTTAATCTTCTTGGCCCATCTTTGGATCTCCCCATCTTGGTTCCCATCAAGGATTGTGTGTCTTCTGCAATTTCAAGCTAAGAAAGGAAACAAAGCAGAATGTGTGTGTGTGTGAGAGAGAGAGAGAGAGAGAGAGAGAGAGGGGAAATCGAGAAGTGTGATTGAGAGAGAGGAAATGAAAAAGTGACTACTTTTTTACTTTTTGTTTTGGAGAAGAGGAAACCTACGGGTTATTATCTTGAGTTACCCCACCTTACGGCTTTAGCTTAATTGTAAGAGCCAGTTACGGATAATGTCGGTTAAATACTGGATCCATAACCGATCCGGGCGGATATAATAATTTTGTATCCGCCTGGATCATCCAGATTTTTAACCGAACTGGAAAAAAAATCCGGTCTGGATGCACACCCTTAATGAGTGGACAATTTATCCATAGCCTTTTGTTAATGTCAAAATTTGCATAACGGGCAAGAAAAAAAGAAAAAGTCATTTCCGGTCCACAATAGTCCCACAATGGTAGCTTGTGCGTCGGTACGACATTCTCACGTTCACATGTGGCAGTAAATAATAAATGAGATGTAAATAAAAGAAACACACAGATTTACATGGTTCGGCATAAAGTCTATGTCCACGGGGTGTTTGGATGACAAATTCACTATAATAGGTGATTTGTACACTCTCTCATGGTCTCTCACGAGTCACATCTCACAGTACAATGTAAGTCGATGACCTTTTTGCCTAGAGAATTAAGATAATGCGTTTGGATTTTCTTGGGTTAAGGTGTAATACCCGAACCCTACTACGTAGGTCCTTACGTCATCTATTAATTCTTAAGTTAAATATTTTTAGATAAAGACTTTTATTATTTTATTAATTTATTTTTAAGATAGGTGTATTTTTATTTTATGTGGGTTATTAAATAATTCAAGGGTGTGATTTTTATGACCTTACAATATTTCTTTCAAACCTTTTAATTTTTATTTACTCAAGAAATGGTCCAAACTCTTTTTAATCTCCACCATTCATTCCCTAGCTTATGGAATAAGCTTAATCAAATTCATTGACTTCCTCCCTTGAACCCGTAGCCAATTAAATCTCCTTCCTTCTCCTACATGACAGCTTCCAAGACAAGTAAGTAATTTCTTTTCCTCATTTCCCTACACCCGTCGATCCTAAGGCAAACAAAAGAGAAAAGTTTCTCAAGTGTTCTTTCCTTCACCTCTCGGTTTCCACTAGCCGCGATTCCTCTTCCCCTCAAAGCCGATTCCTTCCATTTCCTAAACCTAAGATTTCCACTGAAAATCTTCAAGGAAATCAACCTCGTAAGTGAATTTCTATGACTCTAGTCTCTAGTTTGGAATCTTAGATCTATTGGTTTAACATAGGGTTTTTTAGAAATTTTCTGTTGTGTTCCAGTCTTGAATCTTTCGGATTTCTCTTCCTCTTCTCATCTGCCGTTTGTTCGGTGGCTTGAAAGGGGACCAAAACAAGTAATGTTCCTTCCATAAGATTTTCTTGTGATTGAGATTTTTCTAAGCAAGTTGTGCCTTGTAATTTGGGGTTTCGAATTCTGGGCTAGCCGAGTATTTTGTGGTAGTTCCTAGACTAGTTTCTCATTTGTTTTCCCTAATGGTTGATCTAGTGGGTAGTAACCAAAAGCCCTATTTTTCTGGTCAAAACCGAGTATTTTGAGGTTGTTTTGCCATGGGTCATGCTTTGTTTTGGTATGTTTTCCAGCTGTGTGTTGCAAGGCAAATTTTGTAGTCCTTTTCTTGTGTTCTCTTGAGTCCAAGACATATTTTAATTATGTTTTTATGTGTTAAATTAATGAAGTGAAGGTTTATAATTTTGAAAATTTCTTTCCTCAAGTTTATGGCCTAAGTAAGCTACTAAGAGTTTTAAATCTAAACTAGTAAGCTTACTCAGGAATTTTAAGTTGGCAAGAGTTGTATCTTTTTATTTGTACTGTGTTTTCAGAAAATATATGAGGCTTTCATTAAGTTTTCTACCACTCTTGTGTTATTTAATTGTATGGTTGAGTTTTGGTTAAGAGAGGGATGTTTAAGACCATGAATGTACTAAGACTTGCTAGCTGCCCATGTATTGCAAAATCTCTGAAAATATGTTCTGTTTTGGAAGCCTAAACCAGCCCATTTTCCCCCTTGCTCAACTTCACTCCTTTTGTTTAATCAAAGATAAACTTTAGTATGAAAAACCCTTGAAGAATAAGTGACAAAAACCAACCTCTTGTAAGCATTGGCTCTTGTTAGACTACTTCCCACATGATGTTACAAAGCTGTCAAAATGCCCTTTTTATAAAGATTTCAGATTTGGTAGTACCTCCTTGTTCCCTACCATAAATAAATCCCTGTCATCCTATACATTTTAACTTGTGATTCCTACCTATCCCTTGTATAGGAAATAATAGCCTTTAAAAGGGACAGCAAGCAAGTTACATGCTTTCATGGGTTTCTTTAAATATTGGAATGAGGATACCAATGGTTAATTTAGTGCCATGTATAGGGGGTTAAGGAACACACTCTAATTCCAATTTGGAATTTCAGTGAGCACGTAGGGGTGTCGGATAGTAAGCTTAAAGTTGAATGAATATTAATATGTTTATCCCATTTTATTGAATAGGAGTTTATTTTCAAGATTCAAGGAACCTACTAGTAAAACATCGAGGCAAGTAGTTATGACTATGCTCCTTACACAAAGCTCTCTTATGAAAGAATGTCTCTCTCTCTTCAAATATTCTTTTAAAGAAAGTGTATATATTATGTACAAGCCTTTCTTGATAGCCCCTGTTAAGCACCCTATTGATTATAATTGTGTGTATGTAAGGTAATGCATCATGAGATCTTATGCATGCTCTCTCTTAAATAGTTATGCCTTACTTATATGTAACATGACACAAAACACTCTTTTCAAAGAAACGCATATGCATTTAGACTAAAGAAAGATGAAAACGTTTGACTGCAAGGAAAGGAAAGAAAATGAATGAAAGCATGAAAGTACGTAACGGCCATATGAATGAAAGGGTACCAAAGGAATGGGCAGATTGCAATGCCGGGTAAGTAGTACTGGTAGTGCACCCAGTGCTGTCCCCCATGAAAAGGATTCCCAACCTGTGGCCACGGGCGGGATCTAGGTCCAAAAGACTGCTAACCCCAACACACGGGGTGTAATCGTGTGTATCGGCCAAAGAAAGTGAAACGTAAAGTAAAGTTATTTCAAAGAAATGTTATGCATGAAAGCAAAGAAATGTTTATGCATGAAAGTATAGTTATGCCTTAAGCTGGTTATGCATGAAAGTATAGTTATGCCTTAAGTTGTTTATGCATGAAAGTATAGTTATGCCTTAAGCTGGTTATGCATGAAAGTATAGTTATGCCTTAAGTTGTTTATGCATGAAAGTATAGTTATGCCTTAAACTCTTTATGTATGAAAGCATTGTCAAGAATCAGCAAATGTTTTATGTATGCATGTTTTCAAAAGAAAAGATTATGTGATTAATAAGCTAACAACATGGTGTACTGCTTACTGAGTATCAGACTCACTTGGTATTTATGTTTTAAATGTCCAAGTATGGATGAAGAGGCTGTGGAGCTAGGCACCACCGAAGAGGGAGGGGCCGATGCTTAGAGTTTCCCTGACGGTTCGACTTTGATGATAATGGTTATGTTTTTATGTTTTTATGATGGGTCCCGTGTTGGGACGTTTTGTTGGCTTGACTTTAAGACAATATGTCTTCGAGCATGATGTAAATACTATGGTGGGGTGATGGTAATGGTGTAACGTTTATGGTGGGGTGATGGTAACCCCACATACGATGGTTAGCACCTTTTTGGTATGTGTTGTAGGGACTGAGTCCCCTCTTAATTAGAACTATGCTTGATGAATGAATGATGGACTCTGAAAGTCCTTTTATGTAAAATATTGAACAAATCGTCTATCAGGTGTGCTTTTAAGCTAGAAGTGCAGAGTACATGCGTGACACGTTCACGCATATCCCTTATTACCCTCATAGAAAAAAATATATATATGCATAAAAATTTAGTGCTAATAATGATAAGGAAAGAACATGTTTATGGGTCATGGCCCCGTCCTAGGATTAGGGCGGGGTTGTGACATAAGGTAAAAGAAGCCTTCTGAGAAAGCCCTCCAATGGTCATCCAGAAGTCTTATAATGTCTGTCGAGAGGTCCCCTTCTCTTGAGTAGGAAAACTCCTTTTATTGAGGTCTTAGAGGTGGTTGGTCTTATCTTGTGTTTTTATGTCACTTTCACATTCTCGTTTACGTGTTTGACTTTACTTCCTACTTCAGTTTTAGCTCTTGTCTTGTCTTGGCCTTCTCTTTCCTCCAGCTTTTGATGATGGCTTTACGGTGGACTGGACTTGGTATTTTTGTCCCTAACACCTTTGATAAACTTCTATAGTACGCTAGCTATGCATCCGGATACGAATTCGGGTATCCAGCTATACCCTAATCAGCTCTCAAGTTTTTTTATGTTAGCAGATACCTGTCTAGTTTAGTTTGGCTTTACCCAAACAGAATCTGGATATGACTAGGTATTGAAATCTGGATATCCGGACTACCTAGATTGTAATCGGGTATAAAATAGCTTTTGCATAGTTCTTCATGTTTCTTTTTATTTTTTAATGATGAATGTTTTTATAGAATGTCTTTTAAAGACTTTATAGCCAATTTCAAATTTTTACAGTAAAAAAATAAAATAATAATGTTGAAAAAATAACACACATCAAAGAGTATCATCCCATGAGATCAGCCAATTTCTTCCTCATTTCCTCTATTTCTTCTCAAACACTATTACTTTAATTCTACATCACTAATATGAATATATATACATATAACTAATCTCCAAACCATTTCCATAAAGTAAGAGTCACTAAAAGGAAATGAAACACACTCACATTAGGATCGGGGCTTTGAAGTTGTTTTGAAGTTTCTGAGGCAAAGACCTTCACTGGATAGGATCGGGGCTTTTATCCATGGGCGATGGAATTTATTGAATCAGCCAGTGATTTCTGCGATGAGGAAGCCTCAAAACGTTTTTGTTAGGTCTTCTAATGAGGAGGATTTCCTAAAAGTGATGACTCGAGAGAGTTGTGACGTTGAAGGAGTTTCTTATCGTATTTTTCATTGGTCCACAAATTTTAGTGAGGAGTCAGAACTGGCTATGGTTCCTGTGTGGATTGTGCTTCCTGGCCTTTAACCGAATTTCTATCATGAATCTTTTCTTAAAAGTATTACGACACCTATAGGAACATATTTATAGAGGGATAATGCTACGAGATGTGCAACTCGCACTGATGGTGGTAAGGTTTTCATTTTGATGAATATTTCTCAGGAGCTGATTAAGTCTTTTTGGATTGGTAGGCCGAGAAAACCTATGAGTTTTTTTTTTTTTTTTTTTTTTTTTCCAGAAAGTGGTGTACGAAACCCCGTCTGCTTTTTGTTGGCGTTATCGGATTCAAGGGCATAATAAAAAAACATGTAGATGGAATGGGCTTCAATAGTTGGAGGTCGACGGAAGAAAAAAAGGATGCGGGGAAGTCAAGACGTGTTTGGGTTCGGAAAAAATCAAATTTTCCATCCAGTAAGGAAGCTCCTCAGGGGGAGATAGCTTTAGATGTTTGTATAGCGGAGGGTGAATTAGTGAACGATAAGGGTCTATCTATTGGGGGAGATAATGTGATCGCTCCAGTCGTGGGTGGTGGGATGCATTTTATGGGTGCCAGCAGGAGGATGATGGTTGGTCATAGCTGGTGCACATGATGACTAGCACATGATGACTTGGAAAAATGTGGGGCAGAGTCGGTTTCTCCAGTTTTGGTGGCCCGGGTTCCTATGAAGGGAGTTGTTTTGGGGGGTTGCGATGGTATTAGGGAGGCCACTCTTATGAGGGATGAACCAGTAGGCAATCTTGAAGAGGGAATGCAGGTTGTTTTTTTCTGATGGGGTTGAGGAGAAAGTGGGTTCGGAGAATGATGGCGAAGGGGGTCTTCCTCATTTGGGGAAGGAGAGGGATGGTTTTCGGATTCGAAACTTGTGAATTGTAAGGACAGGAAAAATAGAAGAATATTATGTAGCTCTACCTAGGCTCCTAGCAGGCCCTCTTGCCTAGACTTATGATAGATAAGATTATGTTCTGGGATGTTCAAGGGCTTGGGACCTCGAAGAGTAGACTTCGGTCTCTCCTGAAGAAGTTTAAACCCAAGGTTCTCATTATGGCTGAGCATTTTAGGGAGGACAGTAGGATGTTAAGATGGCAGCATATGTTGAGGTTTGATGCGAATTTTTCGAATGGTGCACAGGAGGGTAAGTTATGGATTTTCTGGGAAGCGAAGGTGCATGTTAGTGTTCTTAGAGCTTATAATCAACAGGTGACGATGCTTATTTTCGAGAAGCATTTATCTCTGGTGGTTTCAGCTGTGTATGCAAAATGTTTGTATTTCGAGAGAAGGTCTCTATGGTCTAACTTGATAGGCTTTAGTTCACATACTCTTCTGGGTGGTTCATAGGAATCTTAATATTATTCGGGAAGATAGTGAGAGAAGGGGTGGTAATCTAAGATTGCCGAGTGCAATGGAGGATTTCTGTAGGTTTATGGATGCTGGGGGTCTGGTGGAAATTCCTTTTAGTGGGAACAAGTTTTCTTGGTGTAATGGTCATGGCGGGATGGCTAGAAGTTGAGCTCGTTTGGATAGAGCTCTATGTAACTCTAAATGTTTGGATTCCTTTCCAAGCAGTTCTCTGAAATACTTGCCTCGTTTGACTTTGTTTCACGCACTAATGGTTCTTGGTTTGTCTAATTCTTTAATGCGGTATGGTTTGACTTCTTTCAAGTTCCAGCAAATGTGGACGTCCCATGACGATTTTCGAAATTGTGTATCAGGGGTGTGGCAAGAAGAGGCCATGGGTGAGGGTCTTTGGAAGTTGGCGAATAAATTAAAGAGGATAAAGATTGTGCTTCAACGTTGGAATAGAGGTTTTTGGTTGGATGTTGGTGCATATTAAAAGGTTGGAGGATAAAGTGGAGGAAGGGGAAGCACGACTCCAGAAGGGTTTTTCGGAAGGTGTTGAGTGTGATGTTCTTGCTTCAAAAGTAGAGCTCTCGGCTTAGTTGAAGAGGGAGGAGACCCGTCTAGCTCAACAGGTCAAGTAGTCTTAGATTGATCATGGTGAGATTACTCTTCATTCTTCAAGGCGATTCAGTCCAGGATGAATTATGTTGATGGGAACCAAGATGGGCCTAGTCTTAAAGATCATTTGCAACTTCCAGATGGGCCAAGAAGATCAAGGAGACAATGCAAGGATTGATGCAATCCACTTGGGACAAGTTTAGCAAAAGCCCAACATTCAAGATGGGGCTTGAAGGATGAAGATCCAGTTTTAATTCATTTGATTAGCTACGGAAGAGGGCAACGACAAGACTTAAAGGCTTTGAACTCTTGAAGGGTTTCAACTTATTTAATTCATTTAAAGAACTTATGTTATTAGTTTAGAATAATTGAATTTATTATGGGAAGCACTTAAGGGGGCCTATGCAAGGGCATGTTGGGAAAGTTATTATTTTATTGAACTAGGGTTAGGGTTACTGTAGCCGTGTTACTGTAGCCGTGGCACTGTTCATCCAGGGGTACTTTTGGAAGATGGGGGTTTATTTTGGTTAGGGTTTCATTAGGTTTTGCTTTAAATACTCTATGTAGCCTCATTCTAATCAGTTTATGAAGTTTATGAAATTATATGAATTTATTCATTGTGAGTTGAGTTTATCTCCTCTTGTTCTTAATTGAACATTTGAACTTATCAAAGGTAAATCACAACCTTTGTGGCGTTCCTCCCTTGTAATCTGGGTTCTTGAGACGGGTTCTTCAACGGGTCTAGATTTTAATATAATCTAGGTTCTTGAAACGAGTTCTCATCGGGTCTAGGTTCTCCATCCATTGACTTGATTTTGGCTTTCTTGGGGAGTCTTCAAATTGACTGTGGGTTCAAGGGATTCCAATCCCGCGGGTTCATATAATTTGGTATTCAGAGCAAGGTTTCCAATCAGGTCTGATTCTATCTTTTAATTATAACATCCTTTAATTTAATTCTAGGGCTTCATTGTTCTAGGGTTGCAAAAAAAAATAGAAACAAAAAGTAGGCTGCCAAAATTCTTAGGATTTTGGGTTTGGCTGAAATTTGCATCACCTAGGGTTTCAAAATTCTAGGGTTTCCTGCATCTCTAAGTTTATCTGTTGCTTGGAGTGCCGTTCCATTGATTCTCTTCTACTTCATTGTCGTGCTTAAATTCAATTGCTTGATTTTCACAATTGAATATTGCTATTTGTGATTGAATTAGAGAAAAGAAAAGAAAAGAAAGGAAAAGAAAAGAAAAGAAAATTCGAAAAAAAAAAAAAGAAGAGGAAGAAGAAGAAGAAAAGAGAAGGTAGCATATTCAAAGTTGCTATATAGTTTCAACAAAGAGAAATAAAGTATTTGTTGATTGAGCTTTTATCATCATAGGAGCTGATTACATATTTCTAGTTGGTATCTTGTTTTATAATTACTCTTTCCCTCGTATAAATTCCTTGAGTCTCGTTTCATTTTACTCATTCCTTGTTTCTTTGATCTATATTACTGGTTGGAATAATACAAGGTTGTATTGTCTTGATTTAGTTCAACTAGTTCTTAAAGAACTTGAGCGGGAAAACTATTGAGGTAAAAGGCAAGTGGGTGTGAGACTATTATCGGGAAAAAGCCATTAAGAGTGAAACACGAGTGGAGTGCTATTATTTGAGTGTAAACACGTGAGGGAGTGTGTGAGGTTTTTCACTAACATTCTTTTTGTGCAGCATATTATGATGTCTCATAGAAGTGACTCATCACCAAACGGTGTGGCAGATAACTCATCTTTTGTGTTGCAAGCCATGC
This sequence comes from Juglans cinerea, assembly GCA_961763995.1. Taxonomy (NCBI): domain Eukaryota; kingdom Viridiplantae; phylum Streptophyta; class Magnoliopsida; order Fagales; family Juglandaceae; genus Juglans; species Juglans cinerea. The sequence continues at coordinate 12,322,840 of CAUIVZ010000012.1, read as the reverse complement.
AACAACAGTTTGAGCGGTTGAACTTGGTATTGGGTGAAGTGAGGGATAGGATGGATAATCAAGAAAAAGTAATTAGAAATCTGCAATGTGAGAGAGGTAGGAGGCGACATGAGCCTAGTATTGAGAATGGGTATGAGAAAGAAGAATATGGTGAGTCTCTTGTTGCTAGGCGTGCACTCAATACACAAATTAAGATGAATGATACAGAGCAGCAGAGTGAGAACGTTTTTCATACTAGATGCCACAACAACAAGAAGGTATGTAGTATGGTCATTGATTTGAGGAGTTGTATTAATTTGGCTAGCACTACTTTATTTGAGAAATTGAATTTACGTACCTTGAAACACCCTAGACCATACATGTTGCAGTGGTTGAGTGATTGTGGGGAGGTTAGGGTAAATAAGCAAGTGCTAGTTTCTTTTTCATTTGGGAAATATCAGGATATGGTCCTTTGTGATGTTGTGCCTATGCATGCTTGTCATATTTTGTTAGGGAAGCCATGGGAGTATGATAGGAATGTGATCCATGATGGTTTAAGGAACATGTACAGTTTTGAAAAGGATGGAAAAACAATCAAACTTGTTTCTTTAACTCCAACACATGTCTATGCGGACCAATTGAAATTGAAAAGTAAGGTTGCTCAAAAAAGAAAGAGTGAAAATGAGAGTGATCAAAAAAGAAAAAGTGAAAAAGAGATTGAGCAAACAAGCAAGAGTGAAAGTGAGAATGAGCTGAAAAGCAAGAGTGAAGGTGAGAGTGAAAGTGAGATTGAGCTGAAAAACAAGAGTGAAGATGAGATTGAGAAGAAAAGAAATAGTGAGACTGAAATGGAGAAAGAGAGAAAAATGAGAGAGAAAAAAGAAGAGAGTGAGAATAAGACCTCAAGCACAAGAGAGAATGAGTTGAAAAATAATTGTGAGGTCGGGAGTACAAAAAAAGATGAAGAAAAAGAGAGTGACAGAAAAAAAGAGAGTGAAAAGAAAAAAGAGTGTGAAAGGAAAAAAGAGAGTGAAAAAGAAAAAGAGAGTGGAAAGAAAAGAGAGTGTGAAGAAAGTGAGAGAAAAACAAAGAGAAAAGTGAGTTTTTATGCTAAGGCAAGTCTTAATCCTAACGAACTTGACGTATGTTTGCCTAGTATTGTTATCTCTTTGTTGCAGGGATATGAGGTCGTGTTTCCAAGTGGTGTATTTAGTAGATTGCCACCTATTAGGGAGATAAAGCACTACATTGATTTTGTGCTAGGTGCGACAATTCCTAACCGACCGTTCTTGGAAAAACATGAGTCATTGACACACTTAAAGGGACAAGGTAAGTTGTTGACTAAAATGCATGCTAAGCGGGAGGATTGTATTGAGACTTTTCCTCATATATTCAAATACACACAAGGTATGAAAAATTTTGTGGTTGATGCTTTAGCAAGAAGGTATGTCCTTGTCTTCATTTTAGATGCAAAATTCTTGAGACTTGAATATGATAAGGAATTGCATGCTAATGATGATGACTTTGCTAGTATGTATGGAACATGTGAGAAAGCATCTTTTGGTAAGTTCTATAAACTAGATTGGTACTTATTTAGAAAGAATAGATTTTGTGTGCCTACTAGTTTTATGCTGAAGTTGCTTGTGTGTGATGGACATGGTGGTTTGTTGGGTAACCTTGGTGTAAGGAAGATTTTTGTTGTGTTGCATGAATGTTTGTGGGAATATCATTTGACATTCAAAGACGTGTTACACGAACGTTTGTGGAAGTATCATTTGTCATTCATTGATGTATTGCACGAACGTTTGTGGGAGTATCATTTGCCATACATTGACGTGTTGCATGAATGTTTGCGGGAGTATCATTTGCATTTCATTGAGTTTGCATATAATTGGAGTGGTCATTTTGGTGAAAATAAGATTTCAGACGTGTTGCATGAACGTTTGTGGGAGTATCATTTGCCATTCATTGACTTGTTGCATGAACGTTTGCGGGAGTTTCATTTGCCATTCATTGAGTTCACATATTGGAGTGGTCATTTTGGTTCGAGGAAGACTTTAGATGTGCTTCATGAACATTTGTGGGAGTATTGTTTGCCATTCATTGAGTTTACATATAATTGGAGTGTTCATGCTACTACTAAATTTTCACCAATTGAAATTGTTTATAGACTTAATCCATTTTCTCCTTTAGATTTAAAGTCTTTACCAGTTGATGATAGGAGTAGCTTGGATGGACTATTCCAAATTCTTGAACAAATTAATGAAAATGCATATCTAATGGATCTTCCAGGTAAGTATCCTGTTTCTACTATTTTCAATGTTACTAACCACTTTCCCTTTGATCCAGGTGGAGATTCGAGGTCGAATCCTTTTGAGGAGAGGGGGAATGAAGGGAACCAAGATGGGCCTAATCTTAAAGATCATTTGCAACTTCCAGATGGGCCAAGAAGATCAAGGAGACAATGCAAGGATTGATGCAATCCACTTGGGACAAGTTTAGCAAAAGCCCAACATTCAAGATGGGGCTTGAAGGATGAAGATCCAGTTTTAATTCATTTGATTAGCTACGGAAGAGGGCAACGACAAGACTTAAAGGCTTTGAACTCTTGAAGGGTTTCAACATATTTAATTCATTTAAAGAACTTATGTTATTAGTTTAGAATAATTGAATTTATTATGGGAAGCACTTAAGGGGGCCTATGCAAGGGCATGTTGGGAAAGTTATTATTTTATTGCACTAGGGTTAGGGTTACTGTAGCCGTGTTACTGTATCGCGGCACTGTTCATCCAAGGGTACTTTTGGAAGATGGGGGTTTATTTTGGTTAGGGTTTCATTAGGTTTTGCTTTAAATACTCTATGTAGCCTCATTCTAATCAGTTTATGAAGTTTATGAAATTTGATGAATTTATTCATTGTGAGTTGAGTTTATCTCCTCTTATTCTTAATTGAACTTTTGAACTTATCAAAGGTAAATCACAACCTTTGTGGCGTTCCTCCCTTGTAATCTGGGTTCTTGAGACGGGTTCTTCAACGGGTCTAGATTTTAATATAATCTAGGTTCTTGAAACGAGTTCTCATCGGGTCTAGGTTCTCCATCCATTGACTTGATTTTGGCTTTCTTGGGGAGTCTTCAAATTGACTGTGGGTTCAAGGGATTCCAATTCCGCGGGTTCATATCATATGTTGTCCATGAGATGTGTCTTAGAGATGGTAGATTGTTATCGTCTCCAAAAGCTATTCATGATGGCGCAGTAGAGCATTTTGAGCAGTTTCTTCAAGCGAGATAATGATACCCGTTGCCAGATCTTTCGGCGTTGTGCATGCTTGTGTTTCAGATATATAAAACCAGAGTATCTGCAGAATTCCTTCAGAGCAAGAGATTAAAGAGATTTTGTTTTCCATCCTGGTGGATAGTAGTCCAGGCCCGAATGGGTTCGGTTCAAGATTTTTTTGCCATTGCTAGGAGATTGTCAAAATTGATTTGGTGGCAGCTATATGTGACTATATGTGATTTCTTTCGTGACTTTCCACTTCCCAGATTTTATACTTCATTCTTCATTGTGCTTATTCCCAAAGTATTGAGTCCTTGTTTTGAGAATTTTAGGCCGATAAGTTTATGTTTGGTGGTGTATAAAATATGTTCCAAGATTATGGTGGGAAGGTTGACGTCGATTTTAAGTCGAATTATTTCTCGGAACAAGGGGCATTTTTACCTAGGAGGAGCATTTTTGAAAACATAAGTTTAACCCAATAGTTGATTCATGATATTAGCAAGCTAGTTAGAGGGGTGTAATATTATGATGAAGGTTGACATGGCTAATGCTTATGATACTATTGATTGGGCTTTTCTAGTTCATGTGTTGAGGGCTTTTGGTTTTTCTGTTGGGGTATGCAATCTTGTTCAGCAGTGTGTCACCACTCCGTGGTATTCCATAGTCATGAATGGGATGGCTAAAGGTTTCTTTAAAGGAGGAAGGGGTCTCCGTCAAGGAGATCCCCTTTTGCCTTATTTGTTCATTATTGTGGAGGAGATTTTCTCTTGCCTTCTGAGGAGTAGATTTGAGGCAGGTGAGGTTGGATATTTTTCTCATCCACACAATAGACCTTTAATTTCGCATCTGTTATATGCGGATGGCATGGTGATTTTTTCTAATGGAGGGAAAGGATCTGTGGGTGCTTAAAGTTCCTATTAGGTAATATGCGTAGTGGTCGGGGCAGGTGGTTAACGAGGCGAAGTCCTCAATTTTTTTTCTTTGGGAAAATATTGGGACACAAGCAACGTGAGCTTCTAAGGATTATAGGATTTATGGAGGGGCAATTTCCAATTAAGTACTTAGGGGTTACTGTTATCTATGGCCGGATGAAGGGCCTGTACCTGGAGGAGTTGGTGAATCTAATAAGAATGAAAATAAAGGGATGGAAGGTGAAGTTTCTTCCTACTGGGGCTCGGTTAATCCTTTTACAGCATGCTCTTTCTAGTATGCCAGTTCACTTGTTGGCTGTTCTTCAAGTTTTGGATAATGTTTTATGCTCTATTAACAGGATGCTCAGTACCTTCTTTTGGGGAGTGGTGGAAGGTAAACCAAAGAGGAAGTGGGTGGGTTGGGATAAGCTTTGTAAATCGATAGATGAGGGAGGAGTTGGTCTGCGCAGTTTGAATGAGGTTAAAAATCTCTTCATCTCAAATTTGCATGGCAGATTTTTATTGGTAATTCCTTATGGGCTAAGTTCTTTAAGTCTAAGGATGTGAAGGATCAACACATTTATGTGGTTAATCCTAAGAAGGGGACTCGTTTTTGGAGAATGGTGATGGATTGCATTCCACTAGTGTTGAATCAATCAAAATGGCGTGTGAAAGAGGAGAATGTTTCTTTCTGGAGGGATAAGTGGATGGATACATGTCCTATTTGTGAGCAACATCGTATTGTGAATTTGCAGAAGCTGAAAATTAAGGAGTTCATGGTTGATAATATTTCAGATGTAGATCTCTTAGTTCAGCTTGTGGGAAGGGAGTTAACGGATAGTGTTATGTGCATGAACGAAGGCACAAATGTCTTAATTTGGATGGGAAACTCAGAAGGTGAGTTCACTACTCGAAGTGCTTGGGATTATGTTCGAGTAGTGGCTCCAAAAATTTAATGGTCGGACTGGATATGGCATGTTGCTATGCCAAAAAAAATTTCTATCATAATGTGGAAGGCTTTTTCAAATAGTCTTAGTGTGGATGAGCGTTTAAGAAGGATTGGTATCCCTGTGGTATCAAAGTGTGAGTGTTGTGAGGAAGGTGCTTTCGAAGACTTAGACCATGTTCTTTATCAGGGTCAAACGGCTACGAACTATATGGAGAAAATGCTCAAACCTTATGGGCATCCCTTACGTTGCTAATAGGACATGGCGAGAGACGATGGAATTATTCCAGCGATTGTTACTTGGAGTCTTTGGTATTGGCGTTGTACTGCTTGCATGGAAGGAAGGAGGGAATCAATTGATTCTTTATGGAGATCACTAAGATATTGGATTGTTTGGGTTGGAAGCAAGTTAAAGGAGGCTTCTCAATTAGCTCGGCGTGATATGGATATTTTGAGGGAGTTGCAATTGCCGACTAAGCCTTGGAGGAAGAAGAAAATTAATGTTGTGTCTTGGCAGAAACAGGGTCAGGGATGGTTCAAGTTGAATGTCGATGGTAGCAGTTTAGTGGGTTTCCAATGCCGATGGGGTGTTGCTGTGATAACCCGTATTTTAGTGTATTTTAATTGAATGAGTATTTTAATTAATTTAAATACTGGTTCCCTTGTTTTAAATTTATCCGATTTGGTTTATTTTTATGATTTTTAAGTTGTGAAATTTATTTTGATATGCTTTAAAATTAATTATTGTTTTGCACTAAATTGCTCCTTAATTTAAATTAGTTTGTTTGTGGGCTTTAAAATTATTGTGTTGTTGGATTTTTATTATTATTTTATTTTAGCTAGTCATTGTGTTTAAATTATTTTATTCAACTTCCTGTTTTGAAATTCTTTTCGTTAGATCAATTTTGTGACCAAAGTTGTAAAGATTGAACCTCATTTTTTTTCCTTCACTTTTTCTTTTTTCCCCTTTTTCTTTCTCCTATTTTTCTTTTTCCTTCATTCCCTTTTTTCTCCTTCTTCCCTCTGCTTCTTTCTCCTCCCGCGCGCCACAACCCCCTCCCCTCTCCCCGTCCGTTTCTTCGTTCTCCCAGTGCACCGCAGTGCGCCAACCATGGCCTCCACCACCCCTCCCATTTTCTTCCCCTCCGGCTGGCGTCCCTCCCCTTCCAATCTCAGCCCCTCTCGTGCCGCCGTTATCCGCCACGAGGGAATCCAAGCCAAAACCCTTTTTCACTCCAGAGTCGTCGTGTCGCCACCATTGGCCACCATCTCTTCACCGCACCACCATCGGCCCTCCAGCCACCCAAACCACCCTTCCCCAGCTCCGATCCGCCACCGGTGAAGCCCATCCATTACATTTTCCGATTTGTGCTTTTTGGCTTTCGACCACCTCCCATGCCATGGCCAACCACCACCACCAGTAGCTTCACCAACACCCCTAAGCCCTTCCCTAGCCATCCCAAGTCTTTGTTTATCCCCGTTCAAAAGTTGGGTTTTTGCGACCCACAACCCTTGTCCATTTGCACTGTTGCGTTGCTGTGCCGCCACTTCTAGCACCTCATTGATCCTCTAAAAATTATATTATAGCACCGTAAGTATATTTCCAAATAACTTTTGAGATTTAATTATATTTTTGCGCTAACTCGTATTTATTGTGAATTGGTTGGTTGTACCGGACTGAGTTTGAGGAGTAAGGGGGTATAGGTCGAATTGGAGGATGGAGTTGTCTATGTGATTGGATTATGCTGGGACTTGTTGGCTGTGGACATTTGTGTCGTGTCATTTATCATTGCATAATTGCACGCATGTTCATGTTTGTAAATAAAAACTGGGTTTTCGCATAATTGCATGCATGTTCATGTGTTTAATCGGAAACTGGATTTTCATGTGAGAAATGGTTTTTGGGTGCGTGTGTATCACAACCCCAAGCCGAGATGGGGCATTATCTCGGTAGAGCTCCTCTGGTCACTCGGGAGTGGAATATACTGAGTGATGCCCCATGGGTTATCGCTAGGCTACAACGCGATCAGACAGGATGATAACTCTCTCGTGTTGACTCCGTGGCCCCTCTTGCTGGTGGGGGTTAGAGGATGCTTGGTCACGAACGCACTAGGCACAGAACTGGGCATCGCTCGTTACGAAGTCACTCGCATAGTCGTTACCTGTGGTGTGAGGAAGGGAGCCATGGTGTGCGGAGGAGGCGTCGTGGGAGACGTACTCTCAGCTTAAGGAGTCCTTCCCACACCTTGTGGGCAAGGTGCTCTGAGAGAGGGAGGTATTGTAACAGTCGGTTCGGGAGAGAGAGAAGAACATGAGAAGGATCTCGAAGCGGCTGGAAGTGCAAACTCGAACTGATGAAGTGAAGAAGCGTTGACTCTGATTTAGGGTTAGGAAGGTGGATATCTATCTTAAAACGCAGAATGGAGTTGGACCAGGGGAGGCTTTGTTTTGCAAGCTATGCGTTCGGGCTGGGCTATTCATCAATGGGCCCACGACTACTTATTTTATTTTTGTTATTACCGTCTTGTTGTGGACTTGGAGTTTGTTCCAATGGACCACTTTACTTTATGCTTTTACTACTCGGTTTCTCACTGATCTTGGCCCATGACCTTTAGGGTTGTGAGAACTTGAACTATATAAGAACTTTTTACTGTAGCCGTCAGGACATGCTTAATGATATAACGTCTTTTTCATCCGTAATCCCTATATTCTTGGAGGAGCTCCCCTCGAAGAGAGCATTTTTCCTATTTCGTGTTAAATTCCCAGTGGGTGTGTTACATTTTTGGTATCAGAGACGACGTTCTCTGTGAATATCAAAGAAAAATAAAATGGCAGAAGGTACCAGGCTAAACCAATTACAGGATGGGCTTAATGCCCTCAAAAAAGCTACTGATACTCAAAATCAGAATATGCAAGCTCAATATAGTACATTGGAGGCTGAGATGTTTGTCTTAAAAAAGCAATCTGATACAATATCTCAACAATTATCGGCACTTATGGAGTTGCAAAGAGGAAAGTTTAGTGATAGCTCGGGTGGTTCGGCCTCTGGCTTGCATGGAGGAGATGCTGAAGGACCCCCCAGGGGTGGGGATGTGCAGACCCGTACAATAAGGTTGGATTTTCCAGTCTTTCATGCAGAGGATCCAGCAGGTTGGATCTATAAGGTACATCAGTTCTTCTCTTTTCATAATACCCTGCCACAACAACGTTTAAGGTTAGCATCCTTTCATATGGAGGGAAAAGCATTAACCTGGTTTCAAAATTTAGAAGAGAGTGGACAGCTAACAGATTGGGAAAGTTTTTTAAAAGCCTCACTGGTTCGTTTTGGACCAAATGCTTATGATGATCCCATGGAGTCCCTTAGACTAAGGCAAATGGGGAGTGTGGAGGAGTACAAGGACAAGTTTGAGTCACTGTCAAATAGATTGAGAGGGCTATCAGAACCATAAAAGTTTAGTTGTTTCCTTAGTGGGGTTAAGAGATGACATAAGGCTTTCGGTTAGGATGTTCAACCCACCAAACCTAACAGTAGCATACAGCCTAGCTAAGATTCAGGAGGAGAAGGTGAACCTAGCAAAAAAATCTTCCAGATCTGGTCCCTATTCACCAGACCCCGGAGTGTTAAAGAAACCTAATTGGAGTCAAGGAGAAGCCAGTAAAGGTAGCCCCAAACCCAATTTACAGATTCAAAAAATTAGCCAGCAACAGATGAAGGAAAGAAGGGAAAAAAGACTATGTTACTATTGCGACACTAAATGGAACCCACAACTTGTTCTAGGGCTGCCGTATATCACACTTATCCTAGGGTTTTTGAGTTTTTGTTAGATGGTTTTCTCAATTGCTTAATTTTTTTTTTTGTGATCAAATCAGTTGGTGAAAAGACAAAAAAATCCAAAATTTTTGTTGAGCCTTTTCATCAAAGGGGCAGCATACAATATTCTAGTTGCTGTTTCATTCGTATAATTTCATTGATTCATGTTTCATTTTTTTTTTCATTCCTTCCGTGTTTCTCTTGTTCTTGTTTCTTGGACCTAATTACTAGTTGGGATAAAACAAGGTTGGTTTGTCTTGATTGAGTTCAATGAGTTCTTAAAGAACTTGAGTGGGAAAACTCTTGAGGTAAAAGGCAAGAGAGTGTGAGATTATTATCGGGAAAAAGCCAATTAAGAGTGAAACACGAGTGGAGTGTCATTATCCGAGTGTAAACACGTAAGGGAGTGTGTGAGGTTTTTTTTTACCACTAACATTCTTTTGTGCAGCACCTTATAATGTCTCATCGGAGTAGTTCCTCACCATGGGAGAGAGCAGATAACTCATCCTTTGTGTTGCAAGCCATGCAACGACAGTTTGAGCGGTTGAATTTTGTGTTGGGTGAAGTGAGAGATAGGATGGATCATCAAGAAGCAGCGATTAGAAATCTACAAGGTGGGGGAGAGATAGGAGGCGACGTGAGCATAGAGTTGAAAATGAGTATGAGAATGAAGGAGATGGTGAGGATGAGGAAGACTTGGCTTCTAAAGTTGGGTCGGGTAGACATAGAAGAGTTAGGCGTGAAAGAGGACTTGAAGGGAACCTAATGGGTCGGGATGGTGTAGATAGAGACCTTCGGAGCATCAAAATGAAAATACCATCTTTCCATGGTAGAACTGGCCCTAAGGTTTATCGAGAATGGGAGAAAAAAATAGAGTTGGTGTTTGATTGTCATAATTACTCTGAGGAGAAGAAAGTGAAGTTGATAGTAATTGAGTTCACTGATTATGCTATTATTTGGTGGGATCAATTAGTGACCAATAGGAGGAAGAATTATGAGAGGCCTATAGAGACATGGGAAGAGTTGAAAGCTCTCATGAGATGGAGGTTTGTACCTAGCCATTACTTTAGAGACCTTTACCAGAAATTACAAAATCTTACACAGGGATCTAGGAGTGTGGAGGATTACCATAAGGAAATGGAGGTGGCGATGATTCGGGCTAATGTAGAGGAGGACCGGGAGGCCACCATGGCTAGATTTTTGAGTGGTTTGAATAGGGACATAGCCAATGTAATTGAATTGCCGCATTATGTGGAGCTAGAGGAGTTGGTGCACATGGCTATGAAGGTGGAGAGGCAGTTAAAGAGAAAAGGGACAGCAAGGGACACTTCAGTTTTTAGCACTACCTAGAAATCAAAGTGGGATAGGAATGATCCAGTTGAAGTAAAGAGAAAGACTGAACCACCTAAGGGAAAAGATGAGGGAACTAGCAACAAACCCAAGGTAGAATCCCAACCTTCACGGAATAGAGATATTAAATGTTTTAAGTGTTTGGGTTTAGGGCACATCGCTTCTCAGTGTCCAAATAGGAGAGAGTGATGATTATGCGTAACAATGGGGAGGTGATGACTGAGAGTGAGGATGATAGTGATGAGGTGCCCGAGTTGGTTGATGCTAGTGATGATGATGGAGTGGTATACCCTGTGACAGGTGATTCTCTCATTGCCAGGCGTGCTCTCAATGCACACATTAAGGTGGATGATGATGAGCAACAGAGAGAGAACATTTTCCATACTAGATGCCATGTCAACAATAAGGTATGTAGTATGATCATTGATGGAGGGAGTTGTACTAATGTGGCTAGCACTACTTTGGTTGAGAAATTGAATTTACCAACCTTAAAACACTCTTGACCATACAAATTGCAGTGGTTGAATGATTGTGTAGAGGTTAGGGTGGATAAACAAGTGTTAGTTACTTTTTCTATTGGGAAGTATCAGGATGAGGTGATTTGTGATGTTGTGCCTATGCATGCGGGCCATATTTTGTTGGGGAGGCCGTGGCAGTATGATAGGAGAGTGACACATGATGGGTTCAAGAACATGTACAACTTTGAAAAGGAGGGCAAAACAATTAAGCTTGCTCCTTTAACTCCAAGCCAGGTCTATGAGGACCAACTGAAATTGAAAAGTGAAGTTGCTCAAAAAAGAAAGAGTGAAAATGAGAGTGATCAAAAGAGAAAGAATGAAAATGAGAGTGATCAAAAAAGAAAGAGTGAAAAAGAGATTGAGCAAAAAAGAAAGAGTGAGAGTGAAAATGAGCATAAAAGAAAGTGTGAAAAAGAAAGTAGAGAGGTGGCTGAGAGTAAAGAAAAAAGAGTGGAGCCATGAGGGAAAAAAGAAAGAGTCTGCCGAGAGAAAAGGAAAGGCAAAAGTAAGTTTCTATGCAAGAGAGAGTGAGGTTAAGAGGGCTTTCTTCGCAGATCGCCCTATGATTTTTCTCGTCTATAAAGAGTCTTATCTTAGTCTTGATGAAACTAACCAGTCTCTTCCTAGATTGGCTGTTTCTTTGTTGCAGGAGTTTGAGGATGTATTCCCGGAGGAGATGCCAAATGAGTTGTCACCCATTAGAGGCATTGAGCACCAGATTGATTTTGTGCCCGAGGCTGCTATTCCAAACCGACCAGCCTATAGGAGTAATCTAGAGGAGACAAAGGAGCTTCAGAGGCTAGTTGAGGGTTTGATGAGAAAGGGGTACGTGAGGGAGAGCATGAGCCTTTGTGCAGTACCAGTGCTACTAGTGCCAAAGAAGGATGGGACGTGGAGGATGTGCATTGATTGCAGGGCGGTCAACAATATCACGGTAAAATATCGCCATCCCATTCCTAGATTGGATGATATGCTTGATGAATTGCATGGCTCATATATTTTCCATAAAATTGATCTTAAAAGTGGGTACCATCAAATTAGAATGAAAGAGGGTGATGAATGGAAAACTGCTTTTAAGACTAAGTATGGGCTTTATGAATGGTTGTGATAGGAACCAAGGTGGGCCTACACTTAAAGATCCTTTGCAAGTTCCAGATGGGCCAATTACAAGATCAAGGGCCAAGAAGATCAAGGAAGCAATGCAAGGATTGGTGCAATCCACTTGGGATGAAGCCAGCAAGAGCCCAACACTCAAGATGGGTCTGAAAGAAGAAAAACCAGTTTTGATCCACTTGATTCAAGCTGTGGAAGACATGACTTAGAGATACGGCCTATTGTTATTGGAGGCTTCCAGTTTGGTTAAATGATTTATTTTATTAGTTTAGAATAAATGGGCTTGAAGATGCTTGGCTCACATGTCTTATTTCTTATGAACTATGTTTTTGGGAAGGCCTTGTATTTTGGCCAAGGGCTTATTTGGAAAGTTACTTTTTAGGAATTAGGGTTTCATCAATTTATTGTAGGGGTTACTGTAGCCGCGCATACTGTAGCTGGCACTGTTCATCAAGGGTAATTTTGGGTAAAAGGGGCTTTATTTTGGCTAGAGTTTTGATTAGGTTTGGGTTTAAAAACTCTTTGTAGCCTCATTTGACATATTAGACAATATTGAATTTTATTTGTGAGTTGAGTTTTCTCCTCTTGTTCTTGATTGAACTCTTGAACTTATCAAAGGTAAATCACAACCTTTGTGGCGTTCCTCCTTTGTAATCCGGGTTCTTGAGATGGGTTCTTCAACGGGTCTAGATTTTAATATAATCTAGGTTCTTGAAACGGGTTCTCATTGGGTCTAGATTCTCCATCCTTGACTTGATTTTTGGCTTTCTTGGGGAGTTTTCAAATTGATTGTGGGTTTAAGGGATTACATTCCCGCGGGTTCATATCATTTGGTATTCAGAGCAAGGTTTCCAAGCAGGTCTGATTCTATCTTTTAATTATAGCATCATTTAATTTAAATCTAGGGCTTCATTGTTCTAGGGTTGCCAAAAAAAAAAAAAAATAGAAACAAAAAGTAGGCTTCCAAAATTCTTAGGATTTTGGGTTTGGCTGAAATTTGCATCACCTAGGATTTCCTGCATCTCTAAGTTTATCTGTTGCTTGGAGTGCCGTTCTATTGATTCTCTTCTACTTCATTTTCGTGCTTGAATTCAATTGCTTGATTTTCACAATTGAATATTGCTATTTGTGATTGAATTAGAGAAAAGAAAAGAAAAGAAAGGAAAAGAAAAGAAAAGAAAAGAAAAGAAAGGAAAAAAAAAATCGTGAAAAAAAAAAAAAAAATCCCGAGATCTTTTCTTCAGCCTTATCATCAAAAGGGGTGATTCTAGTTGGTATCTTGTCTTATAGTTACTGTTTCATTCATATAATTTCGTTGATTCACGTGCCATTTTTTTTCTCTTTCATTGCTTTTTTGTTTCTCTTGTTCTTGTTTCTTGGACCTAATTACTCTTTGGGATAAAATAAGGTTGCTTTGTCTTGATTGAGTCAATTAGTTCTTAAAGAACTTGAGTGGGAAAACTCTTGAGGTAAAAGGCAAGAGAGTATGAGACTATTTTCGGAAAAAAAAGCCAATTAAGAGTGAAACACGAGTGGAGTGTCATTATTCGAGTGTAAACACGTAAGGGAGAGTGTGTGAGGTTTACTTTTTTTTGCTACTAACATTCTTTTGTGTAGCACCTGATAATGTCTCATCGGAGTAGCGCATCACCAAGGGGGAGGGCAGATAACACATCCTTTGTGTTGCAAGCCATGCAACAACAATTTGAGCGGTTGAACTTGGTGTTGGGTGAAGTGAGGGATAGGATGGATCATTAAGAAGCAGCGATTAGAAATCTACAAGGTGGGAGGGACAGGAGGCGACATGAGCATAGAGTTGAAAATCAGTATGAGAATAAAGGAGATGGTGAGGATGAGGAAGACTTAGCATCTGACGTTGGGTCGGGTAGAAATAGAAGAGTTAGGGTTGAAAGAGGACTTGAGGGGAATCTAAGGGTTCGGGATGGTGTAGATAGAGAACTTGGTAGCATCAAAATGAAAATACCATCTTTCCAAGGTAGAACTGACCCTGATGTTTATTTTGAGTGGGAGAAAAAAATAGAGTTGGTGTTTGATTGCCATAATTACTCTAAGGAGAAGAAAGTAAAGTTGGCGGTTATTGAGTTCACTGATTATGCTATTATTTGGTGAGATCAATTAGTGACCAATAGGAGGAGGAATTATGAGAGGCCTATAGACACATGGGGAGAGTTGAAAGCTCTTATAAGGCGGAGATTTGTTCCTAGCCATTACTATAGAGACCTTTACCAGAAATTACAAAATCTTACACAGGGATCTAGGAGTGTGGAGGATTACCATAAGGAGATGGAGGTGGCGATGATTCGGGCTAATGTAGAAGAGGATCGAGAGGCCACCATGGCTAGATTTTTGAGCGGTTTGAATAGGGATATAGCCAATGTAATTGAATTGCAGCATTATGTGGAGATAGAGGACATGGTGCACATGGCTATGAAGGTGGAGAGGCAATTAAAGAGAAAAGGGACAGCAAGGTACACTTCGGTTTCTAGCACTACTTGGAAATCAAAATGGGATAGGAATGATCCAGCTGAAGCAAAGAGAAAGACTGAACCACCTAAGGGAAAATATGAGGGAACTAGCAACAAACCCAAGGTAGAATCCCAACCTTCACGGAATAGAGATATCAAATGTTTTAAGTGTTTGGGTTCAGGGCACATTGCTTCTCAATGTCCAAATAGGAGGGTGATGATTATGCGTGACAATGGGAAGGTGATGACTGAGAGTGAGGATGATAGTGATGAGGTGCCCGAGTTGGATGATGCTAGTGATGATGATGGAGTGGTATACCCTGTGACAGGTGAGACTCTTGTTGCCAGGCGTGCTCTTAATGCACACATTAAGGTGGATGATGCAGAGCAACAGAGAGAGAACATTTTCCATACTAGATGCCATGTCAACACTAAGGTATGTAGTATGATCATTGATGGAGGGAGTTGTACTAATGTGGCTAGCACTACTTTGGTTGAGAAATTGAATTTACCAACCTTAAAACACTCTAGACCATACAAATTGCAGTGGTTGAATGATTGTGGAGAGGTTAGGGTGGATAAACAAGTGTTAGTTACTTTTTCTATTGGGAAGTATCAGGATGAGGTGCTTTGTGATGTTGTGCCTATGCATGCGGGCCATATTTTGTTGGGGAGGCCGAGACAATATTGAATTTTATTTGTGAGTTGAGTTTTCTCCTCTTGTTCTTGATTGAACTCTTGAACTTATCAAAGGTAAATCACAACCTTTGTGGCGTTCCTCCTTTGTAATCCGGGT
The DNA here is from genome assembly GCA_961763995.1 of Juglans cinerea. Classification (NCBI taxonomy): domain Eukaryota; kingdom Viridiplantae; phylum Streptophyta; class Magnoliopsida; order Fagales; family Juglandaceae; genus Juglans; species Juglans cinerea. Next base: position 12,307,655 of record CAUIVZ010000012.1, on the reverse strand, counting down.
TCTTGAGACGGGTCTAGATTTTAATATAATCTAGGTTCTTGAAACGGGTTCTCATTGGGTCTAGATTCTCCATCCTTGACTTGATTTTTGGCTTTCTTGGGGACTTTTCAAATTGATTGTGGGTTTAAGGAATTCCATTCCCGCGGGTTCATATCAGGTTGGTTATGCCATTTGGACTTACAAATGCGCCCAGTACTTTCATGAGATTAATGAACCATGTCCTACGTGCATTCATAGGCAAGTTTGTGGTTGTGTACTTTGATGATATCTTAGTGTACAGCAAGAACTTAAATGAACATATTGAGCATTTGGTATATGTGTTTGATGTGTTGAGATGTGAAAAGTTGTATGCTAATTTTAAGAAATGTGCCTTTTGCATGGAAAAAATTGTTTTTCTTGGTTATGTTGTTAGTACAAAGGGTATTGAGGTGGATGACGAGAAAATCAAGGCAATCAAGGAGTGGCCAACGCCAAAAAGCATCACTGAGGTAAGAAGCTTTCATGGCTTAGCTAGCTTTTATCGGCGTTTTGTTAAAGACTTCAGCACCTTTGCTGCACCACTCACTGAGGTAATTAAAAAGAATCTTATGTTTCATTAGGGGGCGAATCAAGAGAATGCTTTTGCCACTATTAAAGAAAGGTTGTGCTCTGCACCTGTGTTAGCATTACCTGAATTTAACAAAGCTTTTGAGAATTGAATGTGATGCCTCAGGAATAGGGATTGGAGCCGTTTTGATGCAGGATAGGCGGCCCATAGCCTTCTTCAGTGAAAAGTTAAGTGGGGCATTCCTGAAGTACCCTACTTATTACAAAGAGCTTTATGCTCTTGTTCGTGCATTAGAGACTTGGCAGCACTACCTATGGCCAAGGGAATTTGTGATCCACACCGATCATGAATCATTGAAGCATCTCAAGGGTCAAGGTAAGTTGAATAAAAGGCATGCTAGATGGATGGAATACATTGAGACATTTCCCTATGTCATCGTTTACAAGCAAGGTAAGGAGAACATTGTTGCTGATGCTCTATCCCGGAGGTATATACTTCTTACTTCTATGAGTGCTAAAATGCTTGGGTTTGAATATGTGAAAGACATGTATGCCGATGACGCTGATTTTTAAAATGTGTATGTGGCATGTGATAAGGCGGCATTTGGTAAGTTTTACAAGCATGATGGTTATTTGTTTAAACAAAGCAAACTTTGTCTGCCAAATTGTTCTATGCGTGAGTTATTGGTGCGTGAGGCACATGGTGGGGGATTAATGGGATACTTTGGTGTCAAGAAAACTTTAGACATTTTGCATTTACATTTCTTTTGGCCTAAGATGAAGAGAGATGTTAACCGTATTTGTGGAAGGTGCATTACATGTAGAAAGGCCAAATCTAAGGTTTTGCCATGGGTAGACATATCTATGGACATTGTCTTGGGGCTGCCTAGGACCAAAAGGGGTAGAGATTCGATTTTTGTGGTTGTGGATAGATTTAGTAAGATGGCACATTTCATTCCATGCCATAAAACAGATGATGCCACAAACATAACTGACTTGTTTTTTTGAGAGATAGTGCGACTCCATGGTGTACCTAGGAGTATTGTTTCTGATAGGGATGTTAAATTCCTTAGCTACTTTTGGAAGGTGTTGTGGGGGAAATTGGGTACTAAGCTCTTATTTTCCACTACTTGTCATCCGCAGACTGATGGTCAGACTAAAGTAGTTAATAGGACTTTAACTCAGCTTTTACGCACTGTTGTTCATAAGAATTTAAAAACTTGGGAGGATTGTTTGCCATTTATAGAGTTTGCATATAATAGGACGATGCATACTACTACTTCATACTCTCCTTTTGAAATTGTTTATGGATTTAATCCACTTACTCCTTTGGATTTGATGCATTTACCTGTTGATGGCAGGAGTAGTTTGGATGGACAAAAGAAGGCAGAGTTGGTGAAGTCACTACATGAGAGGGTACGGCAGCCCCTAGAACAAGAGATTTCAGCCAACACAAACCCTAGAACAATGGAATTCAGCAACCCTAACAATTGAAGAAATCTAGCAGCCACCTCTATTTATTATTATTTTTTTTTTGTAATTAGTCCTAGAACAATGAAGTATTAGAATTAAATATGCAAGAAATAAAAGATAGAATCAGACCTGATTGGAAATCTTGCTCTGAATACAAAATGATATGAACTCGCGGGAATGAAATCCCTTGAACCCATAGTCAATTTGAAAAACTCCCTAAGAAAGCCAAAATCAAGTCAATAGATGGAGAATCTAGATCCGATGAGAACTATAGTTACAAGAACTTAGATTATATCAAAATCTAGATCCGTTGAAAAACTCGTCTCAAGAACCCAGATTACAAGGAGGAACGCTACAAAGGTTGTGATTTACCTTTGATAAGTTCAAGAGTTCAACCAAGAACAAGAAGAGTAAACTCAACTCACAAATAAAATTCAATATTGTCTAACCCTTCAAATGAGGCTACAAAGAGTTTTTAAACCCAAACCTAATCAAAACCCTAGCAAAAAATAAAGCCTCTTTTACCCAAAATGACCCCTGATGAATAGTGATAGCTACAGTATGCGCGGCTACAGTAATGCTACAGTAAATTCATGAAACCCTATATCCTAAAAAGTAACTTTTCAAATAAGCCCTTGGCCAAAATACAAGACCTTCCCAAAAAACTTAGTTCATAAGAAATAAGACATGTCGGCCAAACATCTTCAAGCCCTCTTATTCCAAACTAATAAAATAAATCATTTAACCAAATTGGAAGCCTCCAATAACAATAGGCCATATCTCTAAGTAATGTCTTCTACTGCTTGAATCAAGTGGATCAAAACTGGTTCTCCTTCTGTCAAGCCCATCTTGAGTGTTGGGCTCTTGCTGGCTTCATCCCAAGTGGATTGCACCAATCATTGTATTGCTTCCTTGATCTTTTTGGCCCTTGATCTTGTAATTGGCCTATCTGGAACTTGCAAAGGATCTTTAAGAGTAGGCTCACCTTGGTTCCCATCAGTGGAGATCTGCACTTTCTTCCATACAATCCTCGTAAGGTGCCATTTGTATTGTAGCCTGAAAGTTATTATGTAAGCAAATTCTATTAACGGAAAATGTCTTTCAGAATCGCCACTCAATTCCATTACACAAGCACGTGGCATATCTTCCAGTGTCTGAATAGTTCGTTCTGTCTATCCATCTTTCTACGGATGATAGACACTACTAAACTTTAGATTCGTGCGCAACATCTGTAAACTTTGCCAAAAAGGTGAAGTAAACCGTGTGTCTCTATCAGATACTATAGACTTAGGCACTCCATGAAGTCTGACTATTTCCTTAACGAATCTGTGTTAAGGAATCTGTGTTAGCAATTGGTAGGAAATGTACACTTTTGGTCAAACGATTAACTATGACCGAAATTGAATTCTTTCTTGATGATGTCCTTGGTAAAACAACCACAAAATCCATAGACACATCCTTCCACTTCCATTCTAGGATCGGTTAAGGTTGTAACTCTCCTACTGGCCTCTGATGCTTAGGCTTTACTAACTGGCAAATTGAACATTTTGCCAAAAAATTGGCCAGATCCCTTTTTTCATCCCACCAAAATGGTCCCCTTAAGTCTTGGTACATTTTGGGGCTACCAGGATGAGCAGTATATGGCGTACAATGGGCTTCCTTCAGAACTCTTTCTTGCTTCCTTCATAATACTTTCCTTTAATTTAGGAACATTAATCTTCAGCTGATGATATCCTAACAATAGGTCTATCTTAGAAAATATTGATGCTCCTTGCAATTGATCTAACAAATCGTCAATCTATGGCAAAGGGCACTTGTTCTTGATAGTCAGTTTATTCACGTCTCGATAGTGAATACACATCCTCATAGTGCCATCCTTCTTTTTCACAAAAAAGGACTGGTGCACCGCATGGGAACGAACTTGGGCGAATAAATCCTGATGCAAACCAAGGAGCTGGACATGCTGATCATACAAGTGGGAATGGAGCTGAATTTGCACAAGACCCTTTGTCACTTCCTAGTGGCCCAATTACAAGACTTAGAGCCAAACGTTTCAAGGAAGCACTAAATGGGCTAATCCAAGAGAATTGGGCTGATTCTAAAAAGACCAAGATGGGCTCAAATAATATTCAAGACTTAGTCCATGTCATCAAGGCAATTGAAGAGGCTAATTAGCACGTAGAAATATGATGAATGGTCTATCCATTAAAGAACGTGAATTTGTTAAGTTTCAAGAATATTAAATAGGTGAATGAACTTGGTGTTGCCTGGATACGTGAAATACATTGAATTTAGACATTTACTCATTTCTGGCTGCCTCTAGAAGTCCAAGAGGCCTAAAAATTGTGGGACTTGTTATGTTAATATTTGTGTTGCTTTTAAAGCTGTAGTTATGACTTTTCTTATTCTTGGAGGGTTGTTCCAAGTATATAGAGGGGTTATTTCGAGTTTTAATATCAGATTTGAAATTTCAGAAGCTTATTTGTCTTTGTGAGGTCTTGTGTTCCTCTTGGTTCTTCAAAGAACTCTTGAACTTATTAAGTTAATCTTGTGGCGTTCAAGCTCCAAACTTATCACCTTGATTCTGATTTCTTGGTGTGGTGTTTTCAATCCTTCGTAGTCTTGGTTTTCATCTAGTTGGGTGACTGATCAAGGCTCAACAAATCTTGTCAATACGATCTTGGGGTTCCAAGCCATCATTGTTATCGGGTTTCATCACAATTGTTGGTGGAGTTCATATCATTTTGGTATCAGAGCTTTGGTTCTAAGATAAGTTTGTCTATCTTTTATTTTCGTTCTATTTCCTGTCCTTTGCTGAAGAAAAAAAAAAAAAACGAAAAAGACATTAAAAAAAAAAGTGTACACGATTCTAGTAAGAAAACTTCTTCCTTTCAATCTTGTATCTCACCTTATTCAAGTACTTGGACTTTTGATGAGTTTTGGTTGTTTATTTTCTGAATTGCTGCTGGATTATTTTGAATGAGTTTCTTGAAGTTTGATTAAGAACTAAAGAAGACACAAAAGAGTGGAAAAAGGCCGTTTAGAGTGAAAACACGAGTGCAAGTGTATCAATTCTTGAGTGAAACACGTGAGGGAGAGCTTGTGAGGATTCTATGATGGGAACCAAGATGGGCCTAGCCTTAAATATCATTTGCAACTTCCAGATGGGCCAAGAAGATCAAGGAGACAATGCAAGGATTGATGCAATCCACCTGGGACAAGTTTAGCAAAAGCCCAACATTCAAGATGGGGCTTGAAGAATGAAGATCCAGTTTTAATTCATTAGATTAGCTACGGAAGAAGGCAACGACAAGACTTAAAGGCTTTGAACTCTTGAAGGGTTTCAACTTATTTAATTCATTTAAAGAACTTATGTTATTAGTTTAGAATAATTGAGTTTATTATGAGAAGCACTTAAGGGGGCCTATGCAAGGGCATGTTGGGAAAGTTATTATTTTATTGAACTAGGGTTAGGGTTACTGTAGCCGAGTTACTGTAGCGCGGCACTGTAGCCGCGGCACTATTCATCCAGGGGTACTTTTGGAAGATGGGGGTTTATTTTGGCTAGGGTTTCATTAGGTTTTGCTTTAAATACTCTATGTAGCCTCATTCTAATCAGTTTATGAAGTTTATGAAATTTAATGAATTTATTCATTGTGAGTTGAGTTTATCTCCTCTTGTTCTTAATTGAACTTTTGAACTTATCAAAGGTAAATCACAACCTTTGTGGCGTTCCTCCTTTGTAATCTGGGTTCTTGAGACGGGTTCTTCAACGGGTCTAGATTTTAATATAATCTAGGTTCTTGAAACGAGTTCTCATCGGGTCTAGGTTCTCCATCCATTGACTTGATTTTGGCTTTCTTGGGGAGTTTTCAAATTGACTGTGGGTTCAAGGGATTTCATTCCCGCGGGTTCATATCATTCTAACTTTGTTTGCAGATTTTAAAACATGTCTAATAATCAAGAAGAAGACACAACCGAAGAATTTCGACAACCTACAGTTCCAAACCTCCAAATGCAAGCGATGTTAGGGGAGATGAGGCGTATGTTGAGGGCTGAATTAGAGAACCTATTCACGAAAGGTTGGACAGGGTAGAAGCGGAAACTCCTTGGGGCCAGCAACATGACATCCACAATAGGCAGCATGGTGGGTGTGGTCCGTGGCGGAATGTTGATGGAGAGGCGGAGTCGGAGGAGTTTGATGAGCAATATTTGAACCAAGGCAGGATTGAGCGTGGGTATAGAAATAGAGAAGCTAGGATGGGTAGGCCTAGGAGGGATAACGATTTAGGAAATATAAAGATTAAAATCTCATCTTTTCAAGGTAAAAATGATCCTGAAGTTTATTTGGAGTGGAAAACTAAAATGGAGATGGTTTTTGATTGTCACAACTACTCACAGATAAAGAAGGTTAAGTTGGCTGCAATTGAATTTACCGATTATGCCATTTTGTAGTGGGATCAAATTACTGATTAATAGGAGAAGGAATAGAGAGCCACCAGTCGACACTTGGGAAGAAATGAAAATGCTTATGCGGAAGAGTGATATGAACCCGCGGGAACGAGATTCCCTTGAACCCACAGTCAATTTGAAAACTTCCCAAGAAAGCCAAAATCAAGTCAATGGATGGAGAACCTAGACCCGATGAGAACTCGTTTCAAGAACCTAGATTATATTAAAATCTAGACCCGTTGAAGAACCGGTCTCAAGAACTCAGATTACAAAGGAGGAACGCCACAAAGGTTGTGATTTACCTTTGATAAGTTCAAAAGTTCAATTAAGAACAAGAGGAGAGAAACTCAACTCACAATGAATAAATTCATCAAATTTTATAAACTTCAAAAACTGATAAGAATGAGGCTACATAGAGTATTTAAAGCAAAACCTAATGAAACCCTAGCCCAAATAAACCCTCATCTTCCAAAAGTGCCCCTGGATGAACAGTGCTTGGAGTGCCGTTCCATTGATTCTCTTCTACTTCATTGTCGTGTTTGAATTCAATTGCATGATTTTCACAATTGAATATTGCTATTTGTGATTGAATTAGAGAAAAGAAAAGAAAAGAAAGGAAAAGAAAAGAAAGGAAGAAGAAGAGGAAGAAGAAGAAGAAAAGAGAAGGTAGCATATTCAAAATTGCTACATAGTTTTAACAAAGAGAAAGAATGTATTTGTTGATTGAGCTTTTATCATCATAGGAGCTGATTACATCTTTCTAGTTGGGTATCTTGTTTTATAATTACTCTTTCCCTCGTATAAATTCCTTGAGTCTCGTGTCATTTTATTCATTCCTTGTTTCTTTGATCTATATTACTGGTTGGAATAATACAAGGTTGTATTGTCTTGATTTAGTTCAACTAGTTCTTAATGAACTTGAGCGGGAAAACTATTGAGGTAAAAGGCAAGAGGGTGTGAGACTATTATCGAGAAAAAGCCATTAAGAGTGAAACACGAGTGGAGTGCCATTATTTGAGTGTAAACACGTAAGAGAGTGTGTGAGGTTTTTCATTAACATTCTTTTTGTGCAGCATATTATGATGTCTCATAAAAGTGACTCATCACCAAACGGTGTGGCAGATAACTCATCTTTTGTGTTGCAAGCCATGCAACAACAGTTTGAGCGGTTGAACTTGGTGTTGGGTGAAGTGAGGGATAAGATGGATAATCAAGAAGAAGTGATTAGAAATCTGCAAGGTGAGAGAGGTAGGAGGCGACTTGAGACTAGTATTGAGAATGGGTATGAGAAAGAAGAGTATGGTGAGTCTCTTGTTGCTAGGCGTGCACTCAATACACAAATTAAGATGAATGATACAGAGCAGCAGAGTGAGAACGTTTTTCATACTAGATGCCACATCAAGAACAAGGTATGTAGTATGGTCATTGATTTGAGGAGTTGTATTAATTTGGCTAGCACTACTTTAGTTGAGAAATTGAATTTACGTACCTTGAAACACCCTAGACCATACATGTTGCAGTGGTTGAGTGATTGTGGGGAGGTTAGGGTAAATAAGCAAGTGCTAGTTTCTTTTTCAATTGGGAAATATCAGGATATGGTCCTTTGTGATGTTGTGCCTATGCATGCTGGTCATATTTTGTTAGGGAAGCCATGGGAGTATGATAGGAATGTGATCCATGATGGGTTAAGGAACATGTACAGTTTTGAAAATGATGGAAAAACAATCAAACTTGCTCCTTTATCTCCAACACATGTCCATGGGGACCAATTGAAATTGAAAAGTGAGGTTGCTCAAAAAAGAAAGAGTGAAAATGAGAGTGATCAAAAAAGAAAAAGTGAAAAGGACATTGAGCAAACAAGCAAGAGTGAAAGTGAGAATGAGCTGAAAAGCAAGGGTGAAGGTGAGAGTGAAAGTGAGATTGAGCTGAAAAGCAAGAATGAAGATGAGATTGAGAAGAAAAGAAATAGTGAGACCGAAATGGAGAAAGAGAGAAAAATGAGAGAGAAAAAAGAAGAGGGTGAAAATAAGACAAGCACAAGAGAGAATGAGTTGAAAAGTAATTATGAGGTCGAGAGTACAAAAAAAGATGAAGAAAAAGAGAGTGACAGAAAAAAATAGAGTGAAAAGAAAAAAGAGTGTGAAAGGGAAAAAGAGAGTGAAAAAGAAAAATAGAGTGGAAAGAAAAGAGAGTGTGAAGAAAGTGAGAGAAAAATAAAGAGAAAAGTGAGTTTTTATGCTAAGGCAAGCTTTTATACTAATGAATTTAATGACTCTTTGTCTTGTGTTGTTGTTTCTTTGTTGCAAGCATATAAGGTCATGATTCCTAACGGTGTGTTTAGTGGATTGCCACCTATTAGGGAGATAGAGCACTACATTGATTTTGTGCCAGGTGCGACAATTCCTAACCGACCTTTCTTGGAAAAACATGAGTCATTGACACACTTAAAGGGACAAGGTAAGTTGTTGACTAGAATGCAAGCCAAGGGGGAGGATTGTATTGAAACTTTTCCTCATGTGTTCAAATACACACAAAGTATGAAAAATTTTGTGGTTGATGCTTTAGCAAGAAGGTATGTCCTTGTCTTCATTTTAGATGTAAAATTGTTGAGACTTGAATATGATAAGGAATTGCATGCTAATGATGATGACTTTGCTAGTATATATGGAACATGTGAGAAAGCATCTTTTTGGTACGATCTATAAACTAGATTGGTACTTGTTTAGAAAGAATAGATTTTGTGTGTCTACTAGTTTTATGCTTAAGTTGCTTGTGTGTGATGGACATGGTGATTTGTTGGGTAACCTTGGTGTAAGGAAGACTTTTGTTGTGTTGCATGAATGTTTGTGGGAATATCATTTTCCATTCAAAGACGTGTTACACGAACGTTTGTGGAAGTATCTTTTGTCATTCATTGATGTATTGCACGAACGTTTATGGGAGTATCATTTGCCATACATGGACGTGTTGCACGAACATTTGCGGGAGTATCATTTGTATTTCTTTGAGTTTACATATAATTGGAGTGGTCATTCTGGTGAAAATAAGATTTCAGACATGTTGCATGAACGTTTATGGGAGTATTATTTGCCATTCATTGACTTGTTGCATGAATGTTTGCGGGAGTATCATTTGCCATTCATTGAGTTTGCATATTGGAGTGGTCATTTTGGTTCGAGGAAGACTTTAGATGTGCTTCATGAACATTTGTGGGAGTATTGTTTGTCATTCATTGAGTTTACATATGATTGGAGTGTTCATGCCACTACTAAATTTTCAACAATTGAAATTGTTTATAGATTTAATCAATTTTCCTCCTTCAGATTTAAAGTCTTCACCAGTTGATGATATGGGTAGCTTGGAGGGACTATTCCAAATTCTTGAACAAATTAATGAAAATGCATATCTAATGGATCTTCCAGGTAAGTATCATGTTTCTACTATTTTCAATATTACTAACCACTTTCCCTTTGATCCAGGTGGAGATTCGAGGTCGAATCCTTTTGAGGAGAGGGGGAATGATAGGAACCAAGATGGGCATAAGTCTTAAAGATCATTTGAAACTTTCAGATGGGCCAAGAAGATCAAGGAGACAATGCAAGGATTGATGCAATCCACTTGGGACAAGTTTAGCAAGAGCCCAACATTCAAGATGAGGCTTGAAGGATGAAGATCCAGTTTTAATTCACTTGATTAGCTATGGAAGGGGGCAACGACAAGACTTAAAGGCTTTGAGCTCTTGAAGCGATTCAACTTATTTAATTCATTTAAAGAACTTATATTATTAGTTTAGAATAATTGAGTTTATTATGGGAAGCACTTAAGGGGGCCAATGCAAGGGCATGTTGGGTAAATTATTATTTTATTGAACTAGGGTTAGGGTTATTGTAGCCGAGTTACTGTAGTGCGGCACTGTAGCCGCGGCACTGTTCATCTAGGGGCACTTTTGGAAGATGGGGGTTTATTTTGGGCTAGGGTTTCATTAGGTTTTGCTTTAAATACTCTATGTAGCCTCATTCTTATCAGTTGATGAAGTTTATGAAATTTGATGAATTTATTCATTGTGAGTTGAGTTTTACTCCTCTTGTTCTTAATTGAAATTTTTTACTTATCAAAGGTAAATCACAACCTTTGTGGCGTTCCTCCTTTGTAATCTGGGTTCTTGAGACGTGTTATTCAACGGGTCTAGATTTTAATATAATCTAGGTTTTTGAAACGAGTTCTCATCGGGTCTAGGTTCTCTATCCATTGACTTGATTTTGGCTTTCTTAGGGAGTTTTCAAATTGACTGTGGGTTCAAGGGAATTCATTTCCCGCGGGTTCATATCAAGTAGATAATGATGATATGCCATATATGGAGAGGATGCTGACGATGAGCAAAATGCTGTGGTTGGAGATTTATTGGTTGCAAGGCGAGTTCTCAATGTGAAGGTTAAAGAGGAAGAAAGTAACCAAAGGGAGAACTTGTTTCATACTCGGTGCTTTGTAAATAACAAAGTTTGCAGTGTCATTATCGATGGTGGGAGTTGCACAAATGTAGCCAGCACTTATTTGGTGGAGAAATTGGCTTTAACTACCTTGAAACATCCTCAACCTTACCGGCTTCAATGGTTGAATAAATGTGGGGAAATCAAGGTGACAAGACAAGTGTTGGTGGCATTATCCATTGGCAAATATGAGGATGAGGTGCTTTGTGATGTGGTTCCTATGCACGCATGCCATTTACTGTTGGGAAGACCATGGCAGTATGATCTGAGGGTTACGCATGATGGATTCACAAATAAGTATTCCTTCACTCTTAATTCTTGTGCCATTAACTCTAAAACAGGTCAGGGAGGACCAATTAAAGTTACAAAGTTCGAATGAAAAAAAAAAGGAAAAGGAAAGGAAGGCCAAAACTGAAAAAAAAAAGACTTTAAAAAAAAGGAGAGAAAAACATTGATCAGAGTGAAAAAAAAGAGAGAGAGGATTTCGGCTATAGTGAGAGCAAGAGAGGAAAAATTCAATTACATTGCAAAAAAAAGTGAGATCAAGAGAGCATTATTTTCACACCAGCCCCTTATTGTACTCATGTACAAGGAGGCTCTTTTATGTACTAATGATCTCGTCGGTGCTTTGCCGAGCAATATTGTTTCTCTTTTGCAGGAGTTTGAAGATGTCCTTCCTGAAGAGGTACCTTATGGTTTACCTCCAATCCGAGGGATTGAACATCAAATTGATTTCATACCTGATGCATCAATTCCAAACCGACCTGCTTATAGGAGTAATCCCGAGGAGACCAAGGAACTTCAGAGGCAAGTAAGTGAATTATTGGAGAAGGGGTTTGTGCGTGAAAGTATGAGTCCTTGTGCGGTTCCGGTGCTGTTAGTTCCTAAGAAGGATGGAACATGGAGGATGTGTGTTGACTGCCGAGCCATCAACAACATAACGGTAAAGTATCGTCATCCCATTCCTAGACTAGATGATATGCTGGATGAATTGCATGGTTCTTGTGTCTTTACAAAAATTGATCTTAAGAGTGGATATCATCAGATTAGGATGAAAGAAGGTGATGAATGGAAAACTGCTTTTAAGACTAAATATGGTTTGTATGAGTGGTTAGTGATGCCTTTCGGTTTAACTAATGCAAAAATTTGGAAGAACATGTAATGCATTTGAAATCTGTTTTGGAAATTCTAAGGAAAGAAAGGTTGTTTGCTAATCTCAAAAAGTGCACCTTTTGCATGGATAAACTTGTGTTTCTTGGTTTTGTTGTTAGTAAGAGAGGAATTGAGGTGGATGAGGAAAAGGTGAAGGCAATCCAAGAGTGGTCAACGCCTACAACAGTCAGCCAAGTGAGGAGTTTCCACGGCTTAGCTATTCTATAGACGGTTGGTGCGTGATTTTAGTAGCTTAGCCGCCCCTTTTACTGAAGTCATCAAGAAAAATGTGCCCGTTTAAGTGGGGAAAAGAACAAGAAATGGCATTTAGTCTGATCAAAGAAAAGTTAACTAATGCGCCTTTGCTTGTTTTACCTAACTTTGCTAAAACTTTTGAAATTGAGTGTGATGCTTCAGGCATAGGTAAGGAAAATGTGGTGGCTGATGCATTGTCCCGAATGTATGCCTTACTTTCCATTTTAGATACAAAAATGCTTGGCTTTGAATACATTAAGGAATTGTATGCTCAAGATTCTGATTTTGGTGATGTGTTCAATGCATGTGAAAAAATGGCGTTTGGTAAGTTTTATAGGTATGATGGATTTTTGTTTTGGGAAAATAAATTGTGTTTGCCAATATGTTCTTTGTGCGAATTGCTTGTGAGAGAAGCTCATGGTGGTGGTTTGATGGGTCATTTTGGTGTGGTAAGACTTTAGGAATTTTGCATGAACTTTTTTTTTGGCCTCATATGAAACGTGATGTGGAAAGAATTTGTGAGAAGTGTATCACGTGTAAACAAGCTAAGTCTAAGTTGAAACCCCATGGTTTGTACACCCCTTTGCCAATACCTAGTGAACCTTGGACTGATATTTCTATGGATTTTGTTTTAGGTTTACCTAGGACTAAGAGGGGGAGAGATTCAGTTTTTGTGGTGGTAGATAGATTTTCCAAGATGGCACACTTCATTGCATGTCATAAAACTGATGATGCATCACATATAGCTGATTTGTTCTTCAAAGAAATTGTTAGGTTACATGGTATACCTAAGACCATTGTTTCTGATAGGGATGCAAAGTTTTTGAGTTACTTTTGGAAGACTTTGTGGGGAAAACTGGGAACTAAGTTGTTGTTTTCTACAACTTGTCATCCACAAACGGATGGCCAAACTGAAGTAGTAAATAGAACTTTGTCGTCTTTGTTGCGTGCTATCATTAAAAAGAACTTGAAAGCATGGGAAGATTGTTTGTCATATGTTGAATTTGCTTACAATAGACTTACATTCTGCAACTAAGTTTTCACCATTTGAAATTGTTTATGGCTTTAACCCATTGTCACCTTTGGATTTAACTTCTTTACCTTTGAGTGAACGTGTGAACTTAGATGGCAAAAAGAAGGCAGAATTTGTAAAGATGATTCATGAAAAGGCACGGCTGAACATTGAAAGGAGGACTAAACAATATGTCCATCAAGCCAACAAGGGATGCAAGAAGGGTAGTGTTTCAACCAGGAGATTGGGTTTGGTTGCACTTAAGGAAGGACCGTTTTCCCGAGAAGCGGCGTTCAAAACTCCTACCTCGGGGTGACGGTTCATTTCAAGTAGTAGAACGCATCAATGATAATGCCTACAAGCTTGACTTACCAGGTGAGTATGGGTGTCAATGCAAGCTTTTAATGTTGCTGATTTGTCTCCTTTTGATGTAGGTGATGATTTGAGGACAAATCCTTCTCAAGAGGGGGAGAATGATGCAAACCAAGGAGCTGGACATGCTGATCATACAAGTGGGAATGGAGCTGAATTTGCACACGACCCTTTGTCACTTCCTAGTGGCCCAATTACAAGACTTAGAGCCAAACGTTTCAAGGAAGCACTAAATGGGCTAATCCAAGAGAATTGGGCTGATTCTAAAAAGACCAAGATGGGCTCAAATAATATTCAAGACTTAGTCCATGTCATCAAGGCAATTGAAGAGGCTAATTAGCACGTAGAAATATGATGAATGGTCTGTCCATTAAAGGACGTGAATTTGTTAAGTTTCAAGAATATTAAATAGGTGAATGAACTTGGTCTTGCTTGGGAACGTGAAATACATTGAATTTAGACATTTAGTCATTTCTGGCTGCCTCTAGAAGTCCAAGAGGCCTAAAATTCGGGGGACTTGTTATGATAATATTTGCGTTGCTTTTAAAGCTGTAGTTATGACTTTTCCTATTCTTGGAGGGTTGTTCCAAGTATATAGAGGGGTTATTTCGAGTTTTAATATCAGATTTGAAATTTCAGAAGCTTATTTGTCTTTGTGAGGTCTTGTATTCCTCTTGGTTCTTCAAAGAACTCTTGAACTGATATGAACCCGCGGGAACGAGATTCCCTTGAACCCACAGTCAATTTGAAAACTCCCCATGAAAGCCAAAATCAAGTCAATGGATGGAGAACCTAGACCCGATGAGAACTCGTTTCAAGAACCTAGATTATATTAAAATCTAGACCCGTTGAAGAACCCGTCTCAAGAACCCAGATTACAAAGGAGGAACACCACAAAGGTTGTGATTTACCTTTGATAAGTTCAAAAGTTCAATTAAGAACAAGAGGAGATAAACTCAACTCACAATGAATAAATTCATCAAATTTCATAAACTTCAAAAACTGATAAGAATGAGGCTACATAGAGTATTTAAAGCAAAACCTAATGAAACCCTAGCCCAAATAAACCCTCATCTTCCAAAAGTGCCCCTGGATGAACAGTGCCGCGGCTACAGTACCTCGCTACAGTAACCCTAACCCTAGTTAAATAAAATAATAACTTTCCCAACATGCCCTTGCATAGGCCCCCTTAAGTGCTTCCCATAATAAACTCAATTATTCTAAACTAATAACATAAGTTCTTTAAATGAATTAAATAAGTTGAAATGCTTCAAGAGCTCAAAGCCTTTAAGTCTTGTCTTTGCCCTCTTCCGTAGCTAATCAAATAAATTAAAACTGGATCTTCATCCTTCAAGCCCCCCATCTTGAATGTTGGGCTTTTGCTAAACTTTTCCCAAGTGGATTGCATCAATCCTTGCATTGTCTCCTTGATCTTCTTGGCCCATCTGGAAGTTGCAAATGATCTTTAAGACTAGGCTCATCTTGGTCCCCATCATTCCTCCTCTCCTCAAAAGGATTCGACCTCGAATCTCCACCTGGATCAAAGGGAAAGTGGTTAGTAACATTGAAAATAGTAGAAACAAGATAGTTACCTGGAAGATCCATTAGATATGCATTTTCATTAATTTGTTCAAGAATTTGGAAAAGACCATCCAAGCTACTCCTGTCATCAACAGGTAAAGGTGTTAAATCTAAAGTAGTAAATGGATTAAGTCCATAAACAATTTCAAATCGTGACAATTTAGTAGTAGCATGAACACTCCAATAATATGTAAACTCAATAAATGGTAAACAATACTCCCACAAATGTTCATGAAACACATCTAAAGTCTTCCTCGAACCAAAATGACCACTCCAATATGCAAACTCAATGAATGACAAATGATACTCCCGGAAACGTCCATGTAACAATTCAATGAATGGCAAATGATACTCCCAAAAACGTTCATGAAACAAACCTAAATCTTTCCTTATACACAAATGACCACTCCAATTATATGCAAACTCAATGAACGACAAGTAATACTTCAACAAATGTTTATGCAACACGTTAATGAATGACAAATGATGCTTCCACAAACGTTCAAGTAATACGTCAATGAATGGCAAATGGTACTCCCACAAACGTTCATGCAACACATCAATTAATGAAAAATGATACTTCCAGAAACGTCCATGCAACACGTTATTGAATGGCAAATGATAGTCCCAAAAATGTTCATGCAACACATCAAAAGTCTTCCTTACACCAAGGTCACCCAACAAACAACCATGTCCATCACACACAAGCAACTTACGCATAAAACTAGTAGGCACACAAAATCTATTCTCTCTAAACAAGTACCAATCTAGTTTATAGAACTTACCAAATGTTGCTTTCTCACATGTTTCATACACACTAGCAAAGTCATCATCATTAGCATGCAATTTCTTATCATATTCAAGTCTCAACAATTCTGCATCTAAAATGAAGACAAGGACATACCTTCTTGCTAAAGCGTCAACAACAAAATTTTTCATACCTTGTGTGTATTTGAATACATGAGAAAAAATCTCAATACAGTCCTCCCACTTAGCATGCATTCTAGTCAACAACTTACCTTGTCCCTTCAAGTATATCAAGGACTCATGTTCTTCAAATAAAGGTTGGTTAGGAATTGTCGCACCTGGCACAAAATCAATGTAGTCCTCTATATCCCTAATAGGTGGCAATCCACTAAACACACCGCTAGGAATCATGACCTTAAATCCCTGCAACAAAGAAACAACAATACTAGGCAAACATACGTCAAGTTCGTTAGGATTAAGACTTGCCTTAGCATAAAAACTCACTTTTTTCTTTGTTTTTCTCTCACTTTCTTCACACTCTCTTTTCTTTCCACTCTCTTTTTCTTTTTCACTCTATTTTTTCCTTTCATACTCTTTTTTCTTTTCACTCTATTTTTTTCTGTCACTCTCTTTTTCTTCATCTTTTGTTGTACTCTTGACCTCACAATTATTTTTCAACTCATTCTCTTTTGTGCTTGAGGTCTTATTCTCGCACTCTTCTTTTTTCTCTCTCATTTTTCTTTATTTCTCCATTTCGGTCTCACTATTTCTTTTCTTCTCAATCTCATCTTCACACTTGCTTTTCAGCTCAATCTCACTTTCACTCTGACCTTCACTCTTGCTTTTCAGCTCATTCTCACTTTCACTCTTGCTTGTTTGCTCAATCTCCTTTTCACTATTTCTTTTTTGATCACTCTCATTTTCACTTTTCTTTTTTGAGCAACCTCACTTTTCAATTTCAATTGGTTCCCATGGACATGTGTTGGAGTTAAAGGAGCAAGTTTGATTGTTTTTTCATCCTTTTCAAAACTGTACATGTTCCTTAACCCATCATGGATCACATTCCTATCATACTCCCATGGCTTCCCTAACAAAATATGACCAGCATGCATAGGCACAACATCACAAAGGATCATATCCTGATATTTCCCAATTGAAAAAGAAACTAGCACTTGCTTATTCACCCTAACCTCCCCACAATCACTCAACCACTGCAACATGTATGGTCTAGGGTGTTTCAAGGTACGTAAATTCAATTTCTCAACTAAAGTAGTGCTAGCCAAATTAATACAACTCCTCAAATCAATGACCATACTACATACCTTGTTGTTGATGTGGCATCTAGTATGAAAAACGTTCTCACTCTGCTGCTCTGTATCATTCACCTTAATTTGTGTATTGAGTGCACGCCTAGCAACAAGAGATTCACCATACTCTTCTTTCTCATACCCATTCTCAATACTAGGCTCATGTCGCCTCCTACCTCTCTCACCTTGCAGATTTCTAATTACTTCTTCTTGATTATCCATCCTATCCCTCACTTCACCCAATACCAAGTTCAACCGCTCAAACTTTTGTTGCATGGCTTGCAACACAAAAAATGAGTTATCTGCCACACCGTTTGGTGATGAGTCACTTCTATGAGACATCATAATATGCTGCACAAAAAGAATGTTAGTGAAAAACCTCACACACTCCCTTACGTGTTTACACTCAAATAATGGCACTCCACTCGTGTTTCACTCTTAATGGCTTTTTCCCGATAATAGTCTCACACCCTCTTGCCTTTTACCTCAATAGTTTTCCCGCTCAAGTTCTTTAAGAACTAGTTGAATTAAATCAAGACAATACAACCTTGTATTATTCCAACCAGTAATATAGATCAAAGAAACAAGGAATGAATAAAATGACATGAGACTCAAGGAATTTATACGAGGGAAAGAGTAATTATAAAACAAGATACCAACTAGAAAGATGTAATCAGCTCCTATGATGATAAAAGCTCAATCAACAAATACTTTCTTTCTCTTTCTTGAAACTATGTAGCAACTTTGAATATGTTACCTTCTCTTTTCTTCTTCTTCTTCCTCTTCTTTTTTTTTTTTTTTTGAATTTTCTTTTCTTTTCTTTTCTTTTCCTTTCTTTTCTTTTCTTTTCTTTTCTCTAATTCAAGCACGACAATGAAATAGAAGAGAATCAATGGAACGGCACTCCAAGCAACAGATAAACTTAGAGATGCAGGAAACCCTAGGTGATGCAAATTTCAGCCAAACCCAAAATCCTAAGAATTTTGGCAGCCTACTTTTTGTTTCTATTTTTTTTTTTTTTGGCAACCCTAGAACAATGAAGCCCTATAATTAAATTAAACGATGCTAAAATTAAAAGATAGAATCAGACCTGATTGGAAACCTGGCTCTGATACCAAATGATATGAACCTGCGGGAACGAGATTCCCTTGAACCCACAGTCAATTTGAAAACTCCCCAAGAAAGCCAAAATCAAGTCAATGGATGAAGAACCTAGACCCGATGAGAACTCGTTTCAAGAACCTAGATTATATTAATATCTAGACCCGTTGAAGAACCCGTCTCAAGAACCCAGATTACAAAGGAGGAACGCCACAAAGGTTGTGATTTACCTTTGATAAGTTCAAAAGTTCAATTAAGAACAAGAGGAGATAAACTCAACTCACAATGAATAAATTCATCAAATTTCATAAACTTCAAAAACTGATAAGAATGAGGCTACATAGAGTATTTAAAGCAAAACCTAATGAAACCCTAGCCCAAATAAACCCTCATCTTCCAAAAGTGCCCCTGGATGAACAGTGCCGCGGCTACAGTACCGCGCTACAGTAACTCGGCTACAGTAACCCTAACCCTAGTTAAATAAAATAATAACTTTCCCAACATGCCCTTGCATAGGCCCCCTTAAGTGCTTCCCATAATAAACTCAATTATTCTAAACTAATAACATAAGTTCTTTAAATGAATTAAATAAGTTGAAACGCTTCAAGAGCTCAAAGCCTTTAAGTCTTGTCGTTGCCCTCTTCCGTAGCTAATCAAATAAATTAAAACTGGATCTTCATCCTTCAAGCCCCCCATCTTGAATGTTGGGCTTTTGCTAAACTTTTTCCAAGTGGATTGCATCAATTCTTGCATTGTCTCCTTGATCTTCTTGGCCCATCTGGAAGTTGCAAATGATCTTTAAGACTAGGCCCATCTTGGTCCCCATCATGAACTTATCAAGTTAATCTTGTGGCGTTCAAGCTCCAAACTTATCACCTTGATTCTGATTTCTTGGTGTGGCGTTTTCAATCTTTCGTAGTCTTGGTTCTCATCTAGTTGGGTGACTGGTCAAGCTCAACAAATCTTGTCAATACAATCTTGGGGCTCCAAGCTATCATTGTTATCGGGTTTCATCACAATTGTTGGTGGAGTTCATATCATTTTGGTATCAGAGCTTTGGTTCTAAGATAAGTTTGTCTATCTTTTATTTTCGTTCTATTTCCTGTTCTTTGCTGTAAAACAGATTCTGTCTTTTGAAGGTAACTCAAAAATCACCTTCCTCCTGAGACTTCCAACGGACAATTCCTAACTATCCGAGTGCATCCAACTACCTTCCCATCGAGAATAGTTACTACACCTTACGCAATCATAAGATATAAAGGAACGCGAAGCTCCCGAATCAAACAGAGTACAAACCAACTGTTGCATCAACTTAATCTTACCTACAAAGGTAACTAGGATTACTTAGGGATTCTTAACAACACAAGCTACCATCCATAGTAAGGTTCGATCGTTACCAGTAATTACTCCAGCCTCCGTAGCTTCTTCAGCTTCTAGGTCCGCTTCTTCAGCTTCTCCTGGTGTGATTGCTTAAACTTTAGCTTTTTGTGGAGTCTTTCCCTTGTATCCAGGCGTAGGTGCTCCATCCGTCACATGACATGGACAGTCTCGAATCATATGGCTAGTTTGAACACATCTAAAGCATACTCCGGTGGCGAATTGACATTCACCACTGTGTCTTCGCCCACAACTACGACATGGTGGCGGTGTAACAGGCACCACATTTCCGACTACCTTCCCCTTTCCTTTATCCGGAGTGTAAGGGGCCTTCTTCTTTCCCATGTTTCGCCCTAGAGTGTAGGGAAGTCCTCTTTTATGGTCGTTTTGAACTTGGGAAATCATATTTTGCTGCTTCACCTCTGCTATTGAAGCAACATTTACTAGCTCTTGAAAGCTCGCATTCCGCAGTAGGTAATCTGGTTTCGAATCCTCAGCTATAATCCATCTTGGAATTTCTTAGCTTGCATCTTTTCTGTACTAATCAAATGTGGAGCAAATCTTCCTAGCTCCATGAATCGAGATGCATGGAGTAAATGCATATGGCTGTTTTTGGGAAGATACGACTGTCAAATTCCCTTTTAAAACGCTTCCAAGTGAGAGTAACGATATCACCCAATTCTTGTGCCAAAAGCTGCCTCTTCATGTCCCACCATATGCTAGCCTCTCCTTGGAGTAAATGCTCGGCACACTGGACCTTTTGATTCTCCGTACATCCACTGATGTTGAAAGTTCTATCTAAGTCGATATGCCACTTTTATTGGCTCTCAAGGCTACCTCTGTACTCATGAAATTCAGGTATCGATATAGCATAAATCTTTCAAACGGGCATTCTCTGTTCTCGCCTCTAGGCAGCTCTTGTCTCATATTCTGCCCTTGAGGGTTCCTAGCCTGACCTCCTTCCAATGGAGGGTTCCTAGCCTCCTGGTCTCAGAGATACATCGTCTTGTTATCTGCGCACCATAGGTCCTTTCCTCCCGAAATGCGCAAAACCAATGTATCAACATCAACTTCTCCTAAAGGCAGAGTTCTTCTCTTTCATCACTTCACAGTAGCTTTTTGCCGCATACTCAGCCTCCAAATGTTTCTCTTTAAGCATTCAAACCAATAGCTACAGAATTCAAGCCTATAACTATCAGATTCCTATCGTCACGTACCATCTATTCCTAGGACAACTTGTGGTTTTACCCAAAGACGTAATCACTCTGTTACCATTAGTTGTGGCGCCCCCAGGCCGCTTGGGATTTGGCAAAAACTGAAATGTCGATACATGCAACACCAGGGTTACCTGCCCCCTGTACATGACAGATGCAATGCACTTAATGATAACTAGCAGTATGTAGTATATCACAACGGAAAGTCAACTTAAGTCAAATGATGGAATAATAGTCACGGTACCAAAAAATAAACATAAAATCTCAAAAGTACTTCAAGATCCATAGGAATCATCATAGTTGTTACGAGTTTCCAAAGAACTCCCAAAAACACGGGACCAAAGCATTAGGCTAAACAAAAAGTCCTTTTCCAAAAGTGGAATGGGTCAGAATGAAGGTCCCATCCTCAAGTAGACTAAAGAATATTTCCCCTAGTCGGTTAGACGTCTAAGTCCAAACCCAACTCCGTGGCTATTTCCTTGGCTTCTACAGTAGAGTTCTTAGCTTGCTCCAGATATTGTGGCACAAAACTCATGTCTTGCTTAAGTCTTAACATCCTTTGAGGGTCCAGGGATGAAATTCCAGCATCCGACTCATTGAGATTTGCCAAAATCTTTTTTTGAGTCGTTGAGCTGACACCTTAAGCAATTCTAAGGTAGATTGATGACAAGCCTCCACTGTGGACTCATCCTCAATTACCTCACAGATCCCGTCCATATCTAAGTGTTCCTACGTACCTGGCACAACTTCTACCATTTCGAGTATGGGAATGAATGATAGTGGGGAAAATACAACAGTGAGATTTCAAGAAATCTCAGTAAGTAAACAGATAACATGTAACAGATATCGTAAGCATATGAAAGCAAACTTAACAACGAATGCATCTACATGAGACTTTACTTACGCATTTGACCTTTCAAAAAGACATCCTTTAAAACATGACTTTCATGACCTTTCTTTCATAAACATTATTTCTTCATTTCATACTTGTTCTTTTAACATACTTATGAGCTCAAGGCCTTTCTTGACTTATAACATATTATTGGATACCTCACGGCTCCCCTATGCATTGCATGTTCCCCACCAGTTACGCATCAACCATTGACCACTTTGACCAAGGTGACTACATCTTATCTTTCATATACGACAGTTCATAATTCGCCTTCACCGTAGGTGCACCCACTAACTTTAGGTGCGATCCAGCTCTGGTGCTCTTTTCTTTTAGGAACCATTTGAGATCTGCCAATAGTACTTCGCCGACCCAGGGGGTATCCCTCCATTTTACACACTCTTGAGAGGACAAAAGAGTTCCTGTGTTGACCAAGACTTTCAAGGCTTTTGTATACATTTATTTTTTTTAAGAGTCCATTGGAGTTTCGGCCTTATAGGAAATTAAGGTTTTGACGCCCAATGCAATTAGGGCTCACGCCCAACATGAGATGTATGCATGGTGCTTGACATCCAATAAGGTTAAGAGTATGACTTGATGAATCTAGATGGAAATAAGGGAAGAGAGATGAGAAGGAGTTAGGAATTTTGGCTTACACGCCTATCATAGGAAAGGCTAGAACTTTTTGCCATGTGTCACGTATGCATGAAGATATTTGCTTGTGGAAGGAAGCCGTTGACAATGTCACCATGGGGAAAGGAACTTAGAAAGAAATGATTAGGAATATGGGAAGGTGGAACTAGGAAAGGCCAAAGGTCATGGATGGCAACAATGGGGGAGCAAAAAAATTGTTTTTTGCCAAGTGTCTTCCATGCATGAAGGTAGGTAAAAAATGTTTTATTGGGAAGGAGCAATATCAAGCTTGGAGGGAGGATACACGCCCAAGGCTTCTAGAAGGATACTTTGTGTAAGAAATCCCTTGAGGTGGATGGCTAGGGCAAGGTACTTTGTGCCAAAAAGGACCAATCACTTGTTTGTCCAAAAGTGTGGTGAAGAGAAAATCTCCTAGGGAAGTGTAGGGTTTCGGTAGCCCATGCAATGCACACACACTCCACATGCCACTTGGCACACATGCACACTTGTAAGAGATGGAGGGAAATTTGAGTTTAGTAAAAGACCCTTTAGCCATAAGATACTTTGAACCAAGACATGAAAAGAAAGGGGCAAAAGAGGAAGTGAGATTAGGTTTTGAGGGAGAGCACGACACATGCAAGAGATGTCTTAGGGTTTTCCAACTCAATCCAATGATGAGCTAGAAGGAATAGGTGATAGGGCTACACGCCACTTGGAAACCATGCATGAGCTTGTTTCATGCAAGAAAGCCCTTGAGTGTCTATAAAAAGGGAAGAATCGAAAACCCTAGGACCTTTGGCCATTTCATGTTTCTCTTGTGATTTTCAGTTACTACACAATTCCTCCCGAGTTTTCATCATTTTTCTTACCATCCAAACACTCTCCACCATACCTTCTTCTCATTCAAACATCACTTGGAAGTTAAGCAAAGCTAGGAGATATTTTCAAGAGGAGAGACTAGAAGGTATGAAGCAACATTTCCCTTACTAGACACACACACGCATGGATTGAAGGGAGAGGAAGTTTTGGTTTAAGTCAAGTTCATCTCGAACTTATGCTCTTGCACACGCACACTTGAGTTAGATGGATTTAGCTTGTATTTTTAAAGGCTACTCCACATGAACCACGCCTACACTCACACAACTTGAATAGGGTTTTTTCTTCAAGAAAGATAATATAACCTTTACTTGTCTTAAAGCTCTAAAAACATGGTGTCCTGAGGAAAGAGCGTCACGGCACTTGTGAGTTGTCGCTAAGGTTTCTATTGGAGGGCAAGTTTCGGATTCAGGAGGGAAGGTCTGAAAACCTTGGGGTTTTTCTTGGAAAGAAAAAGGGGTAAGAAGTACTACACATGAACACATGGTTAGGGGTTTTCTTGAGCAAGGATCCAAACTAGTGTTGTATATGATTTTCAGCTTGCCTATTATAAAAATACATTTCGGATTTTTGTAAGTACACCTCTAACTTGTACTTGGATATTGTTTGCATATATGGTTTGCGAACTTGTTGGTTGATTCGGTTTTTGTATGATTGTTTGGAACTTGATGTTCTTCCATGTGTTATGAACTTATTTGTTATGATTATTTTAAAGCATGATTGAAATGGTTTAAGGAAGATGCATATGATATGAAAAAGGGAGCAAGAATGCCATGTTAGGGTTCGGTTTTTACCATGTTTATTTATACATGAATGGTTGTCACTCAAACGTTTTTAGTATGGGACTAAACTCAAGAAAATATTGTCCATAACCACAAGGAAGGGTTTTAGCCACCCATGAGAAATTCTTTATTAAAGATTTATGTTCAATACATTAGAAGATTCTAAGTTCATGAAAATCGATTGAAATGCATATTTACTAAGACAAGAGGTTCGGCCAACCCCATGAATGAAGCATGATCATTGGTGTCTTAAGATTGATATTATGAATGATGTTTGGTTAGGTTAAGGTTTTATGTGTTTCGGCCCTTACATGATGATGATTGGGATGTATGCCTTTGATTGATATGCATGCCTTGAATTGTTATAAGGGAACATGTTCGCATGTTCTAATATTTTCAAGCCGTAACAAGATATATATTGCATGTATGGATGTTTTATTTTATGATGAACACTTCGACATTCATGGTTATGATGAAGCATTGTGGTATTTCATGTGTCTCATGAAAGTTCTAAGGTCCATTGTCATGTCACATGCATTGGGATTGTGAAAACCCTTTTTGAAAGGAAAAGAGTCTTTTTAAAAAAAGTTTTTATCACAACCCCAAATGCTTGGACTGGGGAAATGTCCTAGTGGAACTCCTCTGTCCTCTCAGGAGTGTTGAAAATGGAGGGATACCCCTACGTCGACGAAGTACTGTAGTGGATCTCAAATGGTACCTAAAAGAAAAGGATATGTATAAGTATGAAATGAAGAAAGCATGTTTTCGAAAGTCAAGGTTATGAAAGTCATGTTTTTATACAATGTCTTTGAAAGGTCAAGAGCATCTGTATAAGTCCATGTCCATGCATTTATTGTTAAGTTTGCTTCATATGCTTAAGATATCTGTTGCACGTTATTTGTTTACTTATTGAGATTTCTCGAAATCTCACTATTGTATTTACTCACTATCATTCCTTTGAATGATAGAAGATGTGACAGGTTTAGCCAACGCAAATGATGAAACACAAGAGGACAATGCTTCCTCTGGAGAGGATCGTGCCTAAGATGGGTTATAGGCTTGTCCGAGCCTTCCATTTTGGACCATCTCGAATCAATTGATAGAGCAATCACCGAGATAATTATAGACATAGAAAAGTTTAGAAGGTCCTACAATATAGAGACAAGGATCGGGCTTTAGAGAAGCGAGTGAGGCCCGAGTCTCACTGAAGATCAAGACAGTATTATGGGACCACTTTTGGGAAAGGGTCATCGTGTTTTGGGAGTTCTTTAGAAACTCATATCAACTATGATGACTATTTTGGATTTATGCAAAAAGCATTGGGATCTTATGTTTTGGTACTATGACTAATATTTCTTACAATTTGACTTAAGTTGACTTTTCGTTGCAATATACTTCATACTGTTAGCTATCAGTAGATGCTTTGCATCTTATCTATCATGTACGAGACAGTTACCCCTTGGTGTTGCAGTTTCCATCAAATCCTAAGCGGGGGGGTTGGGGGTGCCACAGCGAGTGGTATCAGAGCAATTACGTCTCTAGGTAAAACCATAAATTGTCCTAGGAATGCATGGTACCTGATGATAGGATTGGAATCTGATAGTTTTAGGCTTGAACTTTGTAGCTATAAGTTTGAATCCTTAAAGGAGAAAGTTGAAGGTTGACTATATGGTTGATCACTATTGTGAAGTAATGAGAGAAGAGAACTCTGCTTTAGGAAAAGTGAATGTTGACGCATTGCTTTGTGCATTTAAGGAGAAGAGGACCAATGATGCGCAGACAACGTGACGACTTATCTCCAAGGTCACGAGAACAAGAGGCTAGGAACCCTCTGTTAGAAGGAGGCCAAGCTTTGTGGACCCATACGGCAAATTCTTGAGGTAGTAAGACACCAAATAGAGCAAGGGCAAAATATGAGACAGGAGCCACCTAGAGGCGAAAACCGAGGATGCATGTTCGAAAGTTTTTTGGTGTACTGATACCCAAATTTTGTGGGAACGGAAGGAGCCTTGAAAGCCAACAAGTGGGTTATCGATTTAGACAGGACTTTCGACATCAGTGGGTGTACTATGAGTCAGAAAGTCCAATATGCCAGACACTTACTTCAGGGAGAGGCTTGCATATGGTGGGACACAAAGAGACAGCTTCTAACGCAAGAACTGGGTGATATCATTACTCTTACTTGGGAATGTTTTAAGAAAGAAATCAAAGGTCGTTTCTTCCCAGAAACAACCAAACAACAGAAAGCATTTGAGTTTACGAACTTGACCCAAGGAAGTATGTCAGTGGAGCAATATGCAGCCTGTTTAATGTCACTAGGCAGATTCGCCCCACACCTAATTGGCACGGAGAAAATGCAAGCGAGAAAATTCCAAGTTGGGTTACAGTAGAGAATTTGGAACCAAATTGCTTGCTTGCAGATTGAGAGATTTCAGGGACTAGTAAACGTCGCTTCAATAGCATAGTCGGAGCAATGGAATTTAATTACTCAAGTTCAGAACGACCATAAAAAGGACTTCCCTACTCACCAGGAAAGAATATTGGAAAGAAGAAGGCCCCTTACACTGCGGATAAAGGAAAGGGAAAGATGGTCGGAAAGTGGTGCCTGTTACGCCACCACTTTGTCATAGTTGCGGATAGAAGCACAATGGTGAATGTCGGTTCACCACTGGAGCATGTTTGGGATGTGGTCAAACAGGCCATATGATTTGAGACTATCCACGTCATTCGGCGGGAGGAGCATCTACACTTGGAAACACGGGAAAGACCCCACATAAAGCTAAAGTATATGCAATCACGCTAGGAGAGGTAGATCTGGAAGCTAAAGAGGCTACTAACGCTGGAGTAATTACTGGTAAGGTTAAATTGATGCAACAACTGGTTTGTGCCCTATTTGATTCGGGAGCTTCGCGTTCCTTTGTATCTTATGACTACGTAAGAAGGTGTAAATTGAGCGCGGAAACCTTATCCCAAAAGGTTTTGGTAACTATTCCGGACGGGAAGGTAGTTGGATTGGCTATCTGAGCACTATGCTAAGATAGATTGCCGAAGAAGAAAGGTGATATTTGAGTTACCCTTAAAAGACAGGATCTATTATATGGAGGAAGTAGTGAAGTCGATTCCGTCGATCTTAACGGTTGGAGCCAGCTGCAGCCCCAGTGTACAAGGCATCGTATCGAATGGCCCTAATTGAGTTAAAGGAGCTAAAGGTGCAGATCGAGGAACTTCTTGAAAATGGTTTTATTCGTCCAAGTTCATCCCTTTGGGGTGCACCAGTCCTTTTTGTAAAAAAGATCGACAGGACAATTAGGCAGTACTTAGACAATTTTGTAGTGGTGTTCATTGACGATATTTTCATTTATTCCCGAAGTGATGAAAGAGCATAAGGAGCACTTGAGGATAGTATTAAAGATCTTGAAAGAACACCAGCTCTACACTAAACTCAGCAAGTGTGAGTTTTGGCTCAGAGAGGTAAAATTTTTGGGACACGCCATTTATAGTGATGGTGTGGCAGTAGACCCTGCTAAGATAGAAGCAGTGATGGAATGGCAAAAATCGACCAATGCCCATGAAATACGGAGTTTTCTAGGTTTGGCAGGTTATTATATAAGGTTTGTCGAAGGATTTTCTAAATTATTAGGTCCTTTAATGGCATTGACAAAGAAGAATGCCAAATTTATATGGAGTGAAGACTGTGAGAGGAGTTTTCAAGAACTCAAAAGAAGATTAACCACGACGCCTGTGTTGGCTTTGCCTGAGCCACATAAGCCGTATGTAGTTTATAATGACGCCTCTAAGATGGGTTTAGGGTGCGTTTTGATGCAAGAAGAATGAGTCGTAGCTTATGCCTCACGACAACTTAAGGATCACGAGCGGAATTATCCTACTCATGATTTGGAGTATACATTGACCATAAAAGTCTTAAGTACCTATTCAGTCAGAAGAACCTAAGTATGAGGCAGAGGAGATGGGTCGAGATGATCAGTGACTTCAAGAATCACCCCGAAAAGGCCAATGTGGAAGGAGATGCCCTTAGTCGCAAGGCCCAGACCAATATGCAGTCACTTATGGTAGGAATGAGGGAACTACTAATAGGGATGCCGCCAAGAGATACGAGGTTAACAATGGTATTGGAGATTGTGCTTGTGTGATGGATCAAAGTGGTGACTGGGAAAGCCACTTTTCATTGATAGAATTTGCTTACAATAGTAACATTTAGGCTACGGTACAGATGGCACCTTATGAAGTAGGCAAAAGAAAGTTGCTTGGACCAGAATACTTGCAAGATGTACGAAGGCAAGTGGAATTGATTCAGGAAAGGATGAAAGCAGCTCAGAGCCGTCAAAAGAGTTGTGTCGACAAGCGACGAAGGAACTTAGAATTTAATGTTGGAGATTGGGTGT
The DNA here is from genome assembly GCA_961763995.1 of Juglans cinerea. Taxonomy (NCBI): domain Eukaryota; kingdom Viridiplantae; phylum Streptophyta; class Magnoliopsida; order Fagales; family Juglandaceae; genus Juglans; species Juglans cinerea. The sequence goes on along the minus strand of CAUIVZ010000012.1, from coordinate 12,278,996 downwards.
ACGTCAAGATATCGCCCATGAAAGAAGTCATACGATTCGGAAAGAAATGGAAACTGAGTCCCAGGTATGTAGGACGGTTTGAAGGTTTGGAAAGAGTCGGTGCAGTCGCATACCGTTTGGATCTACTAGTTGAAATGGAAGGAGTGCATAATGTCTTTCATGTGTCATCTTTAAAGAAAAGCTTTGGTGAAAGACAGCCTGTAGTAATGGATGCCAGTAGCATACTGTTACAGCCGAATTTGTCTTATGAAGAATTGCTTGTGCAGATTGTGGATAGCAAGGAACAAGAACTAAGGAATCGAAAGGAATCATTGGTAAAGGTTCTTTGGAACAATCCAGCCTTTCAAGAGGCAACATGGAAAAGAGAGGATTCGATGAGGACTAAATACCATCATTTGTTTGTAACTTAGAACTTATGTATTCACAAATCTTGCTTATTAATGATTGACTAGTGTATCTTGTTCTCTTGTATGTTTGTCCTTATGTTATTCATGAATCTTTATAATGATATGTGTACCAACCATACCCGTACACAGGGCATGGCTGGTAATAGGAATACCCCTCGCATTTCTGTATCTTTGGTAGCACAGATCAGAGCAAGACATGAACGTAGTCGCCAAAACTAACAAATAAGAAGGGATCAAATGATGAGAGAACATTTGACAGCAAATGGAGTAGTGATGGGCACCAAGATGGACCTAGTCTTAAAGACGCCTTGTAGGTTCCAGATGGGCTAATTACAAGGTCAAGAGCCAAGAAAATCAGGGAGGCAATGCCATCCACTTGGGGCGAGTCTAACAAGAGCCCAACATTCAAGATGGGCTTGAAGGATGAAGATCCAATTTTGATTCATTTGATACAAGCTATGGAAGAGGGCAACAACATGACTTAAAAGCTTTGGGCGCTTAAAGGCTTTCAACTTGTTTAATTCATTTAAGTCATGACATAAATGACATATACATAAAATATCAAAGTACAAGTTAGAGATTTACTTACAAAAATTTGAAATATACTTATTAGCAAGCAAGCTGAAAAATCACATGTAATACTAGTGTAACGCCCGTCCTTGTGGTGAAACTTTTTATAAATTATATTTATAAAGGACGACGGGAATTACTGTTCCCTTTAAAACTTTTCACTTGCATACCTAGGGTGCAAGACGCCACGTTTATAAATTAAAATATGCTTTGAAAATAAAAGAGGTTTACAGTAGAAAACATAAATCTTGAAATAAAAAGGCCTCTCATACATTTAAAATTCGTGCCTAGACTTCCGTGCTCTTCCCTATAGGTCGTGTCCGTCCTGATCATGCAGTTCCTATGAGGGGGAGGGACATGCATAAAAACTAAAATGAGTCGAAGACTCGTAAGCATTACTTCATACAGTTAAAATATAATAATATGTTTTCATTCATGCATTCATCATTCGTACATACTATTACGTGCATGCATACGTGTCGTGAGTGCGTTCTTTCAAAAACGTCACTGGACGGGGTTTAGCTTTTAAACATGAGCTTTCTTTTCGTAAAACATTTCTCCCGTCAGTGCCTTCATTTCTTCAAGAGTCCGTGCTCTCGTGCTTTCATGCATTCATACATTCATGCGTACATACATTCTTTTCTTTTCGCTTTCATAGGCCGGTACACACTGTTACGCCTCATGTATTAGGGTTAGCGGCCCTATGGCCAATGGATTCGCCCGTGGCCGCGGGTTGGAATTATATTCCGTTAGGGTGCAACACTGGGTGCACTACCAGCACTACTGCCTTACATTGCAATCTCCTCATTCATTCATTGGGTACCCCATATCATTCATTCATATGGCCGTTACATATTTTCATACATTTCATACTTTCATTTCAATCCTTTCATTCATTCATGGCAGCTCGAAAGAGCTGGAGCTTTCATTCTTTTTTTATCTTTCATTTAACATGTCCTTTCATGAGAAAACGTTCCTTTTCGTGAGAAACATCTTTTAATGAGCATGTGCATAAACATCTTCTTTTCATGACATTCGTAAAAACATTTCTTCGTGGCAACGTAAAACACTTAAAACGTCGGCCTTCATGGCATCCACAAGCATCACCTTTAAACGTCGTCTCTTGTGGTGTCCACGAGCATACCTCGAGGCGTCCATGAGAGCTTCGGTTCGTTGGATCCATGAAAGAGTCCGTTTTCATGTCTTTCGTGCATTTACATCAGTTCGTTGATTTTCTTAGAAAATACACATAATAGATACAACGTATAGTCATCCATTCACATGCGTACAATTAATACTTTGGGTGCGTAAAAAGGGGCTGCCACGGAGGGGCCGTACATACTTATACGTTTGAACACTTATCGTTTTCTTTCTTAAAACGTCGTCTTTTCGTAAGGCATCTTAAAGGAAAAGCGTTTCGTTTTCATTTTCGTATCTTTTAGAAAACTCTAGAAGAGTATGAACGTAACGCTTACCTGGACTCCATGCTACTTGCATATCTTGCAGTCCATTCATGTGCTTATCAGATGGAAACCTACATGCATACACATACCTTAACGTCATTCTCTATCTAATACATATGCAACTTAAACTTAGAATGCATAAGCTACACTTCACTTGGAACACTCTCCTTCTATCCCGTGTTCTTACGTGTTCCCTACTAAGTTAAAACCTTCGGAGGCCCATTACGGTCACCCCATCTTCCAACTCAAGGTCTTGCCTCCAATGCTTATTCACCAAAGTGGATCCCATGATTCACCTTATGATTAAGACACTAAGGCCTCTATCTCATTCTTCTCATTAACCACATTCCGACGCATGACTCAGATCAACTAAGTCATGCATCCCTTCCTTGGACAGTACACTCATCACTTTCTTCATGCATCTTAGCCCATACTAACCCTCATTCCCATCCATACAAATTACATGGTTCTAAGCCAACTCTGAGGCTTAAGCACCATGTAACTATACTCAGGATAGATTACCCATTACACATGGTGAATCCGTCCGACACATGTGTCTCACCACGACACACATGTACTTTACCCCTTATCACCTAAGATCAACATATATAACACGTTGATCACCTGCTTGGCGGGACAAGGGTCATACTCTGATACCAACCTTCTCTTAACCCAGCTAGCATGACTCCTCATGCTACCCGTCCCTTTAACAATTCATCCCAACACTTAACACGACAAGACTCCATTCATAACTACGTTTCATGTCACGTCATATAGCTCGAGACTATTCCCAAGCTACACCGTGACCTTGTCGCATTACTTAACATTCTGCTACATAAATTCCTAACTCATCATGAGTACGATTCCTCACATTCTCCCAACAAATCGTGACATCTTGTCACGTTCCAATTACGCCATTCATACCCTATCACTTCACCACATGGCAAGCACGACTGTCAGTAACCATGTCACGAGGTGACGTTGCCCAGTCATTCTTCCGTTGTGTACTCTCTTACACTTATTCCGCTACTTCATCCATATTCCCAGCCCTAAGTCCAACACGGTGACACTTGTCACCTTAGACTACAGGCTTCACCTTAATTACTCCGGGACACTGTTCCACAGTTCCCGACACTACTCATCACGTTCCACGCCCATCAATCACACAACCATCCTTATCACTGCGACACGCCACACGGCATATCGTTGCACCTCATGGAGTACATCCCATGCATACTCTCTTCTCACATGCTATGCCACATCATCACTATGGCGTACCCGCCATATAGTACATCACTTCACCACACAGAGTACACTCATCGTGTACTCGTCCCATTCCACATACACCACATCACCATTATCGCATACAGCCATATGGTACATCAATCCGCCATACGGAGTACATTCCACATGTACTCCATTCATACACATCACGTCACATCACCATTATGGCATATTCGCCACATGGTGCATCGTTCCACTACATGGAGTACACTTCTCGTGTACTCCCTTCATACACGTTACGCCACATCACCATTATGGCATACAACCATATGGTGCATCACTCCCCCACATGGAGTACATTCCACGTATACTCCCTTCATATACCATACGGCACACAGACTACACTCATCGTGTACTCGTCCCATTCCACATACACCACGTCACATCACCATTATGGTATATCCGCCATATGGTCCATCACACCATCATACGGAGTACATTCCACATGTACTCCCTTCATACACATCACGCCACATCACCATTATGGCTTACAAGCCATATGGTGCATCAACCCACCACATGGAGTACACTCCACGTGTACTCCTTTTACACGCACTACACCACAGAGTACACTCTACGTGTACTTATCTCGTTCCACCATATGCCAGGAGGGTATATTTTACATATACTCTCCTTGTCTCACACTATGCCACACACAGAGTACACACAGCGTGATGGGAACCAAGGTGGACCTAGTCTTAAAGATATGTTGCAAGTTCCAGATGGGCCAAATACAAGTTCAAGGGCTTAAACGATGAAGATTATGCTTTGATTCATTCCATAAGCTATGGAAAGGGCAACAACATGACTTATAGGCTTTGGACACTTGAAGGCTTTCAACTTATTTAATTAATTTCAAGGACCTATTTTATTTGCTAAGAATAATTGGGTTTATGCCTATGTAAGGGCATGTTGGAAAAGTTATTATTTTATTGAACTAGGGTTAGGGTTACTGTAGCCGGGTTACTGTAGCGTCATACTGTAGCCGCGGCACTGTTCACTCAGGGGTATTTTTGGAAGATGGGGTTTTATTTTATCTAGGGTTTTAATTAGGTTTTGGTTTAAATACTCTTTGTAGCCTCATTTTCAAAAGTTTATGAAGTTTATGAAATTTGATGAATTTATTCATTGTGAGTTGAGTTTTACTCCTCTTGTTCTTAATTGAACTTTTGAACTTATCAAAGGTAAATCACAACCTTTGTGGCGTTCCTCCTTTGTAATCTGGGTTCTTGAGACGTGTTCTTCAACGGGTCTAGATTTTAATATAATCTAGATTCTTGAAACGAGTTCTCATCGGGTCTAGATTCTCCATCCTTGACTTGATTTTTTTGGCTTTCTGATATGAACCCGCGGGAATGAAATCCCTTGAACCCACAGTCAATTTGAAAACTCCCCAAGAAAGCCAAAATCAAGTCAATCGATGGAGAACCTAGACCCGATGAGAACTCGTTTCAAGAACCTAGATTATATTTAAAATCTAGACCCGTTGAAAAACCCGTCTCAAGAACCCAGATTATAAAGGAGGAACGCCACAAAGGTTGTGATTTACCTTTGATAAGTTCAAAAGTTCAATCAAGAACAAGAGGAGTAAAACTCAACTCACAATGAATAAATTCATAAAATTTCATAAACTTCATAAACTGATTAGAATGAGGCTACATAGAGTATTTAAAGCAAAACCTTATGAAACCCTAACCAAAATAAACCCTCATCTGCCAAAAGTGCCCCTGGATGAACAGTGCCGCGCTATAGTAACTCGGCTACAGTAACCCTAACCCTAGTTCAATAAAATAATAACTTTCCCAACATGCCCTTGCATAGGCCCCCTTAAGTGCTTCCCATAATAAACTCAATTATTCTAAACTAATAACATAAGTCCTTTAAATGAATTAAATAAGTTGAAACCCTTCAATAGCTCAAAGCCTTTAAGTCTTGTCGTTGCCCTCAAGACAACATTCCTGCAACACAACAAAAGTCTTCCTTACACCAAGGTTACCCAACAAACCACCATGTCCATCACACACAAGCAACTTAAGCATAAAACTAGTAGATACACAAAATCTATTCTTTCTAAACAAGTACCAATCTAGTTTATAGAACTTACCAAAAGATGCTTTCTCACATGTTCCATACATACTAGCAAAGTCATCATCATTAGTATGCAATTCCTTATCATATTCAAGTCTCAACAATTTTGCATCTAAAATTAAGAGAAGGACATACCTTCTTGCTAAAGCATCAACCACAAAATTTTTCATACCTTGTGTGTATTTGAATACATGAGGAAAAGTCTCAATACAATCCTCCTGCTTAGCATGCATTCTAGTCAACTTACCTTGTCCCTTTAAGTGTGTCAATGACTCATGTTTTTCCAAGAAAGGTCGGTTAGGAATTGTCGCACCTGCACAAAATCAATGTAGTGCTCTATCTCCCTAATAGGTGGCAATCCACTAAACACACTGCTAGGAATCATGACCTTATATGCCTGCAACAAAGAAACAACAACACAAGACAAAGAGTCATTAAATTCATTAGTATAAAAGCTTGCCTTAGCATAAAAACTCACTTTTGTCTTTCTGTTTTTCTCTGCAACCTCTCTTTCATTTTCCTCTTGTCGCTCCACTCTTTTTTCTTGACTCTTAACCACCTCTATATTTTCTTTTTCTCTCTCTCTTTCTTTTGATGTTTTGGCTTCATTCTCTTTTTTCCTCTCACTCTCTTTGTTCTTTTCACTCTCTGTTTTTCTTTCACTCTCCTCTTTTTTTGAACTCTCGGCCTCACAATTGTTTTTCCAACTCATTCTCTCTTTTTCCTGAGGTTTCAGCCTCACCCAAATCATTTCTCTTAGGTGGTTCGGTCTTCCCCTTTGTTACAACTTGATCATTTTTGTCCCACTTTGGTTTCCAAGGAGTACTAGAAACCAAAGTATACTTTGATGTACCCTTTCCTTTTAGCCGCCTCTCCACCTCCATAGCCATGTGCACCATGTCCTCTACCTCCTTATAATGTTGCAACTCAACTATTGGCTATCTCCCTATTCAACCCACTCAAAAATCTTGTCATCGTGGCCTCCTGATCCTCCACTACATTAGCCCGAATCATAGCCACCTCCATCTCCTTATGGTAATCCTCTACACTCCTAGACTCCTGTGTAAGATTTTGTAGTTTTTGGTAGAGGTCTCTATAATAGTGGCTAGGTACAAATCTCCGCCTCATGATTGCTTTCAACTCTCTCCATGTTTCTACAGGCCTCTCAAAATTCCTCCTCCTATTGGATACTAATTGATCCCACCAAATAATCGCATAATCAGTTAACTCAATTACAGCCAACTTCACCTTCTTCTCCTCAGAGTAATTATGACAATCAAACACTAACTCTATTCTTTTCTTCCACTCTAAATAAATTTCAGGGTCAGTTCTACCTTGGAATGATGGTATTTTCATTTTGATGCTTCCAAGGTTCTTATCTACTCTATCTCGACCCCATGAGTTTGCCCTAAGGCCTCTTCCATGCCTAACTCCTCTATGTCCACCCAATCCAACTTCAAATGTTAAGTCTTCCTCATCCTCACCAAACTCTCCATTCTTATACCCATTCGCAATTCTAGGCTCACGTCGCCTCCAATCTCTCTCACCTTGCAGATTTCTAATCATTGCTTCTTGATTATCCATACTATCCCTCACTTCACCCAACACCAAGGTCAACCGCTCAAACTGTTGTTGCATGGCTTGCAACACAAAGGATGAATTATCTGCCACACCTTTTGGTGATGAGTCACTTCTATGAGACATCATAATATGCTGCACAAAAAGAATGTTAGTGGAAAACCTCACACACTCACTTACGTGTTTACACTCGAATAATGGCACTCTACTCGTGTTTCACTCTTAGTGGTTTTTTCCCGATAATAGTCTCACACTCTCTTGCCTTTTTTACCTCACAAGAGTTTTCCCACTCAAGTTCTTTAAGAACTAGTTGAACACAATCAATAGAAAGCAACCTTGTTTTATCCCAACTAGTAATTAGATCCAGGAAACAAGAACAAGGGAAACATTGAAGGAATAAAAATGACACGAGAATCAAGGAAGTTATACAGATGAAAGAGTAACAATAAGACAAGATACCAACTTTAGTGATGTATGCAGCAGCCCCTTTGATGATAAGGTTCAATCAACAAATTTCTTTCTTTCTCATTTTTGTAACTATGTAGCAACCTTTGAATATGCTACCTTTTCTTTTCTTCTTCTTCTTCTCTCTTTTTTTTTTTCGAATTTTTTTTTCTTTTCTTTTCCTTTTTTTTTCTTTTCTTTAATTCAATCACAAATAGCAATATTCAATTGTGAAAATCAAGCAATTGAATTCAAGCACGACAATGAAGTAGAAGAGAATCAATGGAACAGCACTCCAAGCAACAGATAAACTTAGAGATGTAGGAAACCCTAGAATTTTGAAACCCTAGGTGATGCAAATTTCAGCCAAACCCAAAATCTTAAGAATTTTGGAAGCCTACTTTTTGTTTCTATTTTTTTTTTTGGCAACCCTAGAACAATGAAACCCTAGAATTAAATTAAAGGATGCTATAATTAAAAGATAGAATCCGACCTGATTGGAAACCTTGCTCTGATACCAAATGATATGAACCCGCGGGAATGAGATTCCCTTGAACCCACAATCAATTTGAAAACTCCCCAAGAAAGCCAAAATCAAGTCAATGGATGGAGAACCTAGACCCGATGAGAACTCGTTTCAAGAACCTAGATTACAAAGGAGGAACACCACAAAGGTTGTGATTTACCTTTGATAAGTCCAAAAATTCAATTAAGAACAAGAGGAGTAAAACTCAACTCACAATGAATAAATTCATCAAATTTCATAAACTTCATAAACTGATTAGAATGAGGCTACATAGAGTATTTAAAGCAAAACCTAATGAAACCCTAGCCAAAATAAACCCCCATCTTCCAAAAGTGCCCCTGGATGAATAGTGCCGTGGCTACAGTGCCGCACTACAGTAACTCGGCTACAGTAACCCTAACCATAGTTCAATAAAATAATAACTTTCCCAACATGCCCTTGCATAGGCCCCCTTCAATGCTTCCCATAATAAACTCAATTATTCTAAACTAATAACATAAGTTCTATAAATGAATTAAATAAGTTGAAACCCTTCGAGAGCTCAAACCCTTTAAGTCTTGTTGTTGCCCTCTTCGTAGCTAATCAAATGAATTAAAACTGGATCTTCATCCTTCAAGCCCCATGTTGAATGTTGGGCTCTTGCTAAACTTGTCCCAAGTGGATTGCATTAATCCTTGCATTGTCTCCTTGATCTTCTTGGCCCATCTGGAAGTTGCAAATGATCTTTAAGACTAGGCCCATCTTGGTTCCCATCACAAGCCCAACACTTCATTACACAGAGTGCCCAACACTTTGTTACACAGCACCACATCACAATACCACAACTCCACAAAACCAACAGCACAATCCATAACCTAGTCAACTAATCAATATCTAATATAAATACGAGGGATAGACAGTTATACAATCGACAGGATAACCCGTGCGTTGCTCGTTGACCATCACGGTCGAAGACGTCGGAAGGGTCGTACATGGTGACTAAACCGCTTACGGTGACTGTTTTGGCATTTGGATAGCTAGGTGTGGTCTTGGAAGCGCTCGTGGTGGCCTTGTGATGGTGGCAAGGAGCGTAACACGGCGGATCTAGCCGTGTACAGTGTACAGTGACGGTCAACCACGCGCAGTGGCTGTCCATCGCGTGCAGTGACTATCCACCACTCAAAGTGGTGGTTTGGACCTAGGGTTGGACTAAGGGGTTGCTGGTGGAGCTCATGGTGGCACTGGGGTGGCGCCATGGTGGCTCACGGCTGCGGATCTGGCCGCACGGTGGAGGAGAAGCTGTGGGAGAGTGAGAGAGAGTGTGCATGCATGGGTGGTAGATCGGAGCTATGGGTGGTTGGGATAGCTCGGTGGTGGCTTAAGGAGGCTAGAGGTGGTGGTCATCTGCCGTGGGTGGCGGTGCACGGTGGTGGAGGGTGTGCAACCCGTGCGTGTGAAGAGGAAGAAGCCGTGAGGTGGAGGGAGGCTGTGGGCCTCGGGTCACGTGGAGGAGGAAGGGGAAGGGGAGAGGAGGTCTATGGCGTCGCTTGGTGGCCGTGGGTACCGCTCACGGAGGCGCTAGAGGCCGCGCACTGTGAAGCCTTGCGTGGGTCTCCTCTTGCATGCTATGGGGAAGGTGGCTGCATGGGAGGAGTTGAGTTCGCTGGGGAGTGGTGGCCGGTGGTAGAGGAAGCTGCCATGGGAGTGGTGGTGCCGAAGGACGGCGCACAGCGGCGTTACGTGCACCAAGCCCATTCGGGCTTTGCACTTCCAGCGGGGAGAAAGGGAGAGCGTGAGAGAGAGAGGCTGGGCTGGTTGTGCTCGCCGGAGTGAGGTGGAGCTGTTGGTGCCGGCGATGAGGGCTGGCGATGCACGGCGGCGCCGGGCTAAGGCGTAGAGCTTCGGGCGAGAGGGAAGCCGCGTACTGCGTACGCTGGGGAGAGGGAGGAGAGAGAGAGAGAGTTGAGGGAAAAGTGAGGAGGTCTGGGTATTTAACCCAGTCCCTTCGTCCAGGGATCCACGTAATGATCTAACGATGGATCTCAAACACTGATTTAAAATGTATTAGTTATTAACTAATTAAAAGCGCTTAGAGAAATTAAGGTAGAATATTATTTTAAACTAACTTTAGTTTATAAAATAATATTCTTCATCATTAATAAAATGATGAAATCTCAAGAATATTATGATTGTCGTATTTAAGATTAATCTTAATTCAATAACACTGAAAATACTCCTTATAAATATTTCCAGCATATTTAAAGCACTGGGCGTGCCCTAGAAGTCACAAGATATCTTTCGAAACATGCCATCATGGTTCGGCACGCATGACGAGTCTTGCAGTCGCTAGATAGAAGGGGCAGACAATTTACAAAATCTCTGCCCTCGGGATTTGCTTACGTCATAAAAACGGAACATACGTCAAAAAGAAGAAGCGTACGTAAGAAGGAAGGAGCAGGGTATCACAACTAGTTACGATCACTATTCAATAAATATCATAACCCATGTGTTCAAGTGTAGTGCTCTTTACATCTTTTTCTTTTTCAAGAAAAATATCCCAAGCATTCGGACCCTTCCCCCTTGAATCCGAAACTCAACTCCAACAAAACCCTAGCTTAAAGAAACACAAATGTCATGGCCTTTAATCTCAAAAACACCATGCTTTAAGGCTTGAAACAAGTAGGGTTACATTTATCTTTCTTTGAAGAAATCCCTAATCTAACCATGTGGGTGTAGGCGTGGGTTCATATGGAAGAACCATTCAAAACACAAGCTAACTCCTTCCACCTCAAGTGTGTGGGTGTTAGAGCATAAGTTCTAGATGAACTTCGCTTAAACCGAAACTTCTCTTACGTGTGTAACAAAAAAAAAACAGTTGGCTTCATCATACCTTCAATGTTTCCCTTCTTGAAAGTATCTCCTCACTTTACTTATCTTTGAAAGAATTTTTGGGTGAGAAGAGAATATTGTGGAGAGTGTTTGGATGGTGAGAAAGTGATAGAAACTTGGAGGAAATAGTGATGACCGAACCCTCAAGAGCAATGCACAAAATGTTCAAATGGTGATGCACGAAACCCTCAGCTTTCACCAATTGGCAAAATGTTCAAATTGCCATCTGGTGAAAGCGGAGCACCAGAGGCAAGCAGGTGAGTTGTAGCCATTATCAATACAAGAGTGAAAATGGGAAGACGTGCCTATGGATTTTGTGGTAGGTTTGCCAAGAACGTCGTCAGGAAAGAATAGAATCTGGGTTATACTTGAGTGATTGACCAAGTGTGCGCATTTCCTACCAATTGCTAATACAGATTCGTTGGAAAAGCTCTCGCGAGTCTATGTCAAGGAAATAGTCAGACTTCATGGAGTTCCTAAGTCCATAGTATTTTACAGAGACCCGCGTTTTACTTCGCGTTTCTGGCAAAGTTTACAGAAAATATTAGGCACAAATCTGAAATTTAGTAGTGCCTAGACAGACAGAACGAACTATCCAGACAATGGAAGATATGCTACGTGCTTGCATAATGGATCAAAGTGGCGACTGGGAAAGCCATTTGTCATTGATAGAATTTGCTTACAATAATAGCTTTCAGGCCACGATACAGATGGCACCTTACGAAGCATTATATGGGAGAAACTGCAGATCTTCGTTATATTGTGATGAAGTAGGTGAAAGAAAGTTGTTTGGACCAGAATACTTGCAAGTTCTACGAAAGCAAGTGGAATTGATTTAGGAAAGGACGAAAGCAGCTCAAAGCCATCAAAAGAGTTATGCTGACAAGCGATGAAGGAACTTAGAATTTATATGCCCATGAAAGAAGTCATACGGGTCAGAAAGAAAGGGAAACTGAGTCCCAGGTACATAGGACCGTTTAAAGTTTTGGAAAGTGTTAGTGCAGTCGTATACCGTTTGGATCTACCAGTTAAAACGCAAGGAATGCATAATGTCTTTCATGGCTTGTAGTAATGGAGTCTTTCATCCCAGTAGGGAGTCTTTCCTCTCAGTTGGCGAGAGGAGTCTTTCATCTCGGTCGAGAGTCTTTTGTCTTGGTAGGCGAGGAGACCAATTTTATTCAGTGCACACAGGCATCTATCCTGTGGAACCCTTCCGAGTTTCGTAATCAATCTGCTGACCACCAAATTCTCCCAAACTCCATAAGTCAAGCCACTTATAACTGAATCTTCCATTTTAGATAATTCTGTTATTCTTGAGATAATTTCTTTTATGTTAACTTTTATCTTTAGAAACTATTTTCCAGATCTTTAGGCTGCATTTATCTTGTTTCCGAATTGAAATTTTGACATCTATTTAATCATGTCTTGTGGGATGAATAGGGGAGTTAAGTTTTAGGGAGTTTTTAGAGTCTGAGTTTAAGAGTAAAAATAGTCCAGAGTTTATTCTTTAAGTTTCTTTCAATGAGGCAGATCTAGGGGAGCAGAAGCGAGAGCCGCATGCTTCATCAACTAATTCCAACAAAGAACACTAGTTTATTGTTTTTCTTTTCAGTTTCATTATGAACTAATTATATTTTCTAGAACTTTGATGTAGTCTCTAGTATTGAACACACAAGTGTTTTTATTTCAATATTTTCATGATTGAGTGTTTATTCATTGTTCTTAATGCTTGCAATTTTCTAGCTAATTATTGTTCGATCTATTGAATCAGAATGAGATCGAGAGATGATTTGTGATTAAAGAGCTAGGATTAAGCACCATTAGTTGAGTGAAAGTAGATATACTTTACCGAAATTAGTGTATTTTCAAGAAAAATCCAAAGGACTTAATGAGTCTCCAATTAGTTAAATTCACATAGAGATGTGGAGTTATTAGTTGGAGATATTTTTTGTGTTGTTTGAGAGAAAATATTGAATAGTTAAGGGATTTTTATCATCAACTTGAGATAATTGAAATTCTATAACAAGGAAAAATAAATTGTGTGGTTTTTGCTAGGTGAAATCAAACGCTCTAAATCTATTCTAACTATCTTTAAAATATTAATTTTGATGCTATTTTCTTCAATTTAATTTAGATAATCCATTTTTCAAATTTTAGTTTTCCAAATAGTAATTAATTTAGTAAATTTCAATACTCAATAGCATAATTATTCTGTGTGGGTTCAATATCCATTTTTTTAAAAACATTTTACTACTTGTTACGATTCTGTACACTTGCAGATATATTTTATGCGAACAATATCTTTCTCTAGCAGTATTGTTAATATTCATCTAACAGCCTATCAGTCGGAAGTATTCTGTGACGCACCAAATCCCCACTTATGATGGAACGGAGACTTAGAGCGTCGGAACATGCAACACAAGGTTACATACCCTCGTTCATGACAGTTAATATGCAATGCATCCTAGTATGCAACTAGTAGTATGCAATAATCACAGCGAAAATAAAACGTTAATGTAACAGCCCGCTAGAAATTCACTGGTGGAATTTCTATTGACTTTAGGAATCTCATGAAAACCTCATAAATTTTTATGAATCGACCAATCGTATAAGTTTTAGTTTGTCAACATAGTGAGTGTTATGGTGCTAGAATTATGAGTATAATTATTTGAGATAGTTAGAAGTGTCAGAATGTATTATGATCTACGCCATTAGACTCAGTTGATTATTTAGGATTTTATGGCACAATAGACCATTTTCATAATTCCGGACGAAATGCTTATTCAAAATTGTGAAATTATTTTTAGGGGCACTTCGGGGTTGAATTTCGGTAAACGATTTTCACTATAGGTTAATATGAATATTTAGAATTTTTCAATATTAAGTTTATTATGCATTTTCTTTTGAGTGAATAGTAACCTCGATAAGCGCACCCAGTGCATTGTTTTCAAAAATCACAGTATGGAATATCCAAATTAGGTTAGAGAAGTTTTATTTGGACACTTGGCAAGATCTTAGCCATACATAATGAATGGTATTAGACACTTGGCACAAAGAGGAACCATTAGATAGATTTGTGAGGAAATTAAGGTGTGAGATCATGCCACCTAAGCAAAACTTTGTTTCATCTGTTCAACCAAATTGTTACAGACCAAAGAATGTCTCAATCCTAGCGAAACTCTAAATGGTTGGAATCCAATTGAAACCCCAAAAGCTTGGTTGAAACCGAAACCCTAAACGTTTTCCCAAACCCTAAAGTTGGCCTCCAAACCCTTTCTAACCATTCTAGCATTGTGTTTAATCATTTGATTAAATCTCTTCCACATGCTATTAATTAATCAAATCCTTGTTATGACATCATTATCCAACATTTTCAACCTTGAAAATTTGGTTGGGCCAAGAAAAATTGGTTTTGGGCTTGATAGCATCTCAAACCCTAACCAAAGCCTCTTTAAACCCCAAATTGAAGCCTACTTGGTTGAGGCCTACCAAGGCCCACGAATTTGGTCACCTTGGCAAAGTTTCTTGAAAACGTTTCCTCCCCCACATGGCAGAACAACCAATGCCATTGGCTGCACCCAATAGTGCCGATGTGAAGGAGAAATCCACTCCATCAACCTCCATCTCTCACAGCTGCTGCAGGCAGTCCTTGCCCCTCATTATGTCACATAGCCAACTCCAATCAAAGGTCATTCAAGCCCATAACTCCCCCCCCCCCCCAGGACACTAAATCATGCTAGGCACATTTCACTCCATTTTATCACTTCTTCACCCCGTTCTTAGAGAGAAACTCAAAAGAGCTCTCTCGGGCAGATTTCTGGGTTTTTTTGCGTGGCAATGTTTTACCCTTTGTAGCTATTTTCGCACGATGGCTCCTTCATTAAAGTTGCTCATCTTTGTGTTTAGTTTCCGTGTATATCTTATTATTCTCATTTCATGCTCATTTGATCGGTTAAAAGTATTTCTAACCTTGGAAAGGTCATTCTGAGCTTGAAACTGGAGAGTATGTTATGTTTTGGAAATCTTGACCAAGCTAATGGACATATGTTGTTCCAAAATTTTTATGGAGTGTTGTTAGAATGTGTTTATGAATGTTCATTGAGGTTTTGTTGCATTAATAAAACTTTTGATGATAGATTTCCTTAGGTTTAGAAACTTGAAAACTGGAAGTGAAAAAACAGTTTTTGTTTTATGAAAATTTGAATATTTTGTGGTTTAATATTATTCCAAAGGCTTTGATATTTTTATATGATGATCCTAAACCTCTTATTCAAAATAACATGTTAGGCTGTTATTTTGAAGATATTTAGTATTAGTTTTAAAGATATGATTTTCTATACAAGAGGATTTTGGTTAGGCCTAAGATTTGATTTTTTGGGTTAGATCCATGTTGTATTGAATTTTTAGCCATGTGATTTTAAGTTTGATGGTTAGATCTTCTTGAGGACACATTTTTAAACCATGAGATGCTTTAGTTTGAAGATCACATGTCTTTAACCCATGGATCAAGAGATTGATCAAAGTTAGTTGAGAGAAAAGTTTCTATTTTTGGACTAAGTGTAAAACCAAAAACTCCAAGTGTTGTTTTTCTGATTTTGGTGACTTTTGTTTGATGATTTAAAGCATGGTTAATCTTAGAATGATGATATAGATATGGTAGAAGTAAGATTTGATTGTTTTGAAATTCTTGGAGATGTTTTTATTAAAGTCAAAACTTGTGTTTTAATGGTTTACCTTTTGTTAAAAAGTTTTGGTCTTCTCACAAAAAGTTTGGTGTTGATGATTAGCTTTTTCTTAATGAATTTGTTAAGTGTGTATTTAAACTTAGGATAGAAAGATCTTTGTTACAGAATTTTGGTTTAATCATGGGTTTTGAAGACGGAAGAAATTGCAACCAAAATCAAGATAAATGACCCATGAATGTTTCAGCCATAGTGAGGTTTCGATAGTTTTGAATGGTTTTAAATTTTTCTAAGTGGAGATTTGAGTCTAGGTTGGCAATTTTTGGAGTTAGAATGTGAAAACCTTAAATTATGGGTAAAATGATCATTTTTCTACATGTAGAGGGTAAAATAGATTACCGAAAGTTGAATAAAGCAACAAGGAATGATCATTTTCCACTTCCTTTGATTTATCAAATGTTGGATCGATTGGCTGTGTATTCCTACTATTGCTTCTTAGATGGTTATTCGGGGTATAACCAGATTGCCATAGCCCCCAAAGATCAGGAGAAAACTATATTCACATGCCCCTACGGAACATTTGCTTTTAGGAGGATGCCCTTCGGATTGTGCAATGCCCCAGCGACATTTCAACGTTGCATGATGGCTATCTTTTCTGATATGGTGGAAGATATAATGGAAATTTTCATGGATGACTTTTCAGTTTTTGGTACATCTTTTGATCATTGTTTGCATAATTTAGCTCTTGTTTTGCAGAGATGTGAAGATAAAAATCTAGTCCTAAACTGGGAGAAGTGCCATTTCGGATCGAGTTATAATTGCAAAAATAGCAAAACTACCACCTCCAAAGAATGTGAAGGGAATTAGAAGCTTTTTGGGACATGCGGGATTTTATAGAAGATTTATAAATGATTTTTCTAAACTCTCTAAACCTTTATGTAATTTTCTTGAAAAAAATTCTACATTTGACTTTGATGATGCTTGTTTGCAGGCCTTTAATGCAATTAAGGAGAAACTGATTTCAGCACCGGTTATGATTGTACCTGATTGAAGTCAACCTTTTGAAGTCATGTTGATATGAATCCGCGGGAATGAAATCCCTTGAACCCACAGTCAATTTGAAAACTCCCCAAGAAAGCCAAAATCAAGTCAATGGATGGAGAACCTAGACCCGATGAGAACTCGTTTCAAGAACCTAGATTATATTAAAATCTAGACCCGTTGAAGAACCCGTCTCAAGAACCCAGATTACAAAGGAGGAACGCCACAAAGGTTGTGATTTACCTTTGATAAGTTCAAAAGTTCAATTAAGAACAAGAGGAGATAAACTCAACTCACAAAGAATAAATTCATTAAATTTCATAAACTTCATAAACTGATTAGAATGAGGCTACATATAGTATTTAAAGAAAAACCTATTGAAAACCCTAGATAAAATAAAACCCCATCTTCCAAAAATACCCCTGAGTGAACAGTGCCGCGGCTACAGTACGGCGCTACAGTAACTCAGCTACAGTAACCCTAACCCTAGTTCAATAAAATAATAACTTTCCCAACATGCCCTTACATAGGCATAAACCCAATTATTCTAAGCAAATAAAATAGGTCCTTGAAATTAATTAAATAAGTTGAAACCCTTCAAGAGTTCAAAGCCTTTAAGTCTTGTCGTTGCCCTCTTCCGTAGTTAATCTAATGAATTAAAACTGGATCTTCATCCTTCAAGCCCCATCTTGAATGTTGGGCTTTTGCTAAACTTGTCCCAGGTGGATTGCATCAATCCTTGCATTGTCTCCTTGATCTTCTTGGCCCATCTGGAAGTTGCAAATGATCTTTAAGACTAGGCCCATCTTGGTTCCCATCATTCCCCCTCTCCTCAAAAGGATTCGACCTCGAATCTCCACCTGGATCAAAGGGAAAGTGGTTAGTAACATTGAAAATAGTAGAAACAGGATACTTACCTGGAAGATCCATTAGATATGCATTTTCATTAATTTGTTCAAGAATTTGGAATAGTCCATCCAAGCTACTCCTATAATCAACTGGTAAAGACTTTAAATCTAAAGGAGGAAATGGATTAAGTCTATAAACAATTTGAATTGGTGAAAATTTAGTAGTAGCATGAACACTCCAATTATACACGTAAACTCAATGAATGGCAAACAATACTCCCACAAATGTTCATGCAACAAGTTAATGAATGGCAAATGATACTCCCACAAACGTTCATGCAACAAGTCAATGAATGGCAAATGATACTCCCACAAACGTTTATGCAACACGTCTGAAATCTTATTTTCACCAAAATGACCGCTCCAATTATATGCAAACTCAATGAAATGCAAATGATACTCCCGCAAATGTTCATGCAACACGTCAATGTATGGCAAATGATACTCCCACCAACGTTCGTGTAACACGTCTTTGAATGGCAAATGATATTCCCACAAACATTCATGCAACACAACAAAAGTCTTCCTTACACCATGGTTACCCAACAAACCACCATGTCCATCACACACAAGCAACTTACGCATAAAACTAGTAGGTACACAAAATCTATTCTTTCTATACAAGTACCAATCTAGTTTATAGAACTTACCAAACGATGCTTTCTCACATGTTCCATACACACTAGCAAAGTCATAATCATTAGCATGCAATTCCTTATCATATTCAAGTTTCAACAATTTTGCATCTAAAATGAAGATAAGTACATACCTTCTTGCTAAAGCATCAACCACAAAAGTTTCCATACCTTGTGTGTATTTGAATACATGACAAAAAGTTTCAATACAATCCTCCCGCTTAGCACGCATTATAGTCAACAACTTACATTTTCCCTTTAAGTGTGTCAATGACTCATGTTCTTCCAAGAAAGGTCGGTTAGGAATTGTTGCACCTGACACAAAATCAATGTAGTGCTCTATCTCCCTAATGGGTGGCAATCCACTAAATACACCACTTGGAAACACAACCTCATATCCCTGCAACAAAGAGACAACAATACTAGGCAAACATACGTCAAGTTCGTTAGGATTAAGACTTGCCTTAGCATAAAAACTCACTTTTCTCTTTATTTTTCTCTCACTTTCTTCACACTCTCTTTTTTTTCCACTCTCTTTTTCTTTTTCACTCTCTTTTTCCCTTTCACACTCTTTTTTCTTTTCAGTCTCTTTTTTTCTATCACTCTCTTTTTCTTCATCTTTTTTTGTACTCTCGACCTCACAATTATTTTTCAACTCATTCTCTCTTGTACTTGAGGTCTTATTCTCACCCTCTTCTTTTTTCTCTCTCATTTCTCTCTCTTTCTCCATTTCGGTCTCACTGTTTCTTTTCTTCTCAATCTCATCTTCACTCTTGCTTTTCAGCTCAATCTCACTTTCACTCTCACCATCACTCTTGCTTTTCAGCTTATTCTCACTTTCACTCTTGCTTGTTTGCTCAATCTCCTTTTCACTTTTTCTGTTTTGATCACTATCATTTTCACTCTTTCTTTTTTGAGCAACCTCACTTTTCAATTTCAATTGGTCCCCATGGACATGTGTTGGAGTTAAAGGAGCAAGTTTGATTGTTTTTCCATCCTTTTCAAAACTGTACATGTTCCTTAACCTATCATGGATCACATTCCTATCATACTCCCATGGCTTCCCTAACAAAATATGACCAACATGCATAGACACAACATCACAAAGGACCATATCCTGATATTTCCCAATTGAAAAAGAAACTAGCACTTGCTTATTTACCCTAACCTCCCCACAATCACTCAACCACTGCAACATGTATGGTCTAGGGTGTTTCAAGGTACGTAAATTCAATTTCTCAACTAAAGTAGTGCTAGCCAAATTAATACAACTCCTCAAATCAATGACCATACTACATACCTTGTTGTTGATGTGGCATCTAGTATGAAAAACGTTCTCACTCTGCTGCTCTGTATCATTCATCTTAATTTGTGTATTGAGTGCACGCTTAGCAACAAGAGACTCACCATACTCTTCTTTCTCATACCCATTCTCAATACTAGGCTCATGTCGCCTCCTACCTCTCTCACCTTGCAGATTTCTAATTACTTTTTCTTGATTATCCATCCTATCCCTCACTTCACCCAATACCAAGTTCAACCGTTCAAACTGTTGTTGCATGGCTTGCAACACAAAAGATGAGTTATCTGCCACACCGTTTGGTGATGAGTCACTTCTATGAGACATCATAATATGCTGCACAAAAAGAATGTTAGTGAAAAACCTCACACACTCCCTTACGTGTTTACACTCAAATAATGGCACTCCACTCGTGTTTCACTCTTAATGGCTTTTTCCCGATAATAGTCTCACACCCTCTTGCCTTTTACCTCAATAGTTTTCCCGCTCAAATTCTTTAAGAACTAGTTGAACTAAATCAAGACAATACAACCTTGTATTATTCCAACCAGTAATATAGATCAAAGAAACAAGGAATGAATAAAATGACACGAGACACAAGGAATTTATACGAGGGAAAGATGTAGCAACTTTGAATATGCTAGAAAGATGTAATCAGCTCCTATGATGATAAAAGCTAAATCAACAAATACTTTCTTTCTCTTTATTGAAACTTTGTAGCAACTTTGAATATACTACCTTCTCTTTTCTTCTTCTTCTTCCTCTTTTTTTTTTTTTTTCGAATTTTTTTTTTCTTTTCTTTTCCTTTCTTTTCTTTTCTTTTCTTTTCTTTTCTTTTCCTTTCTCTAATTCAATCACAAATAGCAATATTCAATTGTGAAAATCAAGCAACTGAATTTAAGCACGACAATGAAGTAGAAGAGAATCAATAGAACGGCACTCCAAGCAACTGATACACTTAGAGATGTAGGGAAACCCTAGAATTTTGAAACCCTAGGTGATGCAAATTTCAGCCAAATCCAAAATCCTAAGAATTTCGGCTGCCTACTTTTTGTTTTTTTTTTTTTTTTTTTTTGGCAATCCTAGAACAACGAAGCCCTAGAATTAAATTAAAGGATGCTAAAATTAAAAGATAGAATCAGACCTGATTGGAAACCTTGCTCTGAATACCAAATGATATGAACCCGCGGGAATGAAATCCCTTGAACCCACAGTCAATTTGAAAACTCCCCAAGAAAGCCAAAATCAAGTCAATGGATGGAGAACCTAGACCCGATGAGAACTCGTTTCAAGAACCTAGATTATATTAAAATCTAGACCCGTTGAAGAACCCGTCTCAAGAACCCAGATTACAAAGGAGGAACGCCACAAAGGTTGTGATTTACCTTTGATAAGTTCAAAAGTTCAATTAAGAACAAGAGGAGATAAACTCAACTCACAATGAATAAATTCATTAAATTTCATAAACTTCATAAACTGATTAGAATGAGGCTACATAGAGTATTTAAAGAAAAACCTATTGAAAACCCTAGATAAAATAAAACCCCATCTTCCAAAAATACCCCTGAGTGAACAGTGCCGCGGCTATAGTACGGCGCTACAGTAACTCAGCTACAGTAACCCTAACCCTAGTTCAATAAAATAATAACTTTCCCAACATGCCCTTACATAGGCATAAACCCAATTATTCTAAGCAAATAAAATAGGTCCTTGAAATTAATTAAATAAGTTGAAACCCTTCAAGAGTTCAAAGCCTTTAAGTCTTGTCGTTGCCCTCTTCCGTAGCTAATCTAATGAATTAAAACTGGATCTTCATCCTTCAAGCCCCATCTTGAATGTTGGGCTTTTGCTAAACTTGTCCCAGGTGGATTGCATCAATCCTTGCATTGTCTCCTTGATCTTCTTGGCCCATCTGGAAGTTGCAAATGATCTTTAAGACTAGGCCCATCTTGGTTCCCATCACATGTGATGCAAGTGACTTTGCAATTGGATCAGTATTAGGACAAATGCGAGACAAACTATTTAGGGCCATC
Organism: Juglans cinerea; assembly: GCA_961763995.1. Classification (NCBI taxonomy): domain Eukaryota; kingdom Viridiplantae; phylum Streptophyta; class Magnoliopsida; order Fagales; family Juglandaceae; genus Juglans; species Juglans cinerea. The sequence continues at coordinate 12,257,169 of CAUIVZ010000012.1, read as the reverse complement.
TATTATGCAAGCCGGACATTGAATGAAGCTCAATTAAATTATACAACAACTGAGAAAGAGATGCTTGTTGTGGTGTTTGCTTGTGATAAATTCCGGTCTTACCTCATTGGTACAAAGGTGATAGTGTTCACTGATCATGCAGTACTTCGCTATTTGTTTGGCAAGAAGGATGCTAAGCCTGGACTGATTGGAAGTTCAAGATAAGAAAGGAAGCGAAAATTCAGTTGCTGATCATCTCTCTCGGTTGGAGTAAGACCAGAGTCAGTGATCCAAAAATCATTCCCTAATAAGCAGTTGTTTGCATGTGAGATCAAGCTTCTTTGGTATGCTGATATAGTAAACTACCTAGCTTGTAGAGTATTGCCACCAGATCTCACTTATCACCAACGTAAGAAGTTTCTGCATGATGTGAAATATTATCTTTGGGATGAGCCTTTGCTATTCAAAAGATGCCCTGACCAAATCATTCGAAGATGTGTGCCAGAAGAAGAGATGCAAGCCATTCTCCATCATTGCCATTCATCATCATATGGAGGACACTTTGGAGCAACACGAACAGCAGCTAAGGTAGTTCAAAGTGGTTTCTTTTGGCCTTGTATTTTTCGTGATAGTTATACTTGGGTGAAAAACTTGTGACCGGTGCCAACGTATGAGAAATATTTCAAGGCGTCAGGCGTTACCATTGAAAAACATCTTGGAGGTTGAGTTATTTGATGTTTGGGGAATTGATTTTATGGGTTATTTTCCTCCTTCTTTTGGCTTTGTTTATATCTTGTTAGCTGTTGATTATGTGTCAAAATGGGTGGAAGCACAATTGCTACAACAACAAATGATGCAAAGGTAGTGCTCAAATTTCTGCATAAGAATATATTCACAAGATTTGGCACTCCACGAGCTATTATTAGTGACGAAGGGACCCACTTTTGCAACAAGTTGTTTGATAATCTTCTTTCTAAATATGGTGTGAAGCACAAGATAGCACTTGCCTACCATCCTGAAACTAATGGCCAAGCTGAAATCTCAAACAGAGAAATCAAGAACATCCTTGAGAAGACGGTCAATACTAATAGAAAGGATTGGGCAAAGAAGCTTGATGATGCTTTGTGGGCATATCGTACAGCCTTTAAAGCACCTATCGGTATGTCTCCTTAACGATTAGTGTTTGGAAAGGCATGTCATCTCGCTGTTGAGTTGGAGCATAGAGCTTATTGGGCAGTAAAGAAGTTTAATTTTGATCTGAAGGTAGCAGGGGAAAAAAGACTTCTTCAATTGAATGAGATGGATGAGTTCCGGAATGATGTTTATGAAAATGCAAAGATCTTCAAAGAACAGACGAAGAAGTGGCATGACAAGCAGATTCTCAGGCGTGAGTTCGCACCACGACAACAGGTTTTACTCTTCAATTCACGACTCAAACTCTTCCCAAGCAATTTGGATTTGGATTTTTTATTCCTTTATTTTTATTTTTTATTTTCTAATAATTTGGATTTTGTTGCAGATTTATTTAGTATGAATAAAGAGCTGAAAATTACAAACTACGACTGATTCACTGTGAAATCAGGGAAGTTCCTTTCATTTCTTCAATCTTTTTCACTTTTGCATTACAATGAGGATATTGTTTAGTTTAAGTTTGGGGGTGTAAAATCCTATAGTCATTTGGTCTTCTTAATTGGTATTTATGTTTTTTACTTGTGATTTTGTAAGTCTTGAGTTGTTGGATTCTCTTACCAAGTATGCATTTGAGTATGATTGAATTCTCTATAACTCTGAAATTTGTGATTGAGGATAGGATTGAGAAAAATTTTCAAAAAAATTTCTTTTATGTTAGGCTGAGTTTTGTGGGTACTTTGACTTAAATCTTTGACCTTGAACATAATTGAGCACATAGTCATTTTTTTCTTTATTCCATTTTGCTTATGAAGAGAAGGAGTTGAATTAATTGGGTCAGGGAATTTTAATCTTGTTTTGCTCTAGAATCCGTTGATGGATCATTGAGGCGAAATCCTAGTTGATACCAAATATTAGAGAAACGATCTAGGCAAAGTTTTTTTGTCATAACCAAAAAGCTTTCACAGCTGTCCTGTTTATCATGCCATCATTGCATGGTGTATTTCCACAGTCAACCCCGTTGAGCCTTATTTTACATAAGTCTTTATTTGTTCTTCTAACTACATAAATAATTCCCGTTCTAAGCTTGAAAAATCATGATTTACCTTTTACAGTTTGAGAAAATACTTTGGTGGAAATCTATATTTAAAGAGAAAGTTAGTTCAAAGGAAATTATGCTCTATTTGATCAAAGTGTGTGAAAAAAAAAAGTGAGAAAAAAAAAGGGTTGAAGTGGTTGAATATTTGAAAAGGCTACAAGAATTGAGGTGACTAAACGAAAAAAGTGGAATATAAAAAATTAAAAAAGAAAAGAAAAGAAGTGGATAGAGAAAACTCAATAAGTAGAGTGCAAATCACTTCAGATTTTGTTGAAGGTGTAATTGGTACTATTTCATTTATTACAGCAACAATAATATCACAAGTATGTGCATATAGTCGAGGAAGAGTTATGGCTTGAATCATGTGGATATCTCTTCTTTTCTCAGTTTGCTTTGATTTTTCATATCCATTTCTTTCTTAGCCCTCACCTTGTGGCCTATCATTACAATCTGATTAAAGACCTTTTGATCTCTGATTTTGGTTTGACAACATTAGTGGAGAGGATTTCTGAAAATTGGACTTATGGGTCAAGTTTTGAGAGAATTCTTCTGAAAAGAGTAAGATACTAGTAATGAAATCTAAATTTAGATCATGACTTGGTGAGTGATGAAACTTCTCTATGGGGTCTAGTTGATAGTCTATAGTGGTAATTTATTTTATTTTATTTTTCTTTGAGGACAAACAAAGTTGTAAGTTTGGGGGTGTTTGATGACTTGCATAATTTCTTATATTTTATCACTTCTTAACTTTAAACTTTAGTCTAATTTTATTTATTTTTGTTGATTTTAGGCTTCATTGTTATCATTTAAATTTATTTCAGATTTGAAGAAAATGAAGATCCAATTTTACAAACCTATTATCTAGGAACTATCTCATTTAAATGAAAAGTGCATGCAATACGGGGACTTTTCTTTAGAAATTTCATAAGCTGGCAGTTGAATGCATACGAGACGCAAGGCTGGGATTTTCTAGGCTCTTGAACGGATATACACAAAGCAAGTGGATTGATTTGGCATTAGAAAAATTAAATTCAACATAAATGAATTCACCATAATTTTTCTGAGAAAAGAATAGAAGAAAATGAACACTAAAAATACTCCTACCCAGATTCTCAGTCGCAAGTCGCAGCGTACAAAATATGCCGAAAGCCGAAAATCGTCGCAGCGTCCGTCCAATCTTTTTTTTCGTGCGCGTCCTCTAACCAATAAAACAAAAGAAGCCTCAACATCCGTGCGTGCAAAAAGCAAATTCAATTTTTGAAGAGAGAATGATGGGAACCAATATGGGCCTAGTCTTAAAGATCATTTGCAACATCGAGATGGGCCAACAATATCAAAGAGACAATGCAAGGACTGATGCAATCCACTTGGGACAAGTTTAGCAAGAGCCCAACATTCACGATGAGGCTTGAAGGATGAAGATCCAGTTTTAATTCATTTGATTAGCTACGGAAGAGGGCAACGACAAGCCTTAAAGGCTTTGAACTCTTGAAGGGTTTCAACTTATTTAATTCATTTAAAGAACTTATGTTATTAGTTTAGAATAATTGAGTTTATTATGGGAAGCACTTAAGGGGGCCTATGTAAGGGCATGTTGGGAAAGTTATTATTTTATTGAACTAGGGTTAGGGTTACTGTAGCCGAGTTACTGTAGCGCGGCACTGTAGCCACGGAACTGTTCATCCAAGGGCACTTTCGGAAGATGGGGGTTTATTTTAGCTAGGGTTTCATTAGGTTTTGCTTTAAATACTCTATGTAGCCTCATTATAATCAGTTTTATGAAGTTTATGAAATTTGATGAATTTATTCATTGTGAGTTGAGTTTTACTCCTCTTGTTCTTAATTGAACTTTTGAACTTATCAAAGGTAAATCACAACCTTTGTGGCGTTCCTCCTTTGTAATTTGGGTTCTTTAGACGTGTTCTTCAACGGGTCTAGATTTTAATATAATATAGGTTCTTGAAACGAGTTCTCATCGGGTCTAGGTTCTCCATCCATTGACTTGATTTTGGCTTTCTTGGGGAGTTTTCAAATTGACTGTGGGTTCAAGGGATTTCATTCCCACGGGTTCATATCATTTGGTATTCAGAGCAAAGTTTCCAATCAGGTCTGATTCTATCTTTTAATATTAGCATCATTTAATTTAATTCTAGGGCTTCATTGTTCTAGGGTTGCCAAAAAAAATAAAAAAATAGAAACAAAAAGTAGGCTGCCGAAATTCTTAGGGTTTTGGGTTTGGCTGAAATTTGCATCACCTAGGGTTTCAAAATTCTAGGGTTTCCTGCATCTCTAAGTTTGTCAATTGCTTGGAGTGTGGTTCCATTGATTCTCTTCTACTTCATTGTCCATGCTTGTGTGTTTGAATTCAATTGTTTGGTTTTCACAATTGAATATTGCTGTTTGTGGTTGAATTAGAGAAAAGAAAAAGAAAAGAAAAGGTAGGATATTCAAAGTTGCTACATAGTTACAACAAAGAGAAAGAAAGTATTTGTTGATTGAGTTATTATCATCATAAGAGCTGAATACAACTTGCTAGTTGGTGTCTTGTTTTATAATTACTCTTTCTCTTGTATAAATTCCTTGAGTCTCGTGTCATTTTATTCATTCCTTGTTTCTTTGATCTATATTACTGGTTGGAATATAATACAAGGTTGTATTGTCTTGATTTAGTTCAACTATTTCTTAAAGAACTTGAGTGGGAAAACTATTGAGGTAAAAGGTTCTAGGGTGTGAGACTATTATCGAGAAAAAGCCATTAAGAGTGAAACACGAGTAGAGTGCCATTATTTGAGTGTAAACACGTAAGGGAGTGTGTGAGGTTTTTCACTAACATTCTTTTTGTGCAGCATATTATGATGTCTAATAGAAGTGACTCATCACCAAACGGTGTGGCAGATAACTCATCTTTTGTGTTGCAAGCCATGCAACAACAGTTTGAGCGGTTAAACTTGGTGTTGGGTGAAGTGAGGGATAGGATGGATAATCAAGAAAAAGTAATTAGAAATCTGCAAGGTGAGAGAGGTAGGAGGCGACATGAGCCTAGTATTGAGAATGGGTATGACAAAGAAGAGTATGGTGAGTCTCTTGTTGCTAGGTGTGCACTCAAAACACAAATTAAGATGAATGATACAGAGTAGCAGAGTGAGAACATTTTTCATACTAGATGCCACATCAACAACAAAGTATGTAGTATGGTCATTGATTTGAGGAGTTGTATTAATTTGGCTAGCACTACTTTAGTTGAGAAATTGAATTTACGTACCTTGAAACACCCTAGACCATACATGTTGCAGTGGTTGAGTGATTGTGGAGAGGTTAGGGTAAATAAGCAAGTGCTAGTTTCTTTTTCAATTGGGAAATATCAGGATATGGTCCTTTGTGATGTTGTGCCTATGCATGCTGGTCATATTTTGTTAGAGAAGCCATGGCAGTATGATAGGATTGTGATCCATGATGGGGGTTAAGGAACATGTACAGTTTTGAAAAGGATGGAAAAACAATCAAACTTGCTCCTTTAACTCCAACACATGTCCATGGGGACCAATTGAAATTGAAAAGTGAGGTTGCTCAAAAAAGAAAGTGAAAATGAGACTGATCAAAAAAGAAAAAGTGAAAAGGAGATTGAGCAAACAAGCAAGAGTGAAAGTGAGAATGAGCTGAAAAGCAAGAGTGAAAGTGAGATTGAGCTGAAAAGCAAGAGTGAAGATGAGATTGAGAAGAAAAGAAATAGTGAGACCGACATGGAGAAAGAGAGAGAAATGAGAGAGAAAAAGGAAGAGGGTGAGAATAAGACCTCAAGCACAAGAGAGAATGAGTTGAAAAATAATTGTGAGGTCGAGAGTACAAAAAAAGATGAAGAAAAAGAGAGTGACAGAAAAAAAGAGAGTGAAAAGAAAAAAGAGTGTGAAAGGAAAAAAGAGAGTGAAAAAGAAAAAGAGAGTGGAAAGAAAAGAGAGTGTGAAGAAAGTGAGAGAAAAACAAAGAGAAAAGTGAGTTTTTATGCTAAGGCAAGTCTTAATCCTAACGAACCTGACGTATGTTTGCCTAGTATTGTTGTTTATTTGTTGCAGGGATTTAAGATCATGATTCCTAGCGGTGTATTTAGTGGATTACCACCTATTAGGGATATAGAGTACTACATTGATTTTGTGCCAGGTGCGACAATTCCTAACCAACCTTTATTTGAAGAACATGAGTCCTTGATATACTTGAAGGGACAATGTAAGTTGATGACTAGAATGCATGCTAAGTTGTTGACGCTTTAGCAAGAATGTATGTCTTTGTCTTCATTTTAGATGCAGATTTGTTGAGACTTGAATATGATAAGAAATTGCATGCTAATGATGATGACTTTGCTAGTGTGTATGGAACATGTGAGAAAGCAACATTTGGTAAGTTCTATAAACTATATTGGTACTTGTTTAGAGAGAATAGATTTTGTGTGTCTACTAGTTTTATGCGTAAGTTGCTTGTGTGTGATGGACATGGTTGTTTGTTGAGTGACCTTGGTGTAAGGAAGACTTTTGTTGTGTTGCATGAACATTTTTGGGACTATCATTTGCCATTCAATGACGTGTTGCATGGACGTTTCTAGAAGTATCATTTTTCATTCATTGATGTGTTGCACGAACGTTTGTGTGAGTACCATTTGCCATTCATTGAAGTATTACTTGAACGTTTGTGGAAGTATCATTTGTCATTCATGAACGTGTTGCATAAACATTTGTAGAAGTATTACTTGCCGTTCATTGACTTTGCATATATAATTGGAGTGGTCATTTTGGTATAAGGAAAGATTTAGGTTTGTTTCATGAACGTTTGTGGGAGTATCATTTGCCATTCATTGAATTGTTACATAGACGTTTCCGGAAGTATCATTTGCCATTCATTGAGTTTGCATATTGGAGTGGTCATTTTGGTTCGAGGAAGACTTTAGATGTGTTTCATGAACATTTGTGGGAGTATTGTTTACCATTCATTGAGTTTACATATTATTGAAGTGTTCATGCTACTACTAAATTTTCACCATTTGAAATTGTTTATGGACTTAATCCATTTACTACTTTAGATTTAACACCTTTACCTGTTGATGACAGGAGTAGCTTGGATGGTCTTTTCCAAATTAATGAAAATGCATATCTAATGGATCTTCCAGGTAACTATCTTGTTTCTACTATTTTCAATGTTACTAACTATTTTCCCTTTGATCCAGGTGGAGATTCGAGGTCGAATCCTTTTGAGAAGAGGGGGAATGATGGGAACCAATATGGGCCTAGTCTTAAAGATCATTTGCAACATCGAGATGGGCCAAGAAGATCAAGGAGATAGTGCAAGGATTGATGCAATCCACTTGGGACAAGTTTAGCAAGAGCCCAACATTCAAGATAGGGCTTGAAGGATGAAGATCCAGTTTTAATTCATTTCATTAGTTACGGAAGAGGGCAACGACAAGACTTAAAGGCTTTGAGCTCTTGAAGGGTTTCAACTTATTTAATTCATTTAAAGAACTTATGTTATTAGTTTAGAATAATTGAGTTTATTATGGGAAGCACTTAAGGGGGCCTATGCAAGGGCATGTTGGGAAAGGTATTATTTTATTGAACTAGGGTTAGGGTTACTGTAGCCGAGTTACTGTAGCGCGGCACTGTAGCCGCGGAACTGTTCATCCAGGGGCACTTTTGGAAGATGGGGGTTTATTTTGGCTAGGCTTTCATTAGGTTTTGCTTTAAATACTCTATGTAGCCTCATTCTAATCAGTTTTATGAAGTTTATGAAATTTGATGAATTTATTCATTGTGAGTTGAGTTTTACTTCTCTTGTTCATTCTAATTGAACTTTTGAACTTATCAAAGGTAAATCACAACCTTTGTGGCGTTCCTACTTTGTAATCTGGGTTCTTGAGACGTGTTCTTCAACGGATCTAGATTTTAATATAATCTAGGTTCTTGAAACGAGTTCTCATCGGGTCTAGGTTCTCCATCCATTGACTTGATTTTGGCTTTCTTGGGGAGTTTTCAAATTGACTGTGGGTTCAAGGGATTTCATTCCCACGGGTTCATATCAGAGATGCTGGAGAGCAGCCGGAAGCCGCACCACACCCCAATTAAATTTTTTTTTTTCACCCAATACATTGGGTGTGATGCGGATGTTATGCACAGTAGGATTGTATTTATATTTTCTCATTGTTGAATCCCCCAAATCCGTTCCAGCTTTCTCTCCTCTCAATCTTTTTTTTTTTTATTCTCTCTCTCTATGCATATGCATGTCATACGGTGGTAGGCAGAATCAAATAATGAGTTTTTTTTTTCCTTGAAGTTTTAAATTTTCCTTATCCGGACTCCACCTTTTCAGCATCTTTTGCTTTTCTTTTCTTTTTTTTTTCTTTTTAATATCTTCATCCAACGTCCATGATTCTTGAATTTCAACATTTCCAAAAATCTCGTTCCCAATTCCGCGTTCAGCCTCTTCAAATTCTCTGTTATCTGATCTTATGCCCGAAAATCAACTTCAAAATTTGCTTCTTGTATTTCAGAATCTGCCTTTTAACTGGTTCTCATTTCTTCTACTTTTCAAAAATTCAACTTAATGTTTTACCTCCAAATAGCTTAGATGATGATGATATGAACCCGCGGGAATGAGATTCCCTTGAACCCACAATCAATTTGAAAACTCTCCAAGAAAGCCAAAATCAAGTCAATGGATGGAGAACCTAGACCCGATAAGAACTCGTTTCAAGAACTTAGACTATACTAAAATCTAGACCCGTTGAAGAACACGTCTCAAGAACCCAGATTACAAAGGATGAACGCCACAAAAGTTGTGATTTACCTTTGATAAGTTCAAAAGTTCAATTAAGAATAAGAGGAATAAAACTCAACTCACAATGAATAAATTCATCAAATTTCATAACCTTCATAAACTGATTAGAATGAGGTTACATAGAGTATTTAAAGCAAAACCTAATGAAAACCCTAGATAAAATAAAACCCCATCTTCCAAAAATACCCCTGAGTGAACAGTGCCGCGGCTACAGTACGGCGCTACTGTAACTCGGCATAAACCCTAGTTCAATAAAATAATAACTTTCCCAACATGCCTTTACATAGGCATAAACCCAATTATTCTAAGCAAATAAAATAGGTCATTGAAATTAATTAAATAAGTTGAAAACCTTCAAGTGTCCAAAGCCTATAAGTCATGTTGTTGCCCATTCCATAGCTTATGAAATGAATCAAAGCATAATCTTCATCGTTTAAGCCCTTGAACTTGTATTTGGCCCATCTGGAACTTGCAACATATTTTTAAGACTAGGACCACCTTGGTTCCCATCATTCCCCTTCTCCTCAAGAGGATTCGACCTCGAATCTCCACCTGGATCAAAGGGAAAAATTTTTGTAACATTATCATTGATTTCATATGCATTGTCATTAATTTGTTCAAGAATTTGAGAAAATACATCCAAGCTACTCCTGTTGTCAACAGATAAAGACATTAAATCTAAAGGAGTAAATAGATTAAGTGGTAGTATGCATGGTCCTATTATATGCAAACTCTATAAATCCATCCATAACCACAAAAATAGAATTTCTACTCCTTTCTTTCCTAGGCAGCCCCAAAATAAAGTCCATAGATATGTTTACACATGCTCACTAGGAATAGGTAAGGGCGTATGCAACCTTTGTGGCAAAAGTATAAATTTGGCCTTTCTGCACATGTAATGCACCTGCCACAAATACAATTGACATCTCTCTTCAACTTAGACCAACATAAATGTTCATGCAAAATGTCTAATATTTTCTTGACACCAGAATGGCTACTCCAAATATATGCAAACTCAATGAAGGGCAAATGATAGTCCCACAAACGTTCATGCAACAGGTTAATGTATGGCAAATGATACTCCCACAAACGTTCCTGAAACACACCTAAAGTTTTTTTTACAACACAATGACCACTCCAATTATATAAAAACTCGATGAATGGCAAGCAATACTCCCACAAACGTTCATGCAACATGTTAATGAATAACAAATGATACTTCCACAAACGTTCATGTAACACTTCAATGAAAGGCAAATGATAGTCCTACAAACATTCATGCAACACATCAATGAATGACAACTGATACTTCCACAAACGTTCATGCAACACGTCATTGAAAGGCAAATGATATTCTCACAAACGTTCATGCAACACAACAAAAGTCTTTCTTACACCATTGTTACCCAACAAACCAGCATGTCCATCACACACAAGCAACTTACGCATAAAACTAGTATGATAGGAACCAAGGTGGGCCTACACTTAAAGATCCTTTGCAAGTTCCAGATGGGCCAATTACAAGATCAAGGGCCAAGAAGATCAAGGAAGCAATGCAAGGATTGGTGCAATCCACTTGGGATGAAGCCAGCAAGAGCCCAACACTCAAGATGGGTCTGAAAGAAGAAGAATCAGTTTTGATCCACTTGATTCAAGCTGTGGAAGACATGACTTAGAGATACGGCCTATTGTTATTGGAGGCTTCCAGTTTGGTTAAATGATTTATTTTATTAGTTTAGAATAAGTGGGCTTGAAGATGCTTGGCTCACATGTCTTATTTTTTATGAACTATGTTTTTGGGAAGGCCTTGTATTTTGGCCAAGGGCTTATTTGGAAAGTTACTTTTTAGGAATTAGGGTTTCATCAATTTATTGTTGGGGTTACTGTAGCTGGCACTGTTCATCAAGGGTAATTTTGGGTAAAATGGGCTTTATTTTGGCTAGGGTTTTGATTAGGTTTGGGTTTAAAAACTCTTTGTAGCCTCATTTGACAGATTAGACAATATTGAATTTTATTTGTAAGTTGAGTTTTCTCCTCTTGTTCTTGATTGAACTCTTGAACTTATCAAAGGTAAATCACAACCTTTGTGGCGTTCTTCCTTTGTAATCTGGGTTCTTGAGACGGGTTCTTCAACGGGTTTAGATTTTAATATAATCTAGGTTCTTGAAACGAGTTCTCATCGGGTCTAGGTTCTCCATTTACTGACTTGATTTTGGCTTTATTGGGGAGTTTTCAAATTGATTGTGGGTTCAAGGGATTCTTGATTTTCACAATTGAATATTGCTATTTGTGATTGAATTAGAGAAAAGAAAAGAAAAGAAAAGAAAAGAAAGGAAAAGAAAAAAAAAATCGTGAAAAAAAAAAAAAAAATCCTGAGATCTTTTCTTCAGCCTTATCATCAAAAGGGGTGATTCTAGTTGGTATCTTGTCTTATAGTTACTGTTTCATTCATATAATTTCCTTGATTCACGTGCCATTTTTTTCCTTTCATTGCTTCTGTGTTTCTCTTGTTCTTGTTTCTTGGACCTAATTACTAGTTGGGATAAAATAAGGTTGCTTTGTCTTGATTGAGTCAATTAGTTCTTAAAGAACTTGAGTGGAAAAACTCTTGAGGTAAAAGGCAAGAGAGTGTGAGACTATTATCGGAAAAAAACCAATTAAGAGTGAAACACGAGTGGAGTGTCGTTATTCGAGTGTAAACACGTAAGGGAGAGTGTGTGAGGTTTACTTTTTTTTTTGCTACTAACATTCTTTTGTGTAGCACCAGATAATGTCTCATCGGAGTAGCGCATCACCAAGGGGGAGGGTAGATAACACATCATTTGTGTTGCAAGCCATGCAACAACAGTTTGAGCGGTTGAACTTGGTGTTGGGTGAAGTGAGGGATAGGATGGATCATCAAGAAGTAGCAATTAGAAATCTACAAAGTGGGAGGGACAGGAGGCGACGTGAGCATAGAGTTGAGAATCAGTATAAGAATGAAGGAGATGGTGAGGATGAGGAAGACTTAGCATCTGACGTTGGTTCGGGTAGAAATAGAAGAGTTAGGCATGAAAGAGGACTTGAGGGGAATCTAAGGGTTCGGGATGGTGTAGATAGAGACCTTGGTAGCATCAAAATGAAAATACCATATTTCCAAGGTAGAACTGACCCTGAGGTTTATCTAGAGTGGGAGAAAAAAATAGAGTTGATGTTTGATTGCCATAATTACTCTGAGGAGAAGAAAGTGAAGTTGGCGGTAATTGAGTTAACTGATTATGCTATTATTTGGTGGGATCAATTAGTGACCAATAGGAGGAGGAATTATGAGAGGCCTATAGACACATGGGGAGAGTTGAAAACTCTCATGATGCGGAGATTTGTTCCTAGCCATTACTATAGAGACCTTTACCAGAAATTACAAAATCTTACACAGGGGTCTAGGAGTGTGGAGGATTACCATAAGGAGATGGAGGTGGCGATGATCCGGGCTAATGTAGAAGAGGATCGAGAGGCCACCATGGCTAGATTTTTGAGCGGTTTGAATAGGGATATAACCAATGTAATTGAATTGCAGCATTATGTGGAGATAGAGGACATGGTGCAGATGGCTATGAAGGTGGAGAGGCAATTAAAGAGAAAAGGGACAGCAAGGTACACTTCGGTTTCTAGCACTACTTGTAAATCAAAATGGGATAGGAATGATCCAGCTGAAGCAAAGAGAAAGACTGAACCACCTAAGGGAAAAGATGAGGGAACTAGCAACAAACCCAAGGCAGAATCCCAACCTTCACGGAATAGAGATATCAAATGTTTTAAGTGTTTGGGTTCAGGGCACATTGCTTCTCAATGTCCAAATAGGAGGGTGATGATTATGCGTGACAATGGAGAGGTGATGACTGAGAGTGAGGATGATAGTGATGAGGTGCCCGAGTTGGATGATGCTAGTGATAATGATAGAGTGGTACACCCTGTGACAGGTGAGTCTCTTAATACACACATTAAGGTGGATGATGCAGAGCAACAAAGAGAGAACATTTTCCATACCAGATGCCATGTCAACAATAAGGTATGTAGTATGATCATTGATGGAGGGAGTTGTACTAATGTGGCTAGCACTACTTTGGTTGAGAAATTGAATTTACCAACCTTAAAACACTCTAGACCATACAAATTGCAGTGGTTGAATGATTGTGGAGAGGTTAGGGTGGATAAACAAGTGTTAGTTACTTTTTCTATTGGGAAGTATCAGGATGAGGTGATTTGTGATGTTGTGCCTATGCATGCGGGCCATATTTTGTTGGGGAGGCCGTGGCAGTATGATAGGAGAGTGTGACACATGATGGGTTCAAGAACAAGTACAGCTTTGAAAAGGATGGCAAAACAATTAAGCTTGCTCCTTTAACTCCAAGCCAGGTCTATGAGGACCAACTGAAATTGAAAAGTGAGGTTGCTCAAAAAAGAAAGAATGAAAATGAGAGTGATCAAAAGAGAAAGAGTGAAAATGAGAGTGATAAAAAAAGAAAGAGTGAAAAAGAGATTGAGCAAAAAAGAAAGAGTGAGAGTGAAAATGAGCTTAAAAGAAAGAGTGAAAAAGAAAGTAGAGAGGTGGCTGAGAGTAAAGAAAAAAGAGTGGAGCCACGAGAGAAAAAAAAAAGAGTCTGCCGAGAGAAAAGGAAAGGCAAAAGTGAGTTTCTATGCAAGAGAGAGTGAGGTTAAGAGGGCTTTCTTCGCAGATCGCCCTATGATTTTTCTTGTCTATAAAGAGTCTTATCTTAGTCTTGATGAAACTAACCAGTCTCTTCCTAATTTGGCTGTTTCTTTGTTGCAGGAGTTTGAGGATGTATTCCCGGAGGAGATGCCAAATGAGTTGCCACTCATTAGAGGCATTGAGCACCAGATTGATTTTGTGCCCAGGGCTGCTATTCCAAACCGACCAGCCTATAGGAGTAATCCAGAGGAGACAAAGGAGCTTCAGAGGCAAGTTGAGGATTTGATGAGCAAGGGGTACATGAGGGAGAGCATGAGCCCTTGTGCAGTACCAGTGCTACTAGTGCCAAAGAAGGATGGGACGTGGAGGATGTGCATTGATTGCAGGGCGGTCAACAATATCACGGTAAAATATCGCCATCCCATTCCTAGATTGGATGATATGCTTGATGAATTGCATGGCTCATGTATTTTCAGTAAAATTGATCTTAAAAGTGGGTACCATCAAATTAGAATGAAAGAGGGTGATGAATGGAAAACTGCTTTTAAGACTAAGTATGGGCTTTATGAATGGTTGGTTATGCCATTTGGACTTACAAATGCGCCCAGTACTTTCATGAGATTAATGAACCATGTCCTACGTGCATTCATAGGCAAGTTTGTGGTTGTGTACTTTGATGATATCTTAGTGTACAGCAAGAACTTAAATGAACATATTGAGCATTTGAGATATGTGTTTGATGTGTTGAGATGTGAAAAGTTGTATGCTAATTTTAATAAATGTGTCTTCTGCATGGAAAAAGTTGTTTTTCTTGGTTATGTTGTTAGTACAAAGGGTATACAAAGGGTATTGAGGTGGATGAAGAGAAAGTCAAGGCAATCAAGGAGTGGCCAACGCCAAAAAGCATCACTGAGGTAAGAAGCTTTCATGGCTTAGCTAGCTTTTATCGGCATTTTGTTAAAGACTTCAGCACCATTGCTGCACCACTCACTGAGGTAATTAAAAAGAATGTTGGGTTTCATTGGGGGGCGAATCAAGAGAATGCTTTTGCCACTATTAAAGAAAGGTTGTGCTCTGCACCTGTGTTAGCATTACCTGATTTTAACAAAACTTTTGAGATTGAACGTGATGCCTCAGGAATAGGAATTGGAGCCGTTTTGATGCAGGATAGGCGGCCCATAGCCTTCTTCAGTGAAAAGTTAAGTGGGGCATTTCTGAAGTACCCTACTTATGACAAAGAGCTTTATGCTCTTGTTCGTGCATTAGAGACTTGGCAACACTACCTATGGCCAAGGGAATTTGTGATCCACACCGATCATGAATCATTGAAGCATCTCAAGGGTCAAGGTAAGTTGAATAAAAGGCATGCTAGATGGATGGAATACATTGAGACCTTTCCCTATGTCATCCGTTACAAGCAAGGTAAGGAGAACATTGTTGCTGATGCTCTATCCCGGAGGTATGTACTTCTTACTTCTATGAGTGCTAAAATGCTTGGGTTTGAATATGTGAAAGACATGTATGCCAATGACGCTGATTTTTCAAATGTGTATGTGGCATGTGATAAGGCAGAATTTGGTAAGTTTTACAAGCATGATGGTTATTTGTTTAAAGAAAGCAAACTTTGTCTGCCAAATTGTTCTATGCATGAGTTATTGGTGCGTGAGGCACATGGTGGGGGATTAATGGGACACTTTGGTGTCAAGAAAACTTTAGACATTTTGCATGAACATTTCTTTTGGCCTAAGATGAAGAGAGATGTTAACCGTATTTGTGGAAGGTGCATTACATGTAGAAAGGCCAAATCTAAGGTTTTGCCACATGGGTTGTAAACACCCTTACCCGTTCCTAGTGAGCCATGGGTAGACATATCTATGGATTTTGTCTTGGGGCTGCCTAGGACCAAAAGGGGTAGAGATTCTATTTTTGTGGTTGTGGATAGATTTAGTAAGATGGCACATTTCATTCCATGCCATAAAATAGATGATGCCACAAACATAGCTGACTTGTTTTTCTGGGAGATAGTGCGACTCCATGGTGTACCTAGGAGTATTGTTTCTGATAGAGATGTTAAATTCCTTAGCTACTTTTGGAAGGTGTTGTGGGGGAAATTGGGTACTAAGCTCTTATTTTCCACTACTTGTCATCCACAGACTGATGGTCAGACTGAAGTAGTTAATAGGACTTTAACTCAGCTTTTACGCACTGTTGTTCATAAGAATTTAAAAACTTGGGAGGATTGTTTGCCATTTATAGAGTTTCATATAATAGGACGATGCATACTACTACTTCATACTCTCCTTTTGAAATTGTTTATGGATTTAATCCACTTACCCCTTTGGATTTGATGCCTTTACCTGTTGATGGCAGGAGTAGTTTGGATGGACAAAAGAAGGCGGAGTTGGTGAAGTCACTACATGAGAGGGTACGGCTTCAAATTGCCCAAAAGAATGAAAGGGTTGCTTCCCAAGCCAATAGAGGACGAAGGCGTGTCATCTTTGAACGAGGAGATTGGGTTTGGGTTCACATGCGCAAAGAAAGATTCCCAGCCCATAGAAGGACTAAGTTGCATCCTCGAAGAGATGGACCTTTCCAAATTCTTGAGAAAATTAATGACAATGCATATAAAGTGGATCTTCCAGGTGAGTATAAAGTTTCTGCAACTTTCAATGTTTCTGATCTTTCTCCTTTTGATGTAGGTGAAGATTCGAGGTCGAATCCTTTTGAGGAGAGGGGGAATGATAGGAACCAAGGTGGGCCTACACTTAAAGATCCTTTGCAAGTTCCAGATGGGCCAATTACAAGATCAAGGGCCAAGAAGATCAAGAAAGCAATATAAGGATTGGTGCAATCCACTTGGGATGTAGCCAGCAAGAGCCCAACACTCAAGATGGGTCTGAAAGAAGAAGAACCAGTTTTGATCCACTTGATTCAAGCTGTGGAAGACATGACTTAGAGATACGGCCTATTGTTATTGGAGGCTTCCAGTTTGGTTAAATGATTTATTTTATTAGTTTAGAATAAGTGGGCTTGAAGATGCTTGGCTCACATGTCTTATTTCTTATGAACTATGTTTTTGGGAAGGCTTTGTATTTTGGCCAAGGGTTTATTTGGAAAGTTACTTTTTAGGAATTAGGGTTTCATCAATTTATTGTAGGGGTTACTGTAGCCACGCGTACTGTAGCCAGCACTGTTCATCAAGGGTAATTTTGGGTAAAAGGGGCTTTATTTTGGCTAGGGTTTTGATTAGGTTTGGGTTTAAAAACTCTTTGTAGCCTCATTTGACAGATTAGACAATATTGAATTTTATTTGTGAGTTGAGTTTTCTCCTCTTGTTCTTGATTGAACTCTTGAACTTATCAAAGGTAAATCACAACCTTTGTGACGTTCCTCCTTTGTAATCTGGGTTCTTGAGACGGGTTCTCTAACGGGTCTAGATTTTAATATAATCTAGGTTCTTGAAACGAGTTCTCATCGGGTCTAGGTTCTCCATTCACTGACTTGATTTTGGCTTTCTTGGGGAGTTTTCAAATTGATTGTGGGTTCAAGGGATTCCATTCCCGCGGGTTCATATCATAGTAGGTACACAAAATCAATTCTTTCTATACAAGAACCAATCTAGTTTATAGAACTTAACAAACGATGCTTTCTCACATGTTCCATACACACTAGCATGCAATTCCTTATCATATTCAAGTTTCAACAATTTTGCATCTAAAATGAA
This sequence comes from Juglans cinerea, assembly GCA_961763995.1. Taxonomy (NCBI): domain Eukaryota; kingdom Viridiplantae; phylum Streptophyta; class Magnoliopsida; order Fagales; family Juglandaceae; genus Juglans; species Juglans cinerea. The sequence continues at coordinate 12,239,730 of CAUIVZ010000012.1, read as the reverse complement.
GATAAGTACATACCTTCTTGCTAAAGCATCAACCACAAAAGTTTCCATACCTTGTGTGTATTTGAATACATGAAGAAAAATCTCAATACAATCCTCCCGCTTAGCACACATTATAGTCAACAACTTACCTTTTCCCTTTAAGTTTGTCAATGACTCATGTTCTTCCAAGAAAGGTTGGTGAGGAATTGTTGCATCTGGTACAAAATCAATGTAATGCTCTATCTCCCTAATGGGTGGAAATCCACTAAATACACCACTTGGAAACACGACCTCATATCCCTGCAACAAAGAGACAACAATATTAGGCAAACATACGTCAAGTTCGTTAGGATTAAGACTTGCCTTAGCATAAAAACTCACTTTTCTCTTTGTTTTTCTCTCACTTTCATCACACTCTTTTCTTTCCACTCTCTTTTTCTTTTTCACTCTCTTTTTTCCTTTCACACTCTTTTTTCTTTTCACTCTTTTTTTCTGTCAGTCTTTTTTTCTTCATCTTTTTTTGTACTCCCGACCTCACAATTATTTTTCAACTCATTCTCTCTTGTGCTTGAGGTCTTATTCTCACCCTCTTCTTTTTTCTCTCTCATTTCTCTCTCTTTCTCCATTTCAGTCTCACTATTTCTTTTCTTCTCAATCTCATCTTCACTCTTGCTTTTCAGCTCAATCTCACTTTCACTCTCACCTTCACTCTTGCTTTTCAGCTCATTCTCACTTTCACTCTTGCTTGTTTGCTCAATCTCCTTTTCACTTTTTCTTTTTTGATTACTCTCATTGTCACTCTTTCTTTTTTGAGCAACCTCACTTTTCAATTTCAATTGGTCCCCATGGACATGTGTTGGAGTTAAAGGAGCAAGTTTGATTGTTTTTCCATCCTTTTCAAAACTGTACATGTTCCTTAACCCATCATGAATCACATTCCTATCACTGTCATGGCTTCCCTAACAAAATATGACCAGCATGCATAGGCACACTCACAAAGGACCATATCCTAATATTTCCCAATTGAAAAAGAAACTGCAGTTGCTTATTTACCCTAACCTCCCCACAATCACTCAACCACTGCAACATGTATGGTCTAGGGTGTTTCAAGGTACGTAAATTCAATTTCTCAACTAAAGTAGTGCGCCAAATTAATACAACTTCTCAAATCAATGACCATACTACATACCTTGTTATTGATGTGGCATCTAGTATGAAAAACGTTCTCACTCTGCTGCTCTGTATCATTCATCTTAATTTGTGTATTGAGTGCACGCCTAGCAACAAGAAACTCACCATACTCTTCTTTCTCATACCCATTCTCAATACTAGGCTCATGTCGCCTCCTATCTCTCTTACCTTGCAGATTTCTAACTATTTCTTCTTGATTATCCATCCTATCCCTCACTTCACCCAACACCAAGTTCAACCGCTCAAACTGTTGTTGCATGGCTTGCAACACAAAATATGAGTTATCTGCCACACCGTTTGGTGATGAGTCACTTCTATGAGACATCATAATATGCAGCACAAAAAAAATGTTAGTGAAAAACCTCACACACTCCCTTACGTGTTTACACTCAAATAATGGCACTCCACTCGTGTTTCACTCTTAATGGCTTTTCCCCGATAATAGTCTCACACCCTCTTGCCTTTTACCTCAATAGTTTTCTCGCTCAAGTTCTTTAAGAACTAGTTGAACTAAATCAAGACAATACAACCTTGTATTATTCCAACCAGTAATATAGATCAAAGAAACAATGAATGAATAAAATGACACGAGACTCAAGGAATTTATACGAGGAAAAGAGTAATTATAAAACAAGATACCAACTAGAAAGATGTAATCAGCTCCTATGATGATAAAAGCTCAATCAACAAATACTTTCTTTCTCTTTGTTGAAACTATGTAGCAACTTTGAATATGCTACCATCTCTTTTCTTCTTCTTCTTCTTTTTTTTTTTTTTTGAATTTTCTTTTCTTTTCTTTTCCTTTCTTTTCTCAAATTCAATCACAAATAGCAATATTCAATTGTGAAAATCAAACAATTGAATTCAACCACGACAATGAAGTAGAAGAGAATCAATGGAACGGCACTCCAAGCAACAGATAAACTTAGAGATGCAGGAAACCCTAGAATTTTGAAACCCTAGGTGATGCAAATTTCAGCCAAACCCAAAATCCTAAGAATTTTGGAAGCCTACTTTTTGTTTCTATTTTTTTTTTTGGCAACCCTAGAACAATGAAACCCTAGAAATAAATTAAAGGATGCTATAATTTAAAGATAGAATCAGATCAGATTGGAAACCTTGCTCTGAATACCAAATGATATGAACCCGCGGGAACGAGATTCCCTTGAACCCACAATCAATTTGAAAACTCTCCAAGAAAGCCAAAATCAAGTCAATGGATGGAGAGCCTAGACCCGATGAGAACTCGTTTCAAGAACCTAGATTATATTAAAATCTAGACCCGTTGAAGAACACGTCTCAAGAACCCAGATTAGAAAGGAGGAACGCCACAAAGGTTGTGATTTACCTTTGATAAGTTCAAAAGTTCAATTAAGAACAGGAGGAGTAAAACTCAACTCACAATGAATAAATTCATCAAATTTCATAAACTTCATAAACTGATTAGAATGAGGCTACATAGAGTATTTAAAGCAAAACCTAATGAAAACCCTAGATAAAATAAAACCCCATCTTCCAAAAATACCCCTGAGTGAACAGTGCCGCGGCTACAGTACGGCTTAACTCGGCTACAGTAACCCTAACCCTAGTTCAATAAAATAATAACTTTCCCAACATGCCTTTACATAGGCATAAACCCAATTATTCTAAGCAAATAAAATAGGTGCTTGAAATTAATTAAATAAGTTGAAAGCCTTCAAGTGTCCAAAGCCTATAAGTCATGTTGTTGCCCATTCCATAGCTTATGAAATGAATCAAAGCATAATCTTCATCGTTTAAGCCCTTGAACTTGTATTTGGCCCATCTGGAACTTGCAACATATCTTTAAGACTAGGCCCACCTTGGTTCCCATCAGATGACCAGCTCTCATATTCGAATAAATATTCATTTAAATGAGAGAGAGTCCCTAGACGATAGACTTCTAAAATTTGAGTCTTCTTTTTCTTCAAATTTGAAATAAATTTAAATAATGACAATGAAGTCTAAAATCAACAAAAATAAATAAAATTAGATTAAAGTTTAAAGTTAAGAGATGATAAAATATAAGAAATTATGCAAGTTATCACACGGCTTAAGGGGACCCGTGTAGCATCCGTATGGTCACTTTATTAATTAAGTCTATTGAATAAGATTCTAAGTTCATGTATTGCACGTTCAAGTTATGTTTCACGTTATGTTATATTCAAATTTACGTTCATGTCAAGTTTCACGTTCATGCCAATCATGGTAACCCCATGAGATAAGAATACGCAATCAGGGTAATCCCATGAGATAAGATTACTCAATCATGGCGACCCCATGAGACATGAATATATTTCGAGTTCATGTTTATGTCATGTTATGTTCATGTTCATGTTATGGTCAAGTTCACGTTCATGTTATGTCATGTTCACATTCACGTTATGTTTCAAGTTCACGTTTATGTTATGTTGTGCTCAAGTTCATGTTATGTTCAAGTTCTTGTTCAAATTATGTATGTTCACGTTCATGCTATGTTTCAAGTCCATGTTATGTTTCAAGTTCATGTTCATGCTATGTTGCTAGTCTATGTCATATTTTAAGTTCACGTACATGCCATGTCACATCAAGCTAAGTTTCAGTTTCTGTTCAAGTTATGTCATTTATGCTATGCTATATGTCAAGTTATGATACGCTTACTTACGACTTTGATTATGCATTCATACTTTTACTGCCATGCATGCATATCATTAACATGTGTGGAGGTTTTCTTTTAACTTGCTGAGATTTGTAATCAAATCTCACCGTCTAGTCTCAACTATCATTCCCCCCGAATGGTAGGCGATGTGTCAGGATCAGAGCAGGAAGCATACACTGGTAGACTGGAGGAGGTTGACTAGACGATGTAGACGCAACACGGAGCTTGCAGCCTCCATAGTTAGGTCTTTGGATAGTATTCTGGCATCGTTAGTCGAGTTACGCCAGTTACTCAACGAACTAGCCCAATAGTGTATTTTGGCAATGTAATTATTAAGCCAGGTTTTCGTTGTTTTGAGATTACAGTCTTTTAAGACCCGCGTTGTAATCGTGGATGTTTATTTTGTTAAGTATGCATGGATTATGTTTTAACTATTTGGGATATTATAAGTTTGGTGCAAAGTATTGCTAAAAAAAAAAATTATCCGCTGCGAATATTGCATAATACTAGATGCATGTTAGAAATATTGCATTTTATATGTCATGAACATGGGCAGGTAACCTTGTATTGCATGTTCCGACGCTTCAGATGTCCGTCCGATCCCAAGCAGAATCTGAGGGCGTCACAGTTAAGGTGAAAAATATGCCTGAATAACTAAAATATCCCACAACTTCATTAGATAATCATCATGTTCAAAATACTAAAGTAGCATAGACTTATATACAAAGTCATATCATTCTTTTCATACGATCTAAAACATAAAGGACTTGGGCTATGAACATCAAAATTAAGTCCAACTTCCTCTCCAGATCCGGCTTCTTCTCAATCATGCGAATCCAGTGCTCCATCAATCTCTTCTTGGTCGATCCCTAATACAACTCGGAATGATTGTGGTCCCACAAAAGGGTGAGATTTACTCGAAATATCAGTAAGTTAAACAATTGACTGACACAAAGATAAATCAATCATGAAAAATGATAAATATGAAATGCATGAGATGCAGAAAATCAGTATGCATCTCTCATCCAGATTCCTCAACATCTCTTAAAAATTTGGAGACACGGGTTTTTACACAGTAAGTAATTTCGTAATTATTTTTTAAAAGACAACTTTTTCAGAAAAAATTTCATCATAAACTTTTATCATCATAGACTTACATCATTATCTTAATTAATAACATAATGTGTGGTAATGTCACAGTTCCCCCCATATACACTGTGAGTACTTGCCGGTGACGTAGTATAACTTACGTTGAAACTATATTGTCTATAGACTCGTTCTCAATGCATTGGTAAATAACATAACATCATAAAACTTATAACGTGTACACCCACCAGCATTTGGTGTTATAACATGTTGACTTCGCTCCGGCGTTCTTTAAAAAGAACTCATTCGAAACCTGTTGACTGTTCTTCGTCAACCTAGGGTTTACTACTCCATTATTAAACACACCAGAGTGGACAGAAGAGTTCCACTAGGATAATTCCCAATCCTAGCCTTTGGGGTCGTGATAAAATGATTTTCATGCTATGCTTTACAAAAAATATTTTTCATGACATGTGCAAATGTAGTAAATTTCATGCAAAAGACTTTTATAAATGTAATATGCAAAAATGGTGAAAATGTCATATGTTATGTAAGTGTATGCATTCAATGTGTCATTTAACATGATAATTTATGCTCAAAATGATAATTGAAGAATAAATGAAGCATTTATCAATAATTCATAAGAAATTTATCAAGGTGTAAATTAGAGGCCAACTAACAAACTTCCGAGGAAATTCGAAATTAGCACCGTAGTAGTGTAAATCACGTGTATATTTAGTTAGGTTTAATACTCTCATGGATAGGTTCAAAATCAAAATCTTCAAAAATTGAGTATTTACAAAAATACCCCTAGATTTTCAAAAATAATTGCAAATAAACTCCATAACCAAATTTCATGGACTTCATATTTTTGGCATTCAAAAATCATCTATACCCTTGGATTTTCAAAATTCAAAGTGGAACTTGTTCAATTAGTCTCAACCCGTGGCATGCATCCTAGTTGATGTCTATGTGTATTTTCAACTATTGATCCTTATGAATGCATGCATATGAGATTTTCTTTAATCATTAATGATCACTAACATCTTTAGGGACATTATGAAGTCTAATCCTTGAGTAATCAAGTTTATCCCAACACTTAATCAAAACTAAGAAATCTTTAATCACCAATATGCTTAAAACTGATTCATGCTTGATAATCCAAACAAGATAGACTTAAAACCTATCATGGCATGCTTCTAATCACAAACTTAACCTTCCATAATCATGTTAGGACAATGTTAGATCATATCAAATCAGGCTTAGGAATAGCTATATTTCCAATTAAAATCATTCAATCATTCAAACCTTCTTTTAATTGACCCGATTTTGCATTAAGCATCATAACATTCCCAAAACTCAACCAAATTTCGTACCAACACTTGAAAACAAAGCTTGACATGCTAGGTAACATCAAAAGGAATAAAACTTAAAAATTTCATGATGGGAATCAATGTGGGCCTAGTCTTAAAGATATTTTGCAAGTTCCAGATGGGCCAATTACAAGTTCAAGGGCCAAGAAAATCAAGGAGGCAATGCAAGAATTGATGTAATCCAATTGGGACGAGTTTAGCAAGAGCCCAACATTCAAGATGTGCTTAAAGAATGAAGATTTAGTTTTGATTCATTTGATAAGCTATAGAAAGCGCAACAACATGACTTAAAGGGTTTGGGCACTTGAAGGCTTTCAACTTGTTTAATTCATTTAAAAGACTTATTTTATTAGTTTAGAATAATTGGGTTTATTATGGGAAGCACTTAAGGGGGGCCTATGCAAGGACATGTTGGGAAAGTTATTATTTTATTGAACTAGGGTTAGGGTTTTACTGTAGCGAGTACTGTAGATGCATTGTAGATGCGGCACTATTCACACAAGGAGCATTTTATTGAACTAGGGTTAGGGTTTTACTGTAGCCGTGGCACTGTTCATCCAGAGGAATTTTTGGAAGATGAGGATTTATTTTGGCTAGGGTTTGATTAGGTTTTACTTTAAATATTCTTTGTAGCCTCATTTTACTAAATTTATGAAATTTGATGAATTTATTCATTGTGAGTTGAGTTTTACTCCTCTTGTTCTTAATTGAACTTTTGAACTTATCAAAGGTGAATCACAACCTTTGTGGCGTTCCTCCTTGTAATATGGGTTCTTGACACTCGTTCTTCATTGGGTCTAGATTTTAATATAATCTAGATTCTTGAAACGAGTTCTCATCGGGTCTAAATTTTCCGTCCATTGACTTGATTTTGGTTTTCTTGGCGAGTTTTCAACTTGATTGTGGGTTCAAGGTGATATGAACCCGCGGGAATGAAATCCCTTGAACCCACAGTCAATTTGAAAACTCCCCAAGAAAGCCAAAATCAAGAATGGATGGAGAACCTAGACTCGATGAGAACTCGTTTCAAGAACCTAGATTATATTAAAATCTAGACCCGTTGAAGAACCCGTCTCAAGAACCCAAATTACAAAGGAGGAACGCCACAAAGGTTTTGATTTACCTTTGATAAGTTCAAAAGTTCAAATAAGAACAAGAGGAGATAAACTCAACTCACAATGAATAAATTCATCAAATTTCATAAACTTCATAAACAGATTAGAATGAGGCTACAGAGTATTTAAAGCAAAACCTAATGAAACCCTACCCAAAATAAACCCCCAACTTCCAAAAGTGCCCCTGGATAAACAGTGGCGCGGCTACAGTGACGCGCTATAGTAACTTGGCTACAGTAACCCTAACCGTAGTTCAATAAAATAATAACTTTCCCAACATGCCGTTGCATAGGCCCCCTTAAGTGCTTCCCATAATAAACTCAATTATTCTAAACTAATAACATAAGTTCTTTAAATGAATTAAATAAGTTGAAACCCTTCAAAAGCTCAATGTCTTTAAGTCTTGACGTTGCCCTCTTCCGTAGCTAATCAAATGAATTAAAACTGGATCTTCATCCTTCAAGCCCCATCTTGAATGTTGGGCTCTTACTAAACTTGTCCCAAGTGGATTGCATCAATCCTTGCATTGTCTCCTTGATCTTCTTGGCCCATCTGGAAGTTGCAAATGATCTTTAAGACTAGGCCCATCTTGGTTCCCATCCTTCCCCCTCTCCTCAAACGGATTCGACCTCGAATCTCCACCTGGATCAAAGGGAAGTTGTTAGTAACATTGAAAATAGTAGAAACAGGATACTTACCTGGAAGATCCATTAGATATGCATTTTCAATAACTTGTTCAAGAATTTGGAATAGTCCATCCAAGCTACCCATATCATCAACTGGTGAAGACTTTAAATCTAAAGGAGGAAATTGATTAAGTCTATAAACAATTTCAATTGGTGAAAATTTAGTAGTGGCATGAACACTCCAATCATATGTAAACTCAATGAATGACAAATGATACTCCCGCAAACGTTCATGCAACAAGTCAATGAATGGCAAATGATACTCCCATAAACATTCATGCAACATGTCTGAAATCTTATTTTCACCAGAATGACCACTCCAATTATATGCAAACTCAATGAAATACAAATGATACTCCCGCAAACGTTCATGCAACACGTCAATATATGGCAAATGATACTCCCACAAACGTTCGTGCAATACATCAATGAATGACAAATGATACTTCCACAAATGTTCGTGTAACACGTCTTTGAATGGCAAATGATATTCCCACAAACATTCATGCAACACAACAAAAGTCTTCCTAACACCAAGGCTACCCAACAAACCACCATGTCTATCACACACAAGCAACTTACGCATAAAACTAGTAGGTGCACAAAATCTATTCTTTCTAAACAAGTACCAATCTAGTTTATAGAACTTACCAAATGATGCTTTCTCACATGTTCCATACACACTAGCAAAGTCATCATCATTAGCATGCAATTCCTTATCAGATTCAAGTTTCAACAATTTTGCATCTAAAATGAAGATAAGTATATACCTTCTTACTAAAGCATCAACTACAAAAGTTTCCATACCTTGTGTGTATTTGAATACATGAGGAAAAGTCTCCATACAATCCTCCCGCTTAGCACGCATTATAGTCAACAACTTACCTTGTCCCTTTAAGTGTGTCAATGACTCATGTTGTTCAAAGAAAGGTCGGTTAGGAATTGTTGCACCTGACACAAAATTAATGTAGTGCTCTATCTCTTTAATGGGTGGCGATCCACTAAATACACCGCTAGGAATCATGACCTTATATGCCTGCAACAAAGAAACAACAATACTAGGCAAACATACGTCAAGTTCGTTAGGATTAAGACTTGCCTTGGCAGAAAAACTCACTTTTGTCTTTCTGTTTTTCTCTGCAACCTCTCTTTCTTTTTCCTCTTGTGGCTCCACTATTTTTTCTTGACTCTTAACCACCTCTATATTTTCTTTTTCTCTTTCTCTTGCTTTTGATGTTTCGGCCTCATTCTCTTTTTTCCTCTCAATCTCTTTGTTCTTTTCACTCTCAGGCCTCTTCCATGCCTAACTCCTCTATGTCCACCCAATCCAACTTCAAATGTTAAGCCTTCCTCATCCTCACCAAACTCTCCATTCTTATACCCATTCTCAATTCTAGGCTCACGTCGCCTCCTATCTCTCTCACCTTACAGATTTCTAATCATTGCTTCTTGATTATCCATACTATCCCTCACTTCACCCAACACCAAGTTCAACCGCTCAAACTGTTGTTGCATGGCTTGTAACACAAATGATGAGTTATCTGCCACACCTTTTGGTGATGAGTCACTTCTATGAGACATCATAATATGCTGCACAAAAAGAATGTTAGTGGAAAACCTCACACACTCCCTTACGTGTTTACACTCGAATAATGGCACTTCACTCGTGTTTCACTCTTAATTGGCTTTTTCCAGATAATAGTCTCACACTCTCTTGCCTTTTACCTCAATAGTTTTCTTGCTCAAGTTCTTTAAGAACTAGTTGAACTAAATCAAGACAATACAACCTTGTATTATTCCAACCAGTAATATAGATCCAAGAAACAATGAAGGAATAAAATGACATGAGACTCAAGGAATTTATACGAGGGAAAGAGTAATTATAAAATAAGATACCAACTAGAAAGATGTATTCAACTCCTATGATGATACAAGCTCAATCAACAAATACTTTCTTTCTCTTTGTTGTAACTATGTTGCAACTTTGAACACGCCACATTCTCTTTTCTTCTTCTTCTACTTTCTGTTTTTTTTTTTTTTTTGAATTTTCTTTTCCTTTCTTTTTTTTTTCACTAATTCAACCACAACCAGCAATATTCAATTGTGAAAACCAAGCAATTGAATTCAAATACACAAGCATGGACAATGAAGTAGAAGAGAATCAATGGAATGACACTCCAAGCAATTGACAAACTTAGAGATGCAGGAAAACCCTAGAGTTTTGAAACCCTAGGTGATGCAAATTTCAGCCAAACCCAAAACCCTAAGAATTTCGGCAGCCTACTTTTTGTTTCTATTTTTTTTTTTGGCAACCCTAGAACATTGAAGCCCTAGAATTAAATTTAAGGATGCTAGAATCACAAGATAGAATCAGACCTGATTGGAAACCTTGCTCTGAATTCCAAATGATATGAACCCGCGGGAATGAAATCCCTTGAACCCACAGTCAATTTGAAAACTCCCCAAGAAAGCCAAAATCAAGTCAATGGATGGAGAACCTAGACCCGATGAGAACTCGTTTCAAGAACCTAGATTATTTTAAAATCTAGACCCGTTGAAGAACCCGTCTCAAGAACCCAGATTATAAAGGAGGAACGCCACAAAGGTTGTGATTTACTTTTGATAAGTTCAAAAGTTCAAATAAGAACAAGAGGAGATAAACTCAACTCACAATGAATAAATTTATCAAATTTCATAAACTTCATAAACTGATTAGAATGAGGCTACAGAGTATTTAAAGCAAAACCTAATGAAACCCTACCCAAAATAAACCCCCATCTTCCAAAAGTGCCCCTGGATGAACAGTGGCGTGGCTACAATGACGCGCTACAGTATCTTGGCTACAGTAACCCTAACCCTAGTTCAATAAAATAATAACTTTCCCAACATGCCCTTGCATAGGTGATGGGAACCAAGATGGGCCTAGTCTTAAAGATCATTTGCAACTTCCAGATGGGCCAAGAAGATCAAGGAGACAATGCAAGGATTGATGCAATCCACCTGGGACAAGTTTAGCAAAAGCCCAACATTCAAGATGGGGCTTGAAGGATGAAGATCCAATTTTAATTCATTAGATTAGCTACGGAAGAGGGCAACAACAAGACTTAAAGGCTTTGAACTCTTGAAGGGTTTCAACTTATTTAATTAATTTCAAGGACCTATTTTATTTGTTTAGAATAATTGGGTTTATGCCTATGTAAGGGCATGTTGGGAAAGTTATTATTTTATTGAACTAGGGTTAGGGTTACTGTAGCCGAGTTACTGTAGCGCCGTACTGTAGCCGTGGTACTGTTCACTCAGGGGTATTTTTGGGAGATGGGGTTTTATTTTATCTAGGGTTTTCATTAGGTTTTTCTTTAAATACTCTCTATGTAGCCTCATTCTAATCAGTTTATGAAGTTTATGAAACTTAATGAATTTATTCATTGTGAGTTGAGTTTATCTCCTCTTGTTCTTAATTGAACTTTTGAACTTATCAAAGGTAAATCACAACCTTCGTGGCGTTCCTCCTTTGTAATCTGGGTTCTTGAGACGGGTTGTTCAACGGGTCTAGATTTTAATATAATCTAGGTTCTTGAAACGAGTTCTCATCGGGTCTAGGTTCTCCATCCATTGACTTGATTTTGACTTTCTTGGGGAGTTTTCAAATTGACTGTGGGTTCAAGGGATTTCATTCCCGCGGGTTCATATCATTAGGCCCCCTTAAGTGCTTACTCAATTATTCTAAACTAATAACATAAGTTCTTTAAATGAATTAAATAAGTTGAAACCCTTCAAGAGCTCAAAGCCTTTAAGTCTTGACGGTGTCCTCTTCCGTAGCTAATCAAATGAATTAAAACTGGATCTTCATCCTTCAAACCCCATCTTGAATGTTGGGCTCTTACTAAACTTGTCCGAAGTGGATTGCATCAATCCTTGCATTGTCTCCTTGATTTTCTTGGCCCATCTGGAAGTTGCAAATGATCTTTAAGACTAGGCCCATCTTGGTTCCCATCACAAGGGATTTCATTCCCGCGAGTTCATATCATTTGGTATTCAGAACAAGTTTTCCTATTAGGTATGATTCTATCTTTTAATTTCTTGAATTTTTAAATTTAATTCTAAGGCTTCATTGTTCTAGAGTTGCAAAAAAAAAAATAGAAACAAAATGTAGGCTGCCGAAATTCTTAGGGTTTTGGGTTTGGCTGAAATTTGCATCACCTAGGGTTTCAAAATTCTAGGGTTTCTGACATCTCTAAGTTTGTAAATTGCTTGGAGTGCCGTTCCATTGATTATCTTCTATTTCATTGTCAATTTTGTGAGCTTGAATTCAATTGCTTGATTTTCACAATTGAATATTGTTATTTGTGATTGAGTTAGAGAAAGGAAGAGAAAAAAAAAGAAAAGAAAAAAAATTCAAAAAAAGAAAAAAGAAGAGGAAGAAAATAAAATATAGCATATTAAAAAGTTGCTGCATAGTTACAACAAAGAGAAAAGAAAGACATTTTGTTGATTGAACTTTTATCATCAAAGGTGCTGAATACATCTTTCGAGTCTCGAGTCATTTTATTATTTCCTTGTTTCTTGGACCTAATTACTAGTTGGGATAAAGCAAGATTGCTTTGTCTTTGATTGTCTTGATTTTAGTTCAACTAGTTCTTAAAGAACTTGAGCTGGAAAACTATTGAGGTAAAAGGCAAGAGAGTGTGAGACTATTATCGAGAAAAAGCCAATTAAGAGTGAAACACGAGTGAAGTGCCATTATTCGAGTGTAAACATGTAAGGGAGTGTGTGAGGTTTTTGATTAAAATTCTTTTTGTGCAGCACATTATGATGTCTCATTGGAGTGACTCATCACCAAAGGGGATGGCATATAACTCATCCTTTGTGTTGCAAGTCATGCAACAACAGTTTGAGCGGTTGAACTTGGTGTTGGATAAAGTGAGGGATAGGATGGATTATCAAGATGCAGTAATTAGAAATCTACAAGGCAGGAGAGATAGGAGGCGGCGTGAGTCTACTATTGATAATGAGTATGAGAATTAAGAGTATGGTGATTCTCTTGTTACCAGGCATGCACTCAATACACAAATTAAGATGTATGATATAGAGCAGCAGAGCGAGAACATTTTTCATACTAGATGCCACATCAACAACAAGGTATGTAGTATGATCATTTATTTGAGGAGTTGTATTAATTTGGCTAGCACTACTTTAGTTGAGAAATTGAATTTACCTACTTTGAAATACCCTAGACCATACAAGTTGCAGTGGTTGAGTGATTGTGGGGAAGTTAGGGTAAATAAGCAAGTGCTAGTTTCTTTTTTAATTGGAAAATAACAGGATATGATTCTTTGTGATGTAGTGCCTATGCATGCTGGCCATATTTTGTTGGGGAAGCCATGGCAGTATGATAGGAAGGTGATCTATGATGGGTTAAGGGAACATGTACAGTTTTGAAAATGATGGAAAAACAATTAAACTTGCTCCTTTAACTCCAACACAGGTCCATGGGGACCAATTCAATTTGAAAAGTGAGGTTGCTCGAAAAAGAAAAAGTGAAAATGAGAGTGATAAAAAAAGAAAGAGTGAAAGTGAGTGATCAAAAAAGAAAGAGTGAAAATGATAGTGATCAAAAAAGAAAGAGTAAAAGTGAGTGATCAAAAAAGAAAGAGTGAAAGTGAGAGTGATCAAAAAAGGAAAAGTGAAAAAGAGATTGTGCTAAAAAGCAAGAGTGAAAGTGAGATTGAGCTAAAAAGCAAGAGTGAAGGTGAGATTGAGAAAAAAGGAAATAGTGAGGTTGAAAAGGAGAGAGATAGAAAATTGAGAGAGAAAGAAGATGTGGATGAGGATGAGACCTCAAGGAAAAGAGAGAATGTGTTGAAAAATAATTGTGAGGTCGAGAGTACAAAAAAAGAGGAAGAAAAAGAGAGTGACAAAAAAGAAGAGAATGAAAAGAAAAAAGAGTGTGAAAGGGAAAAAGATAGTGAAAAAGAAAATGAAAGTGGAAAGAAAAGAGAGAGTGAAGAAAGTGAGAGAAAAACAAAGAGAAATGTGAGTTTTTATGTTAAGACGAGTCTTAATACTAATGAACTTGACGTATCTTTGCCTAGTATTGTTGTCTCTTTGTTGCAGGGATATGATGTCGTGTTTCCTAGCGGTGTGTTTAGTGGATTGTCACCTATTAGAGAGATAGAGCACTACATTGATTTTGTGCCAGGTGCGACAATTCCTAACCGACCTTTCTTTGAAGAACATGAGTCCTTGACACACTTGAAATGACAAGGTAAGGAAAATTTTGTGGTTGATGTTTTACCAAGAAGGTATGTCCTTTTCTTCATTTTATATGCAAAATTATTGAGATTTGAATATGATGAGGAATTGTATAATAATGATTATGACTTTGCTAGTGTGTATGGAGCGTGTGAGAAGGCGTCGTTTGGTAAGTGCTATAGACTAGATTGGTATTTGTTTAGAGAGAATAAACTTTCTGATATGAACCCGCGGGAAAGAAATCCCTTGAACCCAGAGTCAATTTGAAAACTCCCCAAGAAAGCCAAAATCAAGTCAATGGATGGAGAACCTAGACCCGATGAGAACTCGTTTCAAGAACCTAGATTATATTAAAATCTAGACCCGTTGAAGAACCCGTCTCAAGAACCCAGATTACAAAGGAGGAACGCCACAAAGGTTGTGATTTACCTTTGATAAGTTCAAAAGTTCAATTAAGAACAAGAGGAGATAAACTCAACTCAAAATGAATAAATTCATCAAATTTCATAAACTTCATAAACTGATTAGAATGAAGCTACATAGAGTATTTACAGCAAAACCTAATGAAACCCTAGCCAAAATAAACCCCCATCTTCCAAAAGTACCCCTGGATGAACAGTGCCGCGGCTACAGTGCCGCGCTACAGTAACTCAGCTACAGTAACCCTAACCCTAGTTCAATAAAATAATAACTTTCCCAACATGCCCTTTGCATAGGCCCCCTTAAGTGCTTCCCATAATAAACTCAATTATTCTAAACTAATAACATAAGTTCTTTAAATGAATTAAATAAGTTGAAACCCTTCAAGAGTTCAAAGCCTAAAAGTCTTTTCGTTGCCCTCTTCTGTAGCTAATCTAATGAATTAAAACTGTATCTTCATCCTTCAAGCCCCATCTTGAATGTTGGGCTTTTGCTAAACTTGTCCCAGGTGGATTGCATCAATCCTTGCATTGTCTCCTTTATCTTCTTGGCCCATCTGGAAGTTGCAAATGATCTTTAAGACTAGGCCCATCTTGGTTCCTATCATTCCCCCTCTCCTCAAAAGGATTCGACCTCGAATCTCCACCTGGATCAAAGGGAAAGTAGTTAGTAACATTGAAAATAGTAGAAACAGGATACTTACCTGGAAGATCCATTAGATATGCATTTTCATTAATTTGTTCAAGAATTTGGAATAGTCCATCCAAGCTACTCCTATAATCAACTGGTAAAGACTTTAAATCTAAAGGAGGAAATGGATTAAGTCTATAAATAATTTCAATTGGTGAAAATTTAGTAGTAGCATGAACACTCCAATTATATGTAAACTCAATGAATGGCAAACAATACTCCCACAAATGTTCATGAAGCACATCTAAAGTCTTCCTCGAACCAAAATGACCACACCAATATGTGAACTCAATGAATGGCAAATGAAACTCCCGCAAACGTTCATGCAACAAGTCAATGAATGGCAAATGATACTCCCACAAACGTTCATGCAACACGTCTGAAATCTTATTTTCACCAAAATGACCACTCCAATTATATGCAAACTCGATGAAATGCAAATGATACTCCCGCAAATGTTCATGCAACACGTCAATGTATGGCAAATGATACTCCCACCAACGTTCGTGCAATACATCAATGAATGATAAATGATACTTCCACAAACATTCGTGTAACCCGTCTTTGAATGGCAAATGATATTCTCACAAACATTCATGCAACACAACAAAAGTCTTCCTTACACCAAGGTTACCCAACAAACCACCATGTCCATCACACACAAGCAATTTCAGCATAAAACTAGTAGGCACACAAAATCTATTATTTCTAAACAAGTACCAATCTAGTTTATAGAACTTACCAAAAGATGCTTTCTCACATGTTCCATACATACTAGCAAAGTCATCATCATTAGCATGCAATTCCTTATCATATTCAAGTCTCAACAATTTTGCATCTAAAATGAAGACAAGGACATACCTTCTTGCTAAAGCATCAACCACAAAATTTTTCAAGCCTTGTGTGTATTTGAATATATGAGGAAAAGTCTCAATACAATCCTCCCGCTTAGCATGCATTTTAGTCAACAACTTACCTTGTCTCTTTAAGTGTGTTAATGACTCATGTTTTTCCAAGAAAGGTCGGTTAGGAATTGTCGCACCTGGCACAAAATCAATGTAGTGCTCTATCTCCCTAATAGGTGGCATTCCACTAAATACACCACTTGGAAACACGACCTCATATCCCTACAACAAAGAGATAACAATACTAGGCAAACATACGTCAAGTTCGTTAGGATTAAGACTTGCCTTAGCATAAAAACTCATTTTTCTCTTTGTTTTTCTCTCACTTTCTTTACACTCTCTTTTCTTTCCACTCTCTTTCTTTTTCACTCTCTTTTTTCCATTCACACACTTTTTTCTTTTCACCCTCTTTTTTTCTGTCACTCTCTTTTTCTTCATCTTTTTTTGTACTCCCGACCTCACAATTATTTTTCAACTCATTATCTCTTGTGCTTGAGGTCTTATTCTCACCCTCTTCTTTTTTTCTCTTTCTCCATTTCAGTCTCACTATTTCTTTTCTTCTCAATCTCATCTTCACTCTTGTTTTTCAGCTCAATCTCACTTTCACTCTTGCTTGTTTGCTCAATCTCCTTTTCACTCTTTCTTTTTTGATCACTCTCATTTTCACTCTTTCTTTTTTGAGCAACGTCACTTTTCAATTTCAATTGGTCAGCATGGACATGTGTTGGAGTTAAAGGAGCAAGTTTGATTGTTTTTCCATCCTTTTGAAAACTGTACATGTTCCTTAACTGATCATGGATCACATTCCTATCATACTCCCATGGCTTCCCTAACAAAATATGACCAGCATACATAGGCACAACATCACAAAGGACCATATCCTGATATTTCCCAATTGAAAAAGAAACTAGCACTTGCTTATTTACCCTAACCTCCCCACAATCACTCAACCACTGCAACATGTATGGTCTAGGGTGTTTCAAGGTACGTAAATTCAATTTCTCAACTAAAGTAGTGCTAGCCAAATTAATACAACTTCTCAAATCAATGACCATACTACATACCTTGTTGTTGATGTGGCATCTAGTATGAAAAACGTTATCACTCTGTTGCTCTGTATCATTCATCTTAATTTGTGTATTGAGTGCACGCCTAGCAACAAGAGACTCACCATACTCTTCTTTCTAATACCCATTCTCAATACTAGGCTCATGTCGCCTCCTACCTCTCTCACCTTGTAGATTTCTAATTACTTTTTCTTGATTATCCATCTTATCCCTCACTTCACCCAATACCAAGTTCAACCGCTCAAACTGTTGTTGCATGGCTTGCAACACAAAAGATGAGTTATCTGCCACACCGTTTGGTGATGAGTCACTTCTATGAGACATCATAATATGCTGCACAAAAAGAATGTTAGTGAAAAACCTCACACACTCCCTTACGTGTTTACACTCAAATAATGGCACTCCACTCGTGTTTCACTCTTAATGGCTTTTTCCCGATAATAGTCTCACACCCTCTTGCCTTTTACCTCAATAGTTTTCCCGCTCAAGTTCTTTAAGAACTAGTTGAACTAAATCAAGACAATACAACCTTGATGATAAAAGCAAGATACTAAATCAAGACAATACAACCTTCAAGACAATACAATACAAGGAATTAATAAAATGACACGAGACTCAAGGAATTTATACGAGGGAAAGAGTAATTATAAAACAAGATACCAACTAGAAAGATGTAATCAGCTCCTATGATGATAAAAGCTCAATCAACAAATACTTTCTTTCTCTTTGTTGAAACTATGTAGCAACTTTGAATATGCTACCTTCTCTTTTCTTCTTCTTCTTCCTCTTCTTTTTTTTTTTTTCGAATTTTATTTTATTTTCTTTTCTTTTCCTTTCTTTTCTTTTCTTTTCTTTTCTTTCCTCTAATTCAATCACAAATAGCAATATTCAATTGTGAAAATCAAGCAATTGAATTCAAGCACGACAATGAAGTAGAAGAGAATCAATGGAACGGCACTCCAAGCAACAGATAAACTTAGAGATGCAGGAAACCCTAGAATTTTGAAACCCTAGGTGATACAAATTTCAGCCAAACCCAAAATCCTAAGAATTTTGGCAACCTACTTTTTGTTTCTATTTTTTTTTTTTTTTTGACAACCATAGAACAATGAAGCCCTAGAATTAAATTAAAGGATGCTATAATTAAAAGATAGAATCAGACCTGATTGGAAACCAATTTTGGCAACCTACTTTTTGTTTCTATTTTTTTTTTTTTTTTGACAACCATAGTACAATGAAGCCCTAGAATTAAATTAAAGGATGCTATAATTAAAAGATAGAATCAGACCTGATTGGAAACCTTACTCTGAATACCAAATGATATGAACCCGCGGGAAAGAAATCCCTTGAACCCACAGTCAATTTGAAAACTCCCCAAGAAAGCCAAAATCAAGTCAATGGATGGAGAACCTAGACTCGATGAGAACTCGTTTCAAGAACCTAGATTATATTAAAATCTAGACCCGTTGAAGAACCCGTCTCAAGAACCCAGATTACAAAGGAGGAACGCCACAAAGGTAGTGATTTACCTTTGATAAGTTCAAAAGTTCAATTAAGAACAAGAGGAGATAAACTCAACTCACAATGAATAAATTTATCAAATTTCATAAACTTCATAAACTGATTAAAATGAGGCTACATAGAGTATTTACAGCAAAACCTAATGAAACCCTACCAAAATAAACCCCCATCTTCCAAAATTACCCCTGGATGAACAGTGCCTCGGCTACAGTGCCGCGCTACAGTAACTCGGCTACAGTAACCCTAACCCTAGTTCAATAAAATAATAACTTTCCCAACATGCCCTTGCATAGGCCCCCTTAAGTGCTTCCCATAATAAACTCAATTATTCTAAACTAATAACATAAGTTCTTTAAATGAATTAAATAAGTTGAAACCCTTCAAGAGTTCAAAGCCTTTAAGTCTTGTCGTTGCCCTCTTCCGTAGCTAATCTAATGAATTAAAACTGGATCTTCATCCTTCAAAGCCTTTAACTAGGGTTTGATTAGGTTTTGCTTTAAATACTCTTTGTAGCCTCATTTTAATAAGTTTATGAAATTTGATGAATTTATTCATTGTGAATTGAGTTTTACTCCTCTTATTCTTGATTGAACTTTTGAACTTATCAGAGGTAAATCACAACTTTTGTGGTGTTCCTCCTTGTAATATGGGTTCTTGAGACACGTTTTTCATTAGGTCTAGATTTAAATATAATCTTGGTTCTTGAAACGAGTTCTCATCGGGTCTAGGTTCTCCATTCATTAACTTGATTTTGACTTTCTTGGGGAGTTTTCAAATTGATTGTGGATTCAAGGGATTTCATTTTTGCGGGTTCATATCATTTCGCGGTCTTCCAAACTCTCTAGAGTGCCTTATACAAGAACACTCAAGAACTCACCAAAACTCACTCGATTTGCACTCTTTTGATCTCTAAGAGGGGGGAAATGCTCTCAAGGCTCAAAAGAATGGTTGGAGCTGTGGTGTGGGTGAAATGAGATGCAGAGGTAAGTATTTATAAGTGGCCAAGGGGTGAGGGACGTTGGCTTGGGTGCTTGGTGATTGGGTGAATTGGGAGGTGATCAAATCTGGAAAATTTTCCAGATTTGCTTGCATGAGCTTATGTCACTTGGACGATTTTTTTTTTTCTTGGCGATTTTTTTTTTCTTTTGTTTTGTTGTCTTTTCACCAACTGATTTGATCACAATCAAGAATAAGCAATTGAGAAAACCCTAACAATAACTCAAAAACCCTAGGACAAGTGATATACGGCAACCCCTATAGCAAGAGATTTCAGCCAACACAAACCCTAGAACAATGAATTTCAGCAACCCTAACAATAGTGTAGAAATCTGGCAGCCACCACTATTTTTTTTTTTGTTTATTTTTTGTAATCAATCCTAGAGCAATGAAGCCCAATAATTAAATATGCAAGAAATAAAAGATAGAATCAGACCTGATTGGAAACCTTGCTCTGAATACCAAATGGTATGAACCCGCGGGAATGGAATCCCTTGAACCCACAATCAATTTGAAAACTCCCCAAGAAAGCCAAAATCAAGTCAAAGAAAGGAGAATCTAGACCCGATGAGAACTTGTTTCAAGAACCTAGATTATATTAAAATCTAGACCCGTTGAAGAACCCGTCTCTAGAACCCAGATTACAAGGAGGAACGTCACAAAAGTTATGATTTACCTTTGATAACTTCAAGAGTTCAATCAAGAAGAAGAGGAGTAAACTCAACTCACAAATAAAATTCAATATTGTCTTCCACAGCTTGAATCAAGTGGATCAAAACTGGTTCTCCTTCTTTCAAGCCCATCTTGAGTGTTGGGCTCTTGCTGGCTTCATCCCAAGTGGATTGCACCAATCCTTGCATTGGTTCATTGATCTTCTTGGCCCTTGATCTTGTAATTGACGCATCTGGAACTTGCAAATAATCTTTAAGAGTAGCCCTCCTAGGTTCCCATCAAACCAACTCCCCATACATTCATAACACATTCCTAAGAACTATCTTGCTTTTATTTATCAGGCCAAAACCACAAAAATCACAAAATCAAACTCAAAACATTCGGCCATTACACTTTCACCAAAACCGCAATCTATGTGGTTTGGTTTTGATCGAACCACTAGATCCAAAACATACCATGAAACAATCACATATTAACCATATCACTTGGTTAATAATCAAGTCCTATAATAGATATCTACGCACCAAACCTAAGATTACATGGCAAAATATGCATCAAAACATAGAACTACCCGAAAACTTCAAATATAAGACCCATTCGAACCTTTTCATGTATAAAAATTGATATCATTAAAATCAACAACATAAATCCTCAAACTAAATCCTAACATGTAAATAAAAGTCCTAGGAACATCATATATAAATATTAAAGCCATTGGAGTATGCTTTCACAACAAAATATTCAAGCTTAGTCAAAGTAGAATCTATTTTCAAACTCCCAGTTTTCAGTGCAATTTGAAATACAATTGAAGGAGGGCTGACATGGCGTAGGGCGATTATTCTCTCTACGTTTTGGGGAGATTAGGGCTTTCTTATGGCTGTGGCTGAGCAAGGCTGGGGCTGCCGGCCTTGTGCCTCCCACAGCAAGGCTGGAGGCTGGCGAATGCTTGGTTCAAGGGAGAACGGCTGGAACTTTTCATCGTGATGAACGTGTGCCTGGTGCAGGTGTTGCTTTCATGGACACGATTGCTGCGAAGCCTCAATTGTTGCCTGAGGTGTTGTACCCCCACGGGAACCTAGATTTCAGGATGGACAATATTTTTCATGTTTTCGAAAGCAGAGGCACAACAATTGGCAGAGCCTTTACGGTTCTTGGTGGTTCTGAAATTTCTTCGACGATGGCCTTCTCAAGATAATATTCGAGCATTTATAAAAAATCGTTGGGGTTTGAAATCGATGTCGGTGGTTGGGCAATTGCGGAATCCATGGAATGTGTTGGTTCGGATGGCACAAGAGGATGATTTTGTTAGTGTAATGGTGAGAGGGAATTCCAAAGTACCTTTTCAGGTGTTTCATTGGACTACGGATTTTGTCGAAGACGAGAATTCTCCATCGGTTCCTGTTTGGATTTCTTTGACGGGTTTGCCTCGTAATAATTTTCAAGAATCGATGTTACTGAGTAAGGGGAATGGTATGGGTCGCTATTTGAAGAGGGACAATGCTACTTCATGGGTAACTCGTCTGGAGGTCGCAAGAATTTGTGTTAAAGTTAATGTTTTGCAGCCTCTGTAGAAATCTTTTTGGTTGGGTCCCTCGGGCCTTGCAACAAGTCATTTTCAGGATGTCTTATTCGAATCCACCCCATCGTATTGTGTTTTTTTGCAGAAGGCAGGGTCATCTTGCCGCTCGTTGCTCTAAACGTGAACGTCCTGCAAAGGGGAAAAAAATTGTCCCTAACGGGTTGGCGCAGGAGGACGGGAAAAAAAAAGGAAACTATTAAGTCTAGAAGGTATTGGGTAATCGAAATGGTGAAAAGGCCAGTTCTGGGTCGGAACAGGTCCTGGGTGAACCTTCGAAATCCAGAAGAGACGCCATTCTAGAGAGAAAGGAAGGGCATCACGGACGGATCGCTGGGGTTTGGTATGTATCGTCTGATGGGATCATGTTTGAGGAATTGGCACTAGTCAATGATGACTCAACAAAGGCGTTACAACTAGAGACCGGGGTGGCTCAAGCTAGTGATGAACCTTTTTGCTTGAAGAGGGTGCAGAAGAGCCTGATATAGTGATGGAAACGCTGATTCAGTAGCAGGAGAATTGGTTTGAGATTGCCGAAGAAGAGTGTGCAGAGGAAGCCCAAGAAATTCTCTCGAATTCCGACACAAGAAGTACGTGGCGACTTGTTGACGAAGCATTGGAGTTTGAGTTAGGTGGGCTGGGAGACAAGGAATTTATAGATGAGGAAGAGTTACATCAAGTGGACATCAGATCCACGGCCGGCTCTGAGGGTGAATTTGAGGATGAATTGAATGAGTTAGTAGCAAAACCTTTTGATTCCGACCCCGACATGCATGTTCGGCTGAAAAAAGTAAAAGGGATGCGAAAAGAAAAATCGATTGTGGTCTTGGAGCACCGTACTCATTCCAAAAAATTTCTTTAGTTTTTGATGCAGATTCTTACATGGAATATTAGGGGAATTCTTTCGTCGAAGAGTAGACTTCGGAGTATTTTGAATAAATGTCGCCCTTTCGTGGTGGCCATTTTAGAACCGTTTTTTAATTCTAATAAGTGCCGTAGATAGGCGCGTTGGATGAAGTTTCCATTTTTTTTGAATATTGCCGAGGTTGGGGGCGAAATCAAGATTTTTTGGGTTGCTGATTTGGAGTTTGAATTGATTTCTTTATCGGATCAAGCTATTAGTGGCTGGTTTGTTCATGTAAGTTGTCGGGTACTTGCAACCTTTGTTTATGCTAGTTGTTTTCGGGCTAAAAGATTGGAATTATGGGAGTTCCTTACGTCTGTTAATCCTTGTGGACTTCCATGGTTCATTGGGGGGGGACTTCAATATTATTCAAGATGATAGCGAAAATGTGGGTGGTCTCTTGCAGGCCCCCTCGGGCGAAGAGGGAGTTTAATGATTGTATTCAAGAGTGTGCGCTTGTGGACCTGCCTTGTGTGAAGGTAATCATTTGTCGTGGTGCCCGGGCTAGATGGTTTTTGGGCATGTTTTTTCATGATGGCTTGGGACATTGTCAAAGAGGATTTGTTGGAAATGGCTAAGGATTTCTTTGCAGGACAGCTGCTTTCTACTTTCTTTGGGGCTACCAATTTAGTCCTCATTTCGAAGGTTCATGAACCTTTGGGCTTTGGTCAGTTTCGCCCGATCAGCCTTTGCTCGGTTGTCTATAAAATTATGTCAAAGATTATGGTCTTTCGACTTGTGCCGTTACTGGAAAAAATTATCTCGCCTAAGTAGGCAGTATTTATTCCAGGTTGAAGCTTTTTTTAAGATATTTCGCTAGCTCAGGAATTGGTTCGAGGAATTAATAGGAAGGTGAGGAGGGGCAATGTATTGCTAAAGATTGTCATGGCCAAAGCTTATGACAGAGTGACTTGGAGCTTTCTTCTAGAGATCATTCGCTGGCTAGGTTTTTCTGAAAAATGGCATAGTATTGTTTTTGATGTTGTGTCCTCTTTCTCTTTATCTATTTACTTTGTTGGAGGAAATCCTTTCTAGAATGCTTCATAAAGAATTTAGCATGGGTCGGATTAAGCATTTCCATCCAGGTGGAGGCACTTTGATTTCTCATTTAGTATATGCAAATGACATTCTTATTTTTGTCAATGGGGGCAAGTCCTCTATTCAGAATCTTATGGGAGTTCTGCAAAGGTATGAGTTGATGTCTAGCCAATTGATTAATCCGAACAAGTCATCTATGTATTTCTCATCCTCTATATTGGTTGGCCGGAAGAACGAGTTGAATAATATTTTGGGTTTTGAGGAAGGGAGTTGGCCGTGTACATATTGGGACGTTCCTTTAATTGTGGGGCGAATGACCATCCGAGTGTTTTTGATAGGAACCAAGGTGGGCCTACACCTAAAGATCCTTTGCAAGTACCAGATGGGCCAATTACAAGATCAAGGGCCAAGAAGATCAAGGAAGCAATGCAAGGATTGGTGCAATCCACTTGGGATGAAGCCAGTAAGAGCCCAACACTCAAGATGGGTCTGAAAGAAGAAGAACCAGTTTTGATCCACTTGATTCAAGCTGTGGAAGACATGACTTAGAGATACGGCCTATTGTTATTGGAGGCTTCCAGTTTAGTTAAATGATTTATTTTATTAGTTTAGAATAAGTGGGCTTGAAGATACTTGGCTCACATGTCTTATTTCTTATGAACTATGTTTTTGGGAAGGCCTTGTATTTTGGCCAAGGGCTTATTTGGAAAGTTACTTTTTAGCAATTAGGGTTTCATCAATTTATTGTAGGGGTTACTGTAGCCGCGCGTACTGTAGCCGGCACTGTTCATCAAGGGTAATTTTGGGTAAAAGGGGCTTTATTTTGGCTAGGGTTTTGATTAGGTTTGGGTTTAAAAACTCTTTGTAGCCTCATTTGACAGATTAGACAATATTGAATTTTATTTGTGAGTTGAGTTTTCTCCTCTTGTTCTTGATTGAACTCTTGAACTTATCAAAGGTAAATCACAACCTTTGTGGCGTTCCTCCTTTGTAATCTGGGTTCTTGAGACGGATTCTTCAACGGGTCTGGATTTTAATATAATCTAGGTTCTTGAAACGAGTTCTCATCGGGTCTAGGTTCTCCATCCATTGACTTGATTTTGGCTTTCTTGGGGAGTTTTCAAATTGATTGTGGGTTCAAGGGATTTCATTCCCGCGGGTTCATATCATTTGGTATCATTGTGGGTGTCATGAGATTAATGAACCATGTCCTACGTGCATTCATAGGCAAGTTTGTGGTTGTGTACTTTGATGATATCTTAGTGTACAGCAAGAACTTAAATGAACATATTGAACATTTGAGATATGTGTTTAATGTGTTGAGATGTGAAAAGTTGTATGCTAATTTTAAGAAATGTGCCTTCTGCATGGAAAAAGTTGTTTTTCTTGGTTATGTTGTTAGTACAAAGGGTATTGAGGTGGATGAAGAGAAAGTCAAGGCAATCAAGGAGTGGCCAACGCCAAAAAGCATCACTGAGGTAAGAAGCTTTCATGGCTTAGCTAGCTTTTATCGGCGTTTTGTTAAAGACTTCAGCACCATTGCTGCACCACTCACTGAGGTAATTAAAAAGAATGTTGGGTTTCATTGGGGGTCGAATCAAGAGAATGCTTTTGCCACTATTAAAGAAAGGTTGTGCTCTGTACCTGTGTTAGCATTACCTGATTTTAACAAAGCTTTTGAGATTGAATGTGATGCCTCAGGAATAGGGATTGGAGCCGTTTTGATGCAGGATAGGCGGCCCATAGCCTTCTTCAGTGAAAAGTTAAGTGGGGCATCCCTGAAGTACCCTACTTATGACAAAGAGCTTTATGCACTTGTTCGTGCATTAGAGACTTGGCAGCACTACCTATGGCCAAGGGAATTTGTGATCCACACCGATCATGAATCATTGAAGCATCTCAAGGGTCAAGGTAAGTTGAATAAAAGGCATGCTAGATGGATGGAATACATTGAGACATTTCCCTATGTCATCCGTTACAAGCAAGGTAAGGAGAACATTGTTGCTGATGCTCTATCCCGGAGGTATGTACTTCTTACTTCTATGAGTGCTAAAATGCTTGGGTTTGAATATGTGAAAGACATGTATGCCGATGACGCTGATTTTTCAAATGTGTATGTGGCATGTGATAAGGCGGCATTTGGTAAGTTTTACAAGCATGATGGTTATTTGTTTAAAGAAAGCAAACTTTGTCTGCCAAATTGTTCTATGCGTGAGTTATTGGTGCGTGAGGCACATGGTGGGGGATTAATGGGACACTTTGGTGTCAAAAAAACTTTAGACATTTTGCATGAACATTTCTTTTGGCCTAAGATGAAGAGAGATGTTAACCGTATTTGTGGAAGGTGCATTACATGTAGAAAGGCCAAATCTAAGGTTTTGCCACATGGGTTGTATACACCCTTACCCGTTCCTAGTGAGCCATGGGTAGACATATCTATGGATTTTGTCTTGGGGCTGCCTAGGACCAAAAGGGGTAGAGATTCTATTTTTGTGGTTGTGGATAGATTTAGTAAGATGGCACATTTCATTCCATGCCATAAAACAGATGATGCCACAAACATAGCTGACTTGTTTTTCCGGGAGATAGTGCGACTCCATGGTGTACCTAGGAGTATTGTTTCTGATAGAGATGTTAAATTCCTTAGCTACTTTTGGAAGGTGTTGTGGGGGAAATTGGGTACTAAGCTCTTATTTTCCACTACTTGTCATCCGCAAACTGATGGTCAGACTGAAGTAGTTAATAGGACTTTAACTCAGCTTTTACGCACTGTTGTTCATAAGAATTTAAAAACTTGGGAGGATTGTTTGCCATTTATAGAGTTTGCATATAATAGGACGATGCATACTACTACCTCATACTCTCCTTTTGAAATTGTTTATGGATTTAATCCACTTACTCCTTTGGATTTGATGCCTTTACCTGTTGATGGCAGGAGTAGTTTGGATGGACAAAAGAAGGCGGAGTTGGTGAAGTCACTACATGACAGGGTACGGCTTCAAATTGCCCAAAAGAATGAAAGGGTTGCTTCCCAAGCCAATAGAGGACGAAAGCGTGTCATCTTTGAACCAGGAGATTGGGTTTGGGTTCACATGCGCAAAGAAAGATTCCCAGCCCATAGAAGGACTAAGTTGCATCCTCGAGGAGATGGACCTTTCCAAATTCTTGAGAAAATTAATGACAATGCATATAAAGTGGATCTTTCAGGTGAGTATAAAGTTTCTGCAACTTTCAATGTTTCTGATCTTTCTCCTTTTGATGTAGGTGAAGATTCGAGGTCGAATCCTTTTGAGGAGAGGGGGAATGATAGGAACCAAGGTGGGCCTACACCTAAAGATCCTTTGCAAGTACCAGATGGGCCAATTACAAGATCAAGGGCCAAGAAGATCAAGGAAGCAATGCAAGGATTGGTGCAATCCACTTGGGATGAAGCCAGCAAGAGCCCAACACTCAAGATGGGTCTGAAAGAAGAAGAACCAGTTTTGATCCACTTGATTCAAGCTGTGGAAGACATGACTTAGAGATACGGCCTATTGTTATTGGAGGCTTCCAGTTTAGTTAAATGATTTATTTTATTAGTTTAGAATAAGTGGGCTTGAAGATACTTGGCTCACATGTCTTATTTCTTATGAACTATGTTTTTGGGAAGGCCTTGTATTTTGGCCAAGGGCTTATTTGGAAAGTTACTTTTTAGCAATTAGGGTTTCATCAATTTATTGTAGGGGTTACTGTAGCCGCGCGTACTGTAGCCGGCACTGTTCATCAAGGGTAATTTTGGGTAAAAGGGGCTTTATTTTGGCTAGGGTTTTGATTAGGTTTGGGTTTAAAAACTCTTTGTAGCCTCATTTGACAGATTAGACAATATTGAATTTTATTTGTGAGTTGAGTTTTCTCCTCTTGTTCTTGATTGAACTCTTGAACTTATCAAAGGTAAATCACAACCTTTGTGGCGTTCCTCCTTTGTAATCTGGGTTCTTGAGACGGGTTCTTCAACGGGTCTGGATTTTAATATAATCTAGGTTCTTGAAACGAGTTCTCATCGGGTCTAGGTTCTCCATCCATTGACTTGATTTTGGCTTTTTTGGGGAGTTTTCAAATTGATTGTGGGTTCAAGGGATTTCATTCCCGCGGGTTCATATCAGTTTTGTTCATTGTTGTCAAAAATTCATAAGAAATTGGCCGGATGGAAGAGCTAGCTTCTTTTGTTTGGAGGTAAAATTGTTCTTCTCAAACATGTCTTGAATAGTATGCCTATACACATGTTATCGGTCTTGAATTTACCAAAAGGTGTGATTTCGGGGACAAAGAGGATTTTCTCAAATTTTTTATGGGGTTCCTAAGAGGAATAAAAAAAAGAAAATGGATTTCTCGGAGTAAAATTTGTATCCCGGTGGAAGAGGGGGGTCTAGGTATACGAGATTTGCGCGAGGTTAAAGGGTTCATTACTTATGAAATTTGCTTGGAAGTTAATCAACGATAAATCAATGTCGTCGAATTTTTTCTTGCACAAATACGTTGGAAATTCGCTTCCTTATTCAGTTGTGCACCTTCATAAAGGGTCTCAAAAGGGATCATGGTACTCATGCCACAGGTGCTAGATAATTCTCGGTGGATCATTCGGGAAGGTAATATTAATTTCTGGATGGATAACTGGATAGGGGAGAGGCTGCTTATTACTTACCTTCCTGTTATTGGCAATTTAAATTTGCAGGTGGCGAACGTCCTTACGCATACAGGACAGAATTTACATGCCTTGCGGGAACGAGTTTCAGCAGATGTCGTTAAGCTGATTCGACCAATGCGTATGGAAGCCGAACAATAGTGGAGCTTTCACCACTAAGTTCGCTTGGAATATGATTCGGCAACATGGAGTTATTTGCCCCTGGAAAAAATGGCTATGGAAGAATTGGTTGTCAAAGAAGTGGTCTTTTTTTGTTTGGCGAGCTAAGAGGAAGGCAATTCCAGTAGATAACATCATTCAAGAGTTAGGCATTCCTATGGCCTCTAAATGTGAGTGTTGTGTTCAACCACAAATGGAGACTTTGAATCACATTTTATGTGGGGGTCGAGGAGCTCAAAAAGTTTGGAATTTTTATGCAGATTTATGCCAAATGAAAGTCCCACAGATTCGGAATTGGGAGGGGATGTTTTGTTTCTGGTGGCATCTTGCTTCTATGTCCACAAGATGGGCTGGATTCGGGGGTGCTTCCGATTGCTATTTTATGGAATGGAAGGTATAGTTTTTACTCCTGACAATATTACTCGATTTGTTAAAAGTTTGATTAGAGATGTATCGAGCAAGATAAAAAAAATTTTGGTCCATCAGCTCCAATGACCGATCAATCCTGGAGACTTTAGCATGTCCAATTACTTCAGTTGTGCCTATGACTCTTAAATTTATTACTTGGTGTCCTCCGGCGAGAGGTAGAGTCAAATTGAATGTTGATGGCGGTTCTTGCTGTAATCCAAGAGAATCACGTGGAGGTGGTGTTATTCGAAATTCTAAGGGTTGGTGTAGTAGCGGGTTTTGTGCATTCGTATGGGTAGGCTACTAACACCATCACTGAATGCAAAGCTCTTCTAGATGGGCTTCGGCTGTGTAAGCGATTGGGTTTGAGAGAAATTTTTGTAGAGTCGAATTTTGAGGTCGTGGTTGGATGGTTGGCGTCAGGAGTATGTAAATATTGGTTCTTTGGGATTTTTGGTAGGAGATTATAGCTATTATTGGGGAGCTAAATGTTCATTACCGTCACATTTTTAGATAAGCTAATATGGTTGCTGATTTTTTAGCCGAGTAGGGGTCGAAAGGGATTAATGTACAGTTTGGAGAGGACTCCTCCATTCAAGGTCCTATCCAGGGAATTATTCGTATGGACAAGCTTGGCGTACCTTATATTAGACATGGTTAATGTTGCTGGCCTTGGGGGTCTTTTGTTGGTTTTCTTGGGGTTGTTTTAACTGTGGGATTCATGTTCTCCGAGATTTGTTTCTGGTATTCCTCCGCCATAAGTGTGATACCCTGCTCCTTCTTCTTACATACGATTCTTTCTTCTTACGTATGCTTTTCTCTTTCTGACATAAGCAAATCCCGAAGGCAGAGATTATGTGATCATCTCTCTTTTTCACTAGCGACTGTGAGCCATGGTATGCTTGTCGAACCATGATGGTGTGTCTCGAAAGATATCGTGTGACTTCTAGGGACGCCCAGTGTTTTAAATATGCTGAAAATATTTATAAGGAGTATTTCCAGTGTTATTGAATTAAGATTTGATCTTAAATACGACAATCATAATATTCTTGAAGAGCTCCAAAAATATTATAATTGCCGGAAATTATTTTAATATTATTATTAAAATGATTTCAATTATTTAAGATATTATGAGATTTAAATTATGTTGAGAACTTTTATTAATTAAATGGTTTAATCCTTTTATATACGACGTTAAGTGAGACTTCATCATTTTATTAATGATGAAGAATATTATTTTATAAACTAAAGTTAGTTTAAAATAATATTCTACCTTAATTCCTCGAAGCGCTTTTAATTAAGTTATATGTTAATGCATTTTAAACCAGTGTTTTAATTCCTCATCGTTAGATTGTTGCGTAGACCCCAAGACGAAGGGACTGGATTATAAACCCAGACCCTCTCTCTTTCTCCCTCACTTTTTCCCCAGCCCTCTCTCTCTCCTCCCTCTCTCATTTGGCGTACGCAGTACGCAGTCCCTACGCCCGAACTGCTTAAGGCCTCAGCCCGGCGCCGCCATGCACCACCAGCTCTCACCGCCGGCACCATTGGCCCCCTCTCCCTCCGGCGAGCTCAACCATGCCAGCCCCTCTCTCCCACGCTCTCTCTTCCTCTCTGTTGGAAGCGCAAGGCCCGAATGGGCTTGGTGCGCGTAGCGCCGCCCTCCAATGCCACCACTCCCTCGGCAGCCTCCTCTGCTACCGGTCACCACTCCCCAGCGAGCTTCGCTTCTCCCATGCAGCCACCTTCCCTCTCCATCGCACACACACACGCACGAAGAAACCTACACGGCTTCACCGTGCGCAACCTCTAGCGCCGCCGTACGCGGCACCCACGACCACCATGCGACGCCGTGGGTGGTTACCCATGGTGGGTAACCACGCGGTGGGTAACCACCGTCATCGGCCTCCTCTGGCCGCCACCAAGCCAAGCCACCCACCCTTGGCCCGATCTGCCACCCACGGAAGCACACTCTCTCTCACTCTCCTACGGCTTCTCCTCCACGGTATGGCCAGATCTGCCACCGTGAGCCACCTGGCGCCACCTTGACGCCACCACGAGATCCACCGCACCTCCCTTAGCGTCCAAGCCACCACTTTATGTGGTGGGTAACCACTGCACGTGATGGACAGTCACTGCGCGTGATTGACCGCCACTGCACACGGCTAGAGCCGTCGTGTTATGCCCCTCACCGCCATCACATGGCCATCACGAGCCCTTCCAAGACCACACCTAGCTATCCAAACGCCTAAATAGTTAACGTACGTGGGTCAGCCGCCACGTACGACACTATCGACATCATCGGCTGTGACGATCAACGAGCAACGCACGGGTTATCCCGTCGATGGTATAACCCTCTATCTCTCATTAATTATGTTAGATATTGATTAGTTGACTAGGTTGTGGACTGTGCTGTTGGTTTTGTGGAATTGTGGTATTGTGATGTGGTGCTGTGTAACGAAGTGTTGTGCTTGTCCGTGTTGTATGGAGGTGTATGGTGTCGTGTAGTTTGCTGCAGTGTAGTTGTGGGGCATGTGTTGTATGGATGGCGTGGTGTTGTGTGAAATGGGAAGAGTACACGCTGGGTGTACTTTGTGTGTGGCGTAATGTGAGACAAGGAGAGTATATGTAAAATATACCCTCATGGCGTATTGTGGAACGGGATGAGTACGAGTGGAGTGTACTCAGTGGCGTGGTGCGTGTAAAAAGGAGTAGTACACATGGAGTGTACTCTATGTGATAGAGTGACGCACCATACGGCGGATGTGTCGTACGTGCGTGGAATATACGCGGAGTTTATTCCATGTAGTGAAGTGATGCACCATATGGCGAGTAAGCCATAATAGTGATGTGGCGTGTTGTATATGCGGGGAGTACATGTGGGACGTACTCTATGTGGTGGACGATGCACCATATGGCAAGGAAGCCATAATGGTGATGTGGCGTGTTGTATATGTGGGGAGTACATGTGTGGTGTACTCTATGTGGTGGACGATGCACCCTATGGCAAGGAAGCCATAACGATGATGTGGCGTGTTATATGTGGGGAGTACATGTGGAGTGTACTCTATGTGGTGGACGATGCACCATATGGCGTGTATGCCCTAGTGGTGATGTGGCGTAACATGCATGGAGTATATGCAGAGTGTATTCCATGTAGTAGAGTGACGCATCATATGGCGGGTATGCCATAATGGTAATGTGGCGTGGTGTATGTGGAACAGGAAGAGTACACGATGAGTATACTCTGTATGACGTGATGAGTATGAAGGGAGTACATGAGGAATGTACTCCGTATGATGGTGGGATTCACCATATGACGGATATGCCATAATGGTGATGTGGCGTGATGTGTATGAAGGGAGTACATGTGGAATGTACTCCGTATGGCGGATTGATGTACCACCATATGGCTGTATACCATAATGGTGATGTGTCGTAGTGTGTATAGGAAGGGAGTATACGTGGAGTGTACTTCCACGTGGCAGCGATACTCCGTGTGGCTTGTCGTAGAGATAAGGAGGGTTGTGTGATTGATGGGCGTGGAACGTGATGAGTAGTGTCGGGAACTGTAGAACAGTTCAAATGAGGCTACAAAGTGTTTTTAAACCCAAACCTAATAAAAAACCTAGCCAAAATAAAGCTCATTTTACCCAAAATGACCCTTGATGAACAGTACTGGCTACAGTACGCGCGGCTGTAGTAATGCTACAGTAAATGCATGAGACCCTAGTTCCTAAAATTTAACTTTCCAAATAAGCCCTTGGCCAAAATACAACGCCTTCTAAAAAAAACTTAGTTCCTAAGAAATATGACATGTGGGCCAAGCATCTTCAAGCCCACTTATTCAAAACTAAAAAAATAAATCTTTTAATCAAATTGGAAGCCTCCAATAACAATAGGCCATATCTCTAAGTCATGTCTTCCACAGCTTGAATCAAATGGATCAAAACTGGTTCTCCTTCTTTCAATCCCCATCTTGAGTGTTGGGCTATTGCTGGTTTCATCCCAAGTGGATTGCACCAATCCTTGCATTGCTTCCTTGATCTTCTTGGCCCTTGATCTTGTAATTGGTCCATTTGGAACTTGCAAAGGATCTTTAAGAGTAGGTCCACCTTGGTTCCCATCATTCCCCCTCTCCTCAAAAGGATTCGATCTCGAATCTTCACCTATACCAAAAGGAGAAAGATCAGAAACATTATACCCACCTGGAAGATCCACTTTATATGCATTGTCATTAATTTTCTCAAGGATGCAACTTAGTCCTTCTATGGGTTGTGAATCTTTCTTTGCGCATGTGAACCCAAACCCAATCTCCTGGTTCAAAGATAACACACATTCGCCCTTTATTGGCTTGTGAAGTAGCCCTTTCATTCTTTTGGGCAATTTGAAGCCGTACCCTCTCATGAAGTGACTTCACCAACTCCGCCTTCTTTTGTCCTTCCAACCTACTCCTGCCATCAATAGGTAAAGGCATCAAATCCAAAGGAGTTAGTGGATTAAATCCATAAACAATTTCAAAATGAGAGTATGAAGTAGTAGTATGCATCGTTCTATTATATGCAAACTCTATAAATGGCAAACAATCCTCCCAAGTTTTTAAATTCTTATGAATAACAGTGCATAAAAGCTGAGTTAAAGTCCTATTAACTACTTCAGTCTGACTATCTGTCTGCAGATGACAAGTAGTAAAAAATAGGAGCTTAGTACCCAATTTCTCCCACAACACCTTCCAAAAGTAGCTAAGGAATTTAACATCCCTATCAGAAACAATACTCCTAAATACCATGGAGTCGCACTATCTCCCGGAAAAACAAGTCAGCTATGTTTGTGGTATCATCTGTTTTATGGCATGGAATGAAATGTGCCATCTTACTGAATCTATCCACAACCACAAAAATAGAATCTCTAACCCTTTTTGTCCTAGGCAGCCCCAAAACAAAGTCCATAGATATGTCTACCCATGGCTCACTAGTAAAACTTACAAAATGCCGCCTTATCACATGCCACATACACATTAGAAAAATCAGCGTCATCGACATACATGTCTTTCACATATTCAAACCCAAGCATTTTAGCACTCATAGAAGTAAGAAGTACATACTTCCGGGATAGAGAATCAGCAACAATATTCTCCTTACCTTGCTTGTAACAGATGACATAGGGAAATGTCTCAATGTATTCCATCCATCTAGCATGCCTTTTATTTAACTTACCTTGACCCTTGGGATGCTTCAATGATTCATGATCGGTGTGGATCACAAATTCCCTAGGCCACAGGTAGTGCTGCCAAGTCTCTAATGCACGAACAAGTGCATAAAGCTCTTTGTCATAAATAGGGTACTTCAGGGATGCCCCACTTAGCTTTTCACTGAAGAAGGCTATGGGCCGCCTATCCTGCATCAAAACGGTTCCAATCCCTATTCCTGAGGCATCACATTCAATCTGAAAAGTTTTGTTAAAATCAGGTAATGCTAACACAGGTGCAGAGCACAACCTTTCTTTAATAGTGGCAAAAGCATTCTCTTGATTAGCCCCCCAATGAAACCCAACATTCTTTTTAATTACCTCAGTGAGTGGTGCAGCAATAGTGCTAAAGTCTTTAACAAAATGCCGATAAAAGCTAGCTAAAGCCATGAAAGCTTCTTACCTCAGTGATGTTTTTTGGCGTTGGCCACTCCTTGATGGCCTTGACTTTCTTTTCATCCACCTCAATACCCTTTGTACTAACAACATAACCAAGAAAAATAACTTTTTCCATGCAAAAGGCACATTTCTTGAAATTAGCATACAACTTTTCACACCTCAACATATCAAACACATATCTCAAATGCTCAATATGTTCATTTAAGTCCTTACTGTACACTAAGATATCATAAAAGTACATAACCACAAACTTGCCTATGAATGGACGTAGGACATGGTTCATTAATCTCATGAAACTATTGGGCGCATTTGTAAGTCCAAATGGCATAACCAACCATTCATAAAGCCCATACTTAGTCTTAAAAGCAGTTTTCTATTCATCACCCTCTTTCATTCTAATTTGGTGGTACCCACTTTTAAGATCAATTTTACTGAAAATACATGAGCCATGCAATTCATCAAGCATATCATCTAATCTAAGAATGGGATGGCGATACTTTACCGTGATATTGTTGACCGCCCTGCAATCAACGCACATCCTACATGTCCCATCCTTCTTTGGCACTAGTAGCACTGGTACTGCACAAGGGCACATACTCTCCCTCACGTACCCCTTGCTCATCAAATCCTCAACTTGCCTCTGAAGCTGCTTTGTCTCCTCTGGATTACTCATATAGGCTGGTCGGTTTGGAATAGCAGCCCCGGGCACAAAATCAATCTGGTGCTCAATGCCTCTAATGGGTGGCAACTCAATTGGCATCTCCCCTGGGAATACATCCTCAAACTCCTACAACAAAGGGAAACACGAGTGGAGTGCCATTATTCGAGTGTAAATACGTAAATGAGTGTGTAAGGTTTTCCACTAACATTCTTTTGGGCAGCACATTACAATGTCTCATAGGAGTGACTCATCACCAAAAGGGAAGGCAGGTAACTCATCCCTTGTGTTGCAAGTCATGCAACAACAATTAGAGCGGTTGAACTTGGTGTTGGGTTCCGTGAGGGATAGTATGGATAATCAAGAAGCAGTGATTAGAAATCTGCAAGGTGAGAGAGAGATAGGAGGCGACGAGAGCCTAGTATTGAGAATGAGTATGAAAATGGAGAGTATGGTGAGGATGAGGAAAGCCTAACATCTGAAGTTGGACTGGATGGACATAGAGGAGTTAGGCGAGGAAGAAGACTTAGGGCAAACCCAGGGGGTCGAGATAGAGTAGATAAGAACCTTGGGAGCATCAAAATGAAAATACCATCATTCCAAGGTAGAACTGACCCTGAAGTTTATTTAGAGCGGGAGAAACGAATAGAGTTGGTGTTTGATTGTCATAATTACTCTGAGGAGAGGAAGGTGAAGTTGGCTGTAATTAAGTTCACTGATTATGCGATTATTTGGTGGGATCAATTAGTATCCAATAGGAGGAAGAATTTTGAGAGTCTTGTTGAAACATGGAGAGAGTTGAAAGCAATCATGAGGCGGAGATTTGTACCTAGCCACTACTATAGAGACCTCTACCAAAAACTACAAAGTCTTACACAGGAGTCTAGGAGTGTAGAGGATTACCATAAGGAGATGGAGGTGGCTATGATTCGGGTTAATGTAGTGGAGGATCAGGAGGCCACGATCACAAGATTTTTGAGTGGGTTGAATAGGGAGATAGCTAATGTAGTTGAGTTGCAACATTATAAGGAGGTAGGGGATATGGTGCACATGGCTATGAAGGTGGAGAGGCGGCTAAAAGGAAAGGGTACATCAAAGTATACTTTGGTTTCTAGTACTCCTTGGAAACCAAAGTGGGACAAAAATGATCAAGTTGTAACAAAGGGGAAGACCGAACCACCTAAGGGAAATGATTTGGGTGAGGCTGAAACCTCAAGAAAAAGAGAGAATGAGTTGAAAAACAATTGTGAGGCTGAGAGTTCAAAAAAAGAGGAGAGTGAAAGAAAAACAGAGAGTGAAAAGAACAAAGAGAGTGAGAGGAAAAAAGAGAATGAGGCCAAAACATCAAAAGAAAGGTGGGACAAGTTTAGCAAGAGCCCAAGATGGGTCTAGTTTTAAAGATCATTTAAAACTTCCAGATGTGCCAAGAAGATCAAGGAGACAATGCAAGGATTGAAGCAATCCACTTGGGACAAGTTTAGCAAGAGCCAAACATCCAAGATGGGGCTTGAAGGATGAAGATCCAGTTTTAATTCAGTTGATTAGCTACGGAAGAGGGCAAAGACAAGACTTAAAGGCTTTGAGCTCTTGAAGGGTTTCAACTTATTTAATTCATTTAAAGAACTTATGTTATTAGTTTAGAATAATTGAGTTTATTATGGGAAGCACTTAAGGGGGCCTATGCAAGGGCATGTTGGGAAAGTTATTATTTTATTGAACTAGGGTTAGGGTTACTGTAGCCGAGTTACTGTAGTGCGGCACTGTAGCCGTGGCACTGTTCATCCAGGGGTACTTTTGGAAGATGGGGGTTTATTTTGGCTAGGGTTTCATTAAGGTTTTGCTTTAAATACTCTATGTAGCCTCATTCTAATCAGTTTTATGAAGTTTATGAAATTTGATGAATTTATTCATTGTGAGTTGAGTTTTACTCCTCTTGTTCTTAATTGAACTTTTGAACTTATCAAAGGTAAATCACAACCTTTGTGGCGTTCCTCCCTTGTAATCTGGGTTCTTGAGACGGGTTCTTCAACGGGTCTAGATTTTAATATAATCTAGGTTCTTGAAACGAGTTCTCATCGGGTCTAGGTTCTCCATCCATTGACTTGATTTTGGCTTTCTTGGGGAGTTTTCAAATTGACTGTGGGTTCAAGGGATTTCATTCCCGCGGGTTCCTATCATTTGGTATTCAGAGCAAGGTTTCCAATCAGGTCTGATTCTATCTTTTATTTCTTGCATATTTAATTCTAGGGCATCATTGTTCTAGGGTTGCCAAACAAAAAAAAAATAGAAACAAAAAGTAGGCTGCCGAAATTCTTAGAGTTTTGGGTTTGGCTGAAATTTGCATCACCTAGGGTTTCAAAATTCTAGGGTTTCCTGCAACTCTAAGTTTGTCAATTGCTTGGAGTGCCGTTCTATTTATTCTTTTCTATTTCATTGTCAATTCTTATGTGCTTGAATTCAATTGCTTGATTTTCACAATTGAGTATTGCTGTTTGTGATTGAATTGGAGAAAAGAAGCGAAAAGAAAATAAAGGAAAAGAAAAAAAAAATTCGAAAAAAAAAAAACAGAAAGAAGAAGACGAAAAGAGATGGTAGAATATTCAAAGTTGCTACATAGTTACAACAAAGAGAAAGAAAGTATTTGTTGATTGAGTTATTATCATCATAGGAGCTGAATACAACTTGCTAGTTGGTGTCTTGTTTAATAATTACTCTTTCTCTCGTATAAATTCCTCGAGTCTCGTGTCATTTTATTCATTCCTTGTTTCTTTGATCTAAATTACTGGTTGGAATAATACAAAGTTGTATTGTCTTGATTTAGTTCAACTAGTTCTTAAAGAACTTGAGTGGGAAAACTCTTGAGGTAAAAGGCAAGAGAGTGTGAGACTATGATCGGGAAAAAGACAATTAAGAGTGAAACACGAGTGGAGTGCCATTATTCGAGTGTAAATACGTAAATGAGTGTGTAAGGTTTTCCACTAACATTCTTTTGGGCAGCACATTACAATGTCTCATAGGAGTGACTCATCACCAAAAGGGAAGGCAGGTAACTCATCCCTTGTGTTGCAAGTCATGCAACAACAATTAGAGCGGTTGAACTTGGTGTTGGGTTCCGTGAGGGATAGTATGGATAATCAAGAAGCAGTGATTAGAAATCTGCAAGGTGAGAGAGAGATAGGAGGCGACGAGAGCCTAGTATTGAGAATGAGTATGAAAATGGAGAGTATGGTGAGGATGAGGAAAGCCTAACATCTGAAGTTGGACTGGATGGACATAGAGGAGTTAGGCGAGGAAGAAGACTTAGGGCAAACCCAGGGGGTCGAGATAGAGTAGATAAGAACCTTGGGAGCATCAAAATGAAAATACCATCATTCCAAGGTAGAACTGACCCTGAAGTTTATTTAGAGCGGGAGAAACGAATAGAGTTGGTGTTTGATTGTCATAATTACTCTGAGGAGAGGAAGGTGAAGTTGGCTGTAATTAAGTTCACTGATTATGCGATTATTTGGTGGGATCAATTAGTATCCAATAGGAGGAAGAATTTTGAGAGTCTTGTTGAAACATGGAGAGAGTTGAAAGCAATCATGAGGCGGAGATTTGTACCTAGCCACTACTATAGAGACCTCTACCAAAAACTACAAAGTCTTACACAGGAGTCTAGGAGTGTAGAGGATTACCATAAGGAGATGGAGGTGGCTATGATTCGGGTTAATGTAGTGGAGGATCAGGAGGCCACGATCACAAGATTTTTGAGTGGGTTGAATAGGGAGATAGCTAATGTAGTTGAGTTGCAACATTATAAGGAGGTAGGGGATATGGTGCACATGGCTATGAAGGTGGAGAGGCGGCTAAAAGGAAAGGGTACATCAAAGTATACTTTGGTTTCTAGTACTCCTTGGAAACCAAAGTGGGACAAAAATGATCAAGTTGTAACAAAGGGGAAGACCGAACCACCTAAGGGAAATGATTTGGGTGAGGCTGAAACCTCAAGAAAAAGAGAGAATGAGTTGAAAAACAATTGTGAGGCTGAGAGTTCAAAAAAAGAGGAGAGTGAAAGAAAAACAGAGAGTGAAAAGAACAAAGAGAGTGAGAGGAAAAAAGAGAATGAGGCCAAAACATCAAAAGAAAGGTGGGACAAGTTTAGCAAGAGCCCAAGATGGGTCTAGTTTTAAAGATCATTTAAAACTTCCAGATGTGCCAAGAAGATCAAGGAGACAATGCAAGGATTGAAGCAATCCACTTGGGACAAGTTTAGCAAGAGCCAAACATCCAAGATGGGGCTTGAAGGATGAAGATCCAGTTTTAATTCAGTTGATTAGCTACGGAAGAGGGCAAAGACAAGACTTAAAGGCTTTGAGCTCTTGAAGGGTTTCAACTTATTTAATTCATTTAAAGAACTTATGTTATTAGTTTAGAATAATTGAGTTTATTATGGGAAGCACTTAAGGGGGCCTATGCAAGGGCATGTTGGGAAAGTTATTATTTTATTGAACTAGGGTTAGGGTTACTGTAGCCGAGTTACTGTAGTGCGGCACTGTAGCCGTGGCACTGTTCATCCAGGGGTACTTTTGGAAGATGGGGGTTTATTTTGGCTAGGGTTTCATTAAGGTTTTGCTTTAAATACTCTATGTAGCCTCATTCTAATCAGTTTTATGAAGTTTATGAAATTTGATGAATTTATTCATTGTGAGTTGAGTTTTACTCCTCTTGTTCTTAATTGAACTTTTGAACTTATCAAAGGTAAATCACAACCTTTGTGGCGTTCCTCCCTTGTAATCTGGGTTCTTGAGACGGGTTCTTCAACGGGTCTAGATTTTAATATAATCTAGGTTCTTGAAACGAGTTCTCATCGGGTCTAGGTTCTCCATCCATTGACTTGATTTTGGCTTTCTTGGGGAGTTTTCAAATTGACTGTGGGTTCAAGGGATTTCATTCCCGCGGGTTCCTATCATTTGGTATTCAGAGCAAGGTTTCCAATCAGGTCTGATTCTATCTTTTATTTCTTGCATATTTAATTCTAGGGCATCATTGTTCTAGGGTTGCCAAACAAAAAAAAAATAGAAACAAAAAGTAGGCTGCCGAAATTCTTAGAGTTTTGGGTTTGGCTGAAATTTGCATCACCTAGGGTTTCAAAATTCTAGGGTTTCCTGCAACTCTAAGTTTGTCAATTGCTTGGAGTGCCGTTCTATTTATTCTTTTCTATTTCATTGTCAATTCTTATGTGCTTGAATTCAATTGCTTGATTTTCACAATTGAGTATTGCTGTTTGTGATTGAATTGGAGAAAAGAAGCGAAAAGAAAATAAAGGAAAAGAAAAAAAAAATTCGAAAAAAAAAAAAACAGAAAGAAGAAGACGAAAAGAGATGGTAGAATATTCAAAGTTGCTACATAGTTACAACAAAGAGAAAGAAAGTATTTGTTGATTGAGTTATTATCATCATAGGAGCTGAATACAACTTGCTAGTTGGTGTCTTGTTTAATAATTACTCTTTCTCTCGTATAAATTCCTCGAGTCTCGTGTCATTTTATTCATTCCTTGTTTCTTTGATCTAAATTACTGGTTGGAATAATACAAAGTTGTATTGTCTTGATTTAGTTCAACTAGTTCTTAAAGAACTTGAGTGGGAAAACTCTTGAGGTAAAAGGCAAGAGAGTGTGAGACTATGATCGGGAAAAAGACAATTAAGAGTGAAACACGAGTGGAGTGCCATTATTCGAGTGTAAATACGTAAATGAGTGTGTAAGGTTTTCCACTAACATTCTTTTGGGCAGCACATTACAATGTCTCATAGGAGTGACTCATCACCAAAAGGGAAGGCAGGTAACTCATCCCTTGTGTTGCAAGTCATGCAACAACAATTAGAGCGGTTGAACTTGGTGTTGGGTTCCGTGAGGGATAGTATGGATAATCAAGAAGCAGTGATTAGAAATCTGCAAGGTGAGAGAGAGATAGGAGGCGACGAGAGCCTAGTATTGAGAATGAGTATGAAAATGGAGAGTATGGTGAGGATGAGGAAAGCCTAACATCTGAAGTTGGACTGGATGGACATAGAGGAGTTAGGCGAGGAAGAAGACTTAGGGCAAACCCAGGGGGTCGAGATAGAGTAGATAAGAACCTTGGGAGCATCAAAATGAAAATACCATCATTCCAAGGTAGAACTGACCCTGAAGTTTATTTAGAGCGGGAGAAACGAATAGAGTTGGTGTTTGATTGTCATAATTACTCTGAGGAGAGGAAGGTGAAGTTGGCTGTAATTAAGTTCACTGATTATGCGATTATTTGGTGGGATCAATTAGTATCCAATAGGAGGAAGAATTTTGAGAGTCTTGTTGAAACATGGAGAGAGTTGAAAGCAATCATGAGGCGGAGATTTGTACCTAGCCACTACTATAGAGACCTCTACCAAAAACTACAAAGTCTTACACAGGAGTCTAGGAGTGTAGAGGATTACCATAAGGAGATGGAGGTGGCTATGATTCGGGTTAATGTAGTGGAGGATCAGGAGGCCACGATCACAAGATTTTTGAGTGGGTTGAATAGGGAGATAGCTAATGTAGTTGAGTTGCAACATTATAAGGAGGTAGGGGATATGGTGCACATGGCTATGAAGGTGGAGAGGCGGCTAAAAGGAAAGGGTACATCAAAGTATACTTTGGTTTCTAGTACTCCTTGGAAACCAAAGTGGGACAAAAATGATCAAGTTGTAACAAAGGGGAAGACCGAACCACCTAAGGGAAATGATTTGGGTGAGGCTGAAACCTCAAGAAAAAGAGAGAATGAGTTGAAAAACAATTGTGAGGCTGAGAGTTCAAAAAAAGAGGAGAGTGAAAGAAAAACAGAGAGTGAAAAGAACAAAGAGAGTGAGAGGAAAAAAGAGAATGAGGCCAAAACATCAAAAGAAAGGTGGGACAAGTTTAGCAAGAGCCCAAGATGGGTCTAGTTTTAAAGATCATTTAAAACTTCCAGATGTGCCAAGAAGATCAAGGAGACAATGCAAGGATTGAAGCAATCCACTTGGGACAAGTTTAGCAAGAGCCAAACATCCAAGATGGGGCTTGAAGGATGAAGATCCAGTTTTAATTCAGTTGATTAGCTACGGAAGAGGGCAAAGACAAGACTTAAAGGCTTTGAGCTCTTGAAGGGTTTCAACTTATTTAATTCATTTAAAGAACTTATGTTATTAGTTTAGAATAATTGAGTTTATTATGGGAAGCACTTAAGGGGGCCTATGCAAGGGCATGTTGGGAAAGTTATTATTTTATTGAACTAGGGTTAGGGTTACTGTAGCCGAGTTACTGTAGTGCGGCACTGTAGCCGTGGCACTGTTCATCCAGGGGTACTTTTGGAAGATGGGGGTTTATTTTGGCTAGGGTTTCATTAAGGTTTTGCTTTAAATACTCTATGTAGCCTCATTCTAATCAGTTTTATGAAGTTTATGAAATTTGATGAATTTATTCATTGTGAGTTGAGTTTTACTCCTCTTGTTCTTAATTGAACTTTTGAACTTATCAAAGGTAAATCACAACCTTTGTGGCGTTCCTCCCTTGTAATCTGGGTTCTTGAGACGGGTTCTTCAACGGGTCTAGATTTTAATATAATCTAGGTTCTTGAAACGAGTTCTCATCGGGTCTAGGTTCTCCATCCATTGACTTGATTTTGGCTTTCTTGGGGAGTTTTCAAATTGACTGTGGGTTCAAGGGATTTCATTCCCGCGGGTTCCTATCATTTGGTATTCAGAGCAAGGTTTCCAATCAGGTCTGATTCTATCTTTTATTTCTTGCATATTTAATTCTAGGGCATCATTGTTCTAGGGTTGCCAAACAAAAAAAAAATAGAAACAAAAAGTAGGCTGCCGAAATTCTTAGAGTTTTGGGTTTGGCTGAAATTTGCATCACCTAGGGTTTCAAAATTCTAGGGTTTCCTGCAACTCTAAGTTTGTCAATTGCTTGGAGTGCCGTTCTATTTATTCTTTTCTATTTCATTGTCAATTCTTATGTGCTTGAATTCAATTGCTTGATTTTCACAATTGAGTATTGCTGTTTGTGATTGAATTGGAGAAAAGAAGCGAAAAGAAAATAAAGGAAAAGAAAAAAAAAATTCGAAAAAAAAAAAACAGAAAGAAGAAGACGAAAAGAGATGGTAGAATATTCAAAGTTGCTACATAGTTACAACAAAGAGAAAGAAAGTATTTGTTGATTGAGTTATTATCATCATAGGAGCTGAATACAACTTGCTAGTTGGTGTCTTGTTTAATAATTACTCTTTCTCTCGTATAAATTCCTCGAGTCTCGTGTCATTTTATTCATTCCTTGTTTCTTTGATCTAAATTACTGGTTGGAATAATACAAAGTTGTATTGTCTTGATTTAGTTCAACTAGTTCTTAAAGAACTTGAGTGGGAAAACTCTTGAGGTAAAAGGCAAGAGAGTGTGAGACTATGATCGGGAAAAAGACAATTAAGAGTGAAACACGAGTGGAGTGCCATTATTCGAGTGTAAATACGTAAATGAGTGTGTAAGGTTTTCCACTAACATTCTTTTGGGCAGCACATTACAATGTCTCATAGGAGTGACTCATCACCAAAAGGGAAGGCAGGTAACTCATCCCTTGTGTTGCAAGTCATGCAACAACAATTAGAGCGGTTGAACTTGGTGTTGGGTTCCGTGAGGGATAGTATGGATAATCAAGAAGCAGTGATTAGAAATCTGCAAGGTGAGAGAGAGATAGGAGGCGACGAGAGCCTAGTATTGAGAATGAGTATGAAAATGGAGAGTATGGTGAGGATGAGGAAAGCCTAACATCTGAAGTTGGACTGGATGGACATAGAGGAGTTAGGCGAGGAAGAAGACTTAGGGCAAACCCAGGGGGTCGAGATAGAGTAGATAAGAACCTTGGGAGCATCAAAATGAAAATACCATCATTCC
This sequence comes from Juglans cinerea, assembly GCA_961763995.1. Lineage (NCBI taxonomy): Eukaryota > Viridiplantae > Streptophyta > Magnoliopsida > Fagales > Juglandaceae > Juglans > Juglans cinerea. The sequence goes on along the minus strand of CAUIVZ010000012.1, from coordinate 12,195,127 downwards.
AAGGTAGAACTGACCCTGAAGTTTATTTAGAGCGGGAGAAACGAATAGAGTTGGTGTTTGATTGTCATAATTACTCTGAGGAGAGGAAGGTGAAGTTGGCTGTAATTAAGTTCACTGATTATGCGATTATTTGGTGGGATCAATTAGTATCCAATAGGAGGAAGAATTTTGAGAGTCTTGTTGAAACATGGAGAGAGTTGAAAGCAATCATGAGGCGGAGATTTGTACCTAGCCACTACTATAGAGACCTCTACCAAAAACTACAAAGTCTTACACAGGAGTCTAGGAGTGTAGAGGATTACCATAAGGAGATGGAGGTGGCTATGATTCGGGTTAATGTAGTGGAGGATCAGGAGGCCACGATCACAAGATTTTTGAGTGGGTTGAATAGGGAGATAGCTAATGTAGTTGAGTTGCAACATTATAAGGAGGTAGGGGATATGGTGCACATGGCTATGAAGGTGGAGAGGCGGCTAAAAGGAAAGGGTACATCAAAGTATACTTTGGTTTCTAGTACTCCTTGGAAACCAAAGTGGGACAAAAATGATCAAGTTGTAACAAAGGGGAAGACCGAACCACCTAAGGGAAATGATTTGGGTGAGGCTGAAACCTCAAGAAAAAGAGAGAATGAGTTGAAAAACAATTGTGAGGCTGAGAGTTCAAAAAAAGAGGAGAGTGAAAGAAAAACAGAGAGTGAAAAGAACAAAGAGAGTGAGAGGAAAAAAGAGAATGAGGCCAAAACATCAAAAGAAAGGTGGGACAAGTTTAGCAAGAGCCCAAGATGGGTCTAGTTTTAAAGATCATTTAAAACTTCCAGATGTGCCAAGAAGATCAAGGAGACAATGCAAGGATTGAAGCAATCCACTTGGGACAAGTTTAGCAAGAGCCAAACATCCAAGATGGGGCTTGAAGGATGAAGATCCAGTTTTAATTCAGTTGATTAGCTACGGAAGAGGGCAAAGACAAGACTTAAAGGCTTTGAGCTCTTGAAGGGTTTCAACTTATTTAATTCATTTAAAGAACTTATGTTATTAGTTTAGAATAATTGAGTTTATTATGGGAAGCACTTAAGGGGGCCTATGCAAGGGCATGTTGGGAAAGTTATTATTTTATTGAACTAGGGTTAGGGTTACTGTAGCCGAGTTACTGTAGTGCGGCACTGTAGCCGTGGCACTGTTCATCCAGGGGTACTTTTGGAAGATGGGGGTTTATTTTGGCTAGGGTTTCATTAAGGTTTTGCTTTAAATACTCTATGTAGCCTCATTCTAATCAGTTTTATGAAGTTTATGAAATTTGATGAATTTATTCATTGTGAGTTGAGTTTTACTCCTCTTGTTCTTAATTGAACTTTTGAACTTATCAAAGGTAAATCACAACCTTTGTGGCGTTCCTCCCTTGTAATCTGGGTTCTTGAGACGGGTTCTTCAACGGGTCTAGATTTTAATATAATCTAGGTTCTTGAAACGAGTTCTCATCGGGTCTAGGTTCTCCATCCATTGACTTGATTTTGGCTTTCTTGGGGAGTTTTCAAATTGACTGTGGGTTCAAGGGATTTCATTCCCGCGGGTTCCTATCATTTGGTATTCAGAGCAAGGTTTCCAATCAGGTCTGATTCTATCTTTTATTTCTTGCATATTTAATTCTAGGGCATCATTGTTCTAGGGTTGCCAAACAAAAAAAAAATAGAAACAAAAAGTAGGCTGCCGAAATTCTTAGAGTTTTGGGTTTGGCTGAAATTTGCATCACCTAGGGTTTCAAAATTCTAGGGTTTCCTGCAACTCTAAGTTTGTCAATTGCTTGGAGTGCCGTTCTATTTATTCTTTTCTATTTCATTGTCAATTCTTATGTGCTTGAATTCAATTGCTTGATTTTCACAATTGAGTATTGCTGTTTGTGATTGAATTGGAGAAAAGAAGCGAAAAGAAAATAAAGGAAAAGAAAAAAAAAATTCGAAAAAAAAAAAACAGAAAGAAGAAGACGAAAAGAGATGGTAGAATATTCAAAGTTGCTACATAGTTACAACAAAGAGAAAGAAAGTATTTGTTGATTGAGTTATTATCATCATAGGAGCTGAATACAACTTGCTAGTTGGTGTCTTGTTTAATAATTACTCTTTCTCTCGTATAAATTCCTCGAGTCTCGTGTCATTTTATTCATTCCTTGTTTCTTTGATCTAAATTACTGGTTGGAATAATACAAAGTTGTATTGTCTTGATTTAGTTCAACTAGTTCTTAAAGAACTTGAGTGGGAAAACTCTTGAGGTAAAAGGCAAGAGAGTGTGAGACTATGATCGGGAAAAAGACAATTAAGAGTGAAACACGAGTGGAGTGCCATTATTCGAGTGTAAATACGTAAATGAGTGTGTAAGGTTTTCCACTAACATTCTTTTGGGCAGCACATTACAATGTCTCATAGGAGTGACTCATCACCAAAAGGGAAGGCAGGTAACTCATCCCTTGTGTTGCAAGTCATGCAACAACAATTAGAGCGGTTGAACTTGGTGTTGGGTTCCGTGAGGGATAGTATGGATAATCAAGAAGCAGTGATTAGAAATCTGCAAGGTGAGAGAGAGATAGGAGGCGACGAGAGCCTAGTATTGAGAATGAGTATGAAAATGGAGAGTATGGTGAGGATGAGGAAAGCCTAACATCTGAAGTTGGACTGGATGGACATAGAGGAGTTAGGCGAGGAAGAAGACTTAGGGCAAACCCAGGGGGTCGAGATAGAGTAGATAAGAACCTTGGGAGCATCAAAATGAAAATACCATCATTCCAAGGTAGAACTGACCCTGAAGTTTATTTAGAGCGGGAGAAACGAATAGAGTTGGTGTTTGATTGTCATAATTACTCTGAGGAGAGGAAGGTGAAGTTGGCTGTAATTAAGTTCACTGATTATGCGATTATTTGGTGGGATCAATTAGTATCCAATAGGAGGAAGAATTTTGAGAGTCTTGTTGAAACATGGAGAGAGTTGAAAGCAATCATGAGGCGGAGATTTGTACCTAGCCACTACTATAGAGACCTCTACCAAAAACTACAAAGTCTTACACAGGAGTCTAGGAGTGTAGAGGATTACCATAAGGAGATGGAGGTGGCTATGATTCGGGTTAATGTAGTGGAGGATCAGGAGGCCACGATCACAAGATTTTTGAGTGGGTTGAATAGGGAGATAGCTAATGTAGTTGAGTTGCAACATTATAAGGAGGTAGGGGATATGGTGCACATGGCTATGAAGGTGGAGAGGCGGCTAAAAGGAAAGGGTACATCAAAGTATACTTTGGTTTCTAGTACTCCTTGGAAACCAAAGTGGGACAAAAATGATCAAGTTGTAACAAAGGGGAAGACCGAACCACCTAAGGGAAATGATTTGGGTGAGGCTGAAACCTCAAGAAAAAGAGAGAATGAGTTGAAAAACAATTGTGAGGCTGAGAGTTCAAAAAAAGAGGAGAGTGAAAGAAAAACAGAGAGTGAAAAGAACAAAGAGAGTGAGAGGAAAAAAGAGAATGAGGCCAAAACATCAAAAGAAAGGTGGGACAAGTTTAGCAAGAGCCCAAGATGGGTCTAGTTTTAAAGATCATTTAAAACTTCCAGATGTGCCAAGAAGATCAAGGAGACAATGCAAGGATTGAAGCAATCCACTTGGGACAAGTTTAGCAAGAGCCAAACATCCAAGATGGGGCTTGAAGGATGAAGATCCAGTTTTAATTCAGTTGATTAGCTACGGAAGAGGGCAAAGACAAGACTTAAAGGCTTTGAGCTCTTGAAGGGTTTCAACTTATTTAATTCATTTAAAGAACTTATGTTATTAGTTTAGAATAATTGAGTTTATTATGGGAAGCACTTAAGGGGGCCTATGCAAGGGCATGTTGGGAAAGTTATTATTTTATTGAACTAGGGTTAGGGTTACTGTAGCCGAGTTACTGTAGTGCGGCACTGTAGCCGTGGCACTGTTCATCCAGGGGTACTTTTGGAAGATGGGGGTTTATTTTGGCTAGGGTTTCATTAAGGTTTTGCTTTAAATACTCTATGTAGCCTCATTCTAATCAGTTTTATGAAGTTTATGAAATTTGATGAATTTATTCATTGTGAGTTGAGTTTTACTCCTCTTGTTCTTAATTGAACTTTTGAACTTATCAAAGGTAAATCACAACCTTTGTGGCGTTCCTCCCTTGTAATCTGGGTTCTTGAGACGGGTTCTTCAACGGGTCTAGATTTTAATATAATCTAGGTTCTTGAAACGAGTTCTCATCGGGTCTAGGTTCTCCATCCATTGACTTGATTTTGGCTTTCTTGGGGAGTTTTCAAATTGACTGTGGGTTCAAGGGATTTCATTCCCGCGGGTTCCTATCATTTGGTATTCAGAGCAAGGTTTCCAATCAGGTCTGATTCTATCTTTTATTTCTTGCATATTTAATTCTAGGGCATCATTGTTCTAGGGTTGCCAAACAAAAAAAAAATAGAAACAAAAAGTAGGCTGCCGAAATTCTTAGAGTTTTGGGTTTGGCTGAAATTTGCATCACCTAGGGTTTCAAAATTCTAGGGTTTCCTGCAACTCTAAGTTTGTCAATTGCTTGGAGTGCCGTTCTATTTATTCTTTTCTATTTCATTGTCAATTCTTATGTGCTTGAATTCAATTGCTTGATTTTCACAATTGAGTATTGCTGTTTGTGATTGAATTGGAGAAAAGAAGCGAAAAGAAAATAAAGGAAAAGAAAAAAAAAATTCGAAAAAAAAAAAACAGAAAGAAGAAGACGAAAAGAGATGGTAGAATATTCAAAGTTGCTACATAGTTACAACAAAGAGAAAGAAAGTATTTGTTGATTGAGTTATTATCATCATAGGAGCTGAATACAACTTGCTAGTTGGTGTCTTGTTTAATAATTACTCTTTCTCTCGTATAAATTCCTCGAGTCTCGTGTCATTTTATTCATTCCTTGTTTCTTTGATCTAAATTACTGGTTGGAATAATACAAAGTTGTATTGTCTTGATTTAGTTCAACTAGTTCTTAAAGAACTTGAGTGGGAAAACTCTTGAGGTAAAAGGCAAGAGAGTGTGAGACTATGATCGGGAAAAAGACAATTAAGAGTGAAACACGAGTGGAGTGCCATTATTCGAGTGTAAATACGTAAATGAGTGTGTAAGGTTTTCCACTAACATTCTTTTGGGCAGCACATTACAATGTCTCATAGGAGTGACTCATCACCAAAAGGGAAGGCAGGTAACTCATCCCTTGTGTTGCAAGTCATGCAACAACAATTAGAGCGGTTGAACTTGGTGTTGGGTTCCGTGAGGGATAGTATGGATAATCAAGAAGCAGTGATTAGAAATCTGCAAGGTGAGAGAGAGATAGGAGGCGACGAGAGCCTAGTATTGAGAATGAGTATGAAAATGGAGAGTATGGTGAGGATGAGGAAAGCCTAACATCTGAAGTTGGACTGGATGGACATAGAGGAGTTAGGCGAGGAAGAAGACTTAGGGCAAACCCAGGGGGTCGAGATAGAGTAGATAAGAACCTTGGGAGCATCAAAATGAAAATACCATCATTCCAAGGTAGAACTGACCCTGAAGTTTATTTAGAGCGGGAGAAACGAATAGAGTTGGTGTTTGATTGTCATAATTACTCTGAGGAGAGGAAGGTGAAGTTGGCTGTAATTAAGTTCACTGATTATGCGATTATTTGGTGGGATCAATTAGTATCCAATAGGAGGAAGAATTTTGAGAGTCTTGTTGAAACATGGAGAGAGTTGAAAGCAATCATGAGGCGGAGATTTGTACCTAGCCACTACTATAGAGACCTCTACCAAAAACTACAAAGTCTTACACAGGAGTCTAGGAGTGTAGAGGATTACCATAAGGAGATGGAGGTGGCTATGATTCGGGTTAATGTAGTGGAGGATCAGGAGGCCACGATCACAAGATTTTTGAGTGGGTTGAATAGGGAGATAGCTAATGTAGTTGAGTTGCAACATTATAAGGAGGTAGGGGATATGGTGCACATGGCTATGAAGGTGGAGAGGCGGCTAAAAGGAAAGGGTACATCAAAGTATACTTTGGTTTCTAGTACTCCTTGGAAACCAAAGTGGGACAAAAATGATCAAGTTGTAACAAAGGGGAAGACCGAACCACCTAAGGGAAATGATTTGGGTGAGGCTGAAACCTCAAGAAAAAGAGAGAATGAGTTGAAAAACAATTGTGAGGCTGAGAGTTCAAAAAAAGAGGAGAGTGAAAGAAAAACAGAGAGTGAAAAGAACAAAGAGAGTGAGAGGAAAAAAGAGAATGAGGCCAAAACATCAAAAGAAAGGTGGGACAAGTTTAGCAAGAGCCCAAGATGGGTCTAGTTTTAAAGATCATTTAAAACTTCCAGATGTGCCAAGAAGATCAAGGAGACAATGCAAGGATTGAAGCAATCCACTTGGGACAAGTTTAGCAAGAGCCAAACATCCAAGATGGGGCTTGAAGGATGAAGATCCAGTTTTAATTCAGTTGATTAGCTACGGAAGAGGGCAAAGACAAGACTTAAAGGCTTTGAGCTCTTGAAGGGTTTCAACTTATTTAATTCATTTAAAGAACTTATGTTATTAGTTTAGAATAATTGAGTTTATTATGGGAAGCACTTAAGGGGGCCTATGCAAGGGCATGTTGGGAAAGTTATTATTTTATTGAACTAGGGTTAGGGTTACTGTAGCCGAGTTACTGTAGTGCGGCACTGTAGCCGTGGCACTGTTCATCCAGGGGTACTTTTGGAAGATGGGGGTTTATTTTGGCTAGGGTTTCATTAAGGTTTTGCTTTAAATACTCTATGTAGCCTCATTCTAATCAGTTTTATGAAGTTTATGAAATTTGATGAATTTATTCATTGTGAGTTGAGTTTTACTCCTCTTGTTCTTAATTGAACTTTTGAACTTATCAAAGGTAAATCACAACCTTTGTGGCGTTCCTCCCTTGTAATCTGGGTTCTTGAGACGGGTTCTTCAACGGGTCTAGATTTTAATATAATCTAGGTTCTTGAAACGAGTTCTCATCGGGTCTAGGTTCTCCATCCATTGACTTGATTTTGGCTTTCTTGGGGAGTTTTCAAATTGACTGTGGGTTCAAGGGATTTCATTCCCGCGGGTTCCTATCATTTGGTATTCAGAGCAAGGTTTCCAATCAGGTCTGATTCTATCTTTTATTTCTTGCATATTTAATTCTAGGGCATCATTGTTCTAGGGTTGCCAAACAAAAAAAAAATAGAAACAAAAAGTAGGCTGCCGAAATTCTTAGAGTTTTGGGTTTGGCTGAAATTTGCATCACCTAGGGTTTCAAAATTCTAGGGTTTCCTGCAACTCTAAGTTTGTCAATTGCTTGGAGTGCCGTTCTATTTATTCTTTTCTATTTCATTGTCAATTCTTATGTGCTTGAATTCAATTGCTTGATTTTCACAATTGAGTATTGCTGTTTGTGATTGAATTGGAGAAAAGAAGCGAAAAGAAAATAAAGGAAAAGAAAAAAAAAATTCGAAAAAAAAAAAACAGAAAGAAGAAGACGAAAAGAGATGGTAGAATATTCAAAGTTGCTACATAGTTACAACAAAGAGAAAGAAAGTATTTGTTGATTGAGTTATTATCATCATAGGAGCTGAATACAACTTGCTAGTTGGTGTCTTGTTTAATAATTACTCTTTCTCTCGTATAAATTCCTCGAGTCTCGTGTCATTTTATTCATTCCTTGTTTCTTTGATCTAAATTACTGGTTGGAATAATACAAAGTTGTATTGTCTTGATTTAGTTCAACTAGTTCTTAAAGAACTTGAGTGGGAAAACTCTTGAGGTAAAAGGCAAGAGAGTGTGAGACTATGATCGGGAAAAAGACAATTAAGAGTGAAACACGAGTGGAGTGCCATTATTCGAGTGTAAATACGTAAATGAGTGTGTAAGGTTTTCCACTAACATTCTTTTGGGCAGCACATTACAATGTCTCATAGGAGTGACTCATCACCAAAAGGGAAGGCAGGTAACTCATCCCTTGTGTTGCAAGTCATGCAACAACAATTAGAGCGGTTGAACTTGGTGTTGGGTTCCGTGAGGGATAGTATGGATAATCAAGAAGCAGTGATTAGAAATCTGCAAGGTGAGAGAGAGATAGGAGGCGACGAGAGCCTAGTATTGAGAATGAGTATGAAAATGGAGAGTATGGTGAGGATGAGGAAAGCCTAACATCTGAAGTTGGACTGGATGGACATAGAGGAGTTAGGCGAGGAAGAAGACTTAGGGCAAACCCAGGGGGTCGAGATAGAGTAGATAAGAACCTTGGGAGCATCAAAATGAAAATACCATCATTCCAAGGTAGAACTGACCCTGAAGTTTATTTAGAGCGGGAGAAACGAATAGAGTTGGTGTTTGATTGTCATAATTACTCTGAGGAGAGGAAGGTGAAGTTGGCTGTAATTAAGTTCACTGATTATGCGATTATTTGGTGGGATCAATTAGTATCCAATAGGAGGAAGAATTTTGAGAGTCTTGTTGAAACATGGAGAGAGTTGAAAGCAATCATGAGGCGGAGATTTGTACCTAGCCACTACTATAGAGACCTCTACCAAAAACTACAAAGTCTTACACAGGAGTCTAGGAGTGTAGAGGATTACCATAAGGAGATGGAGGTGGCTATGATTCGGGTTAATGTAGTGGAGGATCAGGAGGCCACGATCACAAGATTTTTGAGTGGGTTGAATAGGGAGATAGCTAATGTAGTTGAGTTGCAACATTATAAGGAGGTAGGGGATATGGTGCACATGGCTATGAAGGTGGAGAGGCGGCTAAAAGGAAAGGGTACATCAAAGTATACTTTGGTTTCTAGTACTCCTTGGAAACCAAAGTGGGACAAAAATGATCAAGTTGTAACAAAGGGGAAGACCGAACCACCTAAGGGAAATGATTTGGGTGAGGCTGAAACCTCAAGAAAAAGAGAGAATGAGTTGAAAAACAATTGTGAGGCTGAGAGTTCAAAAAAAGAGGAGAGTGAAAGAAAAACAGAGAGTGAAAAGAACAAAGAGAGTGAGAGGAAAAAAGAGAATGAGGCCAAAACATCAAAAGAAAGGTGGGACAAGTTTAGCAAGAGCCCAAGATGGGTCTAGTTTTAAAGATCATTTAAAACTTCCAGATGTGCCAAGAAGATCAAGGAGACAATGCAAGGATTGAAGCAATCCACTTGGGACAAGTTTAGCAAGAGCCAAACATCCAAGATGGGGCTTGAAGGATGAAGATCCAGTTTTAATTCAGTTGATTAGCTACGGAAGAGGGCAAAGACAAGACTTAAAGGCTTTGAGCTCTTGAAGGGTTTCAACTTATTTAATTCATTTAAAGAACTTATGTTATTAGTTTAGAATAATTGAGTTTATTATGGGAAGCACTTAAGGGGGCCTATGCAAGGGCATGTTGGGAAAGTTATTATTTTATTGAACTAGGGTTAGGGTTACTGTAGCCGAGTTACTGTAGTGCGGCACTGTAGCCGTGGCACTGTTCATCCAGGGGTACTTTTGGAAGATGGGGGTTTATTTTGGCTAGGGTTTCATTAAGGTTTTGCTTTAAATACTCTATGTAGCCTCATTCTAATCAGTTTTATGAAGTTTATGAAATTTGATGAATTTATTCATTGTGAGTTGAGTTTTACTCCTCTTGTTCTTAATTGAACTTTTGAACTTATCAAAGGTAAATCACAACCTTTGTGGCGTTCCTCCCTTGTAATCTGGGTTCTTGAGACGGGTTCTTCAACGGGTCTAGATTTTAATATAATCTAGGTTCTTGAAACGAGTTCTCATCGGGTCTAGGTTCTCCATCCATTGACTTGATTTTGGCTTTCTTGGGGAGTTTTCAAATTGACTGTGGGTTCAAGGGATTTCATTCCCGCGGGTTCCTATCATTTGGTATTCAGAGCAAGGTTTCCAATCAGGTCTGATTCTATCTTTTATTTCTTGCATATTTAATTCTAGGGCATCATTGTTCTAGGGTTGCCAAACAAAAAAAAAATAGAAACAAAAAGTAGGCTGCCGAAATTCTTAGAGTTTTGGGTTTGGCTGAAATTTGCATCACCTAGGGTTTCAAAATTCTAGGGTTTCCTGCAACTCTAAGTTTGTCAATTGCTTGGAGTGCCGTTCTATTTATTCTTTTCTATTTCATTGTCAATTCTTATGTGCTTGAATTCAATTGCTTGATTTTCACAATTGAGTATTGCTGTTTGTGATTGAATTGGAGAAAAGAAGCGAAAAGAAAATAAAGGAAAAGAAAAAAAAAATTCGAAAAAAAAAAAACAGAAAGAAGAAGACGAAAAGAGATGGTAGAATAGAATATTCAAAGTTGCTACATAGTTACAACAAAGAGAAAGAAAGTATTTGTTGATTGAGTTATTATCATCATAGGAGCTGAATACAACTTGCTAGTTGGTGTCTTGTTTAATAATTACTCTTTCTCTCGTATAAATTCCTCGAGTCTCGTGTCATTTTATTCATTCCTTGTTTCTTTGATCTAAATTACTGGTTGGAATAATACAAAGTTGTATTGTCTTGATTTAGTTCAACTAGTTCTTAAAGAACTTGAGTGGGAAAACTCTTGAGGTAAAAGGCAAGAGAGTGTGAGACTATGATCGGGAAAAAGACAATTAAGAGTGAAACACGAGTGGAGTGCCATTATTCGAGTGTAAATACGTAAATGAGTGTGTAAGGTTTTCCACTAACATTCTTTTGGGCAGCACATTACAATGTCTCATAGGAGTGACTCATCACCAAAAGGGAAGGCAGGTAACTCATCCCTTGTGTTGCAAGTCATGCAACAACAATTAGAGCGGTTGAACTTGGTGTTGGGTTCCGTGAGGGATAGTATGGATAATCAAGAAGCAGTGATTAGAAATCTGCAAGGTGAGAGAGAGATAGGAGGCGACGAGAGCCTAGTATTGAGAATGAGTATGAAAATGGAGAGTATGGTGAGGATGAGGAAAGCCTAACATCTGAAGTTGGACTGGATGGACATAGAGGAGTTAGGCGAGGAAGAAGACTTAGGGCAAACCCAGGGGGTCGAGATAGAGTAGATAAGAACCTTGGGAGCATCAAAATGAAAATACCATCATTCCAAGGTAGAACTGACCCTGAAGTTTATTTAGAGCGGGAGAAACGAATAGAGTTGGTGTTTGATTGTCATAATTACTCTGAGGAGAGGAAGGTGAAGTTGGCTGTAATTAAGTTCACTGATTATGCGATTATTTGGTGGGATCAATTAGTATCCAATAGGAGGAAGAATTTTGAGAGTCTTGTTGAAACATGGAGAGAGTTGAAAGCAATCATGAGGCGGAGATTTGTACCTAGCCACTACTATAGAGACCTCTACCAAAAACTACAAAGTCTTACACAGGAGTCTAGGAGTGTAGAGGATTACCATAAGGAGATGGAGGTGGCTATGATTCGGGTTAATGTAGTGGAGGATCAGGAGGCCACGATCACAAGATTTTTGAGTGGGTTGAATAGGGAGATAGCTAATGTAGTTGAGTTGCAACATTATAAGGAGGTAGGGGATATGGTGCACATGGCTATGAAGGTGGAGAGGCGGCTAAAAGGAAAGGGTACATCAAAGTATACTTTGGTTTCTAGTACTCCTTGGAAACCAAAGTGGGACAAAAATGATCAAGTTGTAACAAAGGGGAAGACCGAACCACCTAAGGGAAATGATTTGGGTGAGGCTGAAACCTCAAGAAAAAGAGAGAATGAGTTGAAAAACAATTGTGAGGCTGAGAGTTCAAAAAAAGAGGAGAGTGAAAGAAAAACAGAGAGTGAAAAGAACAAAGAGAGTGAGAGGAAAAAAGAGAATGAGGCCAAAACATCAAAAGAAAGGTGGGACAAGTTTAGCAAGAGCCCAAGATGGGTCTAGTTTTAAAGATCATTTAAAACTTCCAGATGTGCCAAGAAGATCAAGGAGACAATGCAAGGATTGAAGCAATCCACTTGGGACAAGTTTAGCAAGAGCCAAACATCCAAGATGGGGCTTGAAGGATGAAGATCCAGTTTTAATTCAGTTGATTAGCTACGGAAGAGGGCAAAGACAAGACTTAAAGGCTTTGAGCTCTTGAAGGGTTTCAACTTATTTAATTCATTTAAAGAACTTATGTTATTAGTTTAGAATAATTGAGTTTATTATGGGAAGCACTTAAGGGGGCCTATGCAAGGGCATGTTGGGAAAGTTATTATTTTATTGAACTAGGGTTAGGGTTACTGTAGCCGAGTTACTGTAGTGCGGCACTGTAGCCGTGGCACTGTTCATCCAGGGGTACTTTTGGAAGATGGGGGTTTATTTTGGCTAGGGTTTCATTAAGGTTTTGCTTTAAATACTCTATGTAGCCTCATTCTAATCAGTTTTATGAAGTTTATGAAATTTGATGAATTTATTCATTGTGAGTTGAGTTTTACTCCTCTTGTTCTTAATTGAACTTTTGAACTTATCAAAGGTAAATCACAACCTTTGTGGCGTTCCTCCCTTGTAATCTGGGTTCTTGAGACGGGTTCTTCAACGGGTCTAGATTTTAATATAATCTAGGTTCTTGAAACGAGTTCTCATCGGGTCTAGGTTCTCCATCCATTGACTTGATTTTGGCTTTCTTGGGGAGTTTTCAAATTGACTGTGGGTTCAAGGGATTTCATTCCCGCGGGTTCCTATCATTTGGTATTCAGAGCAAGGTTTCCAATCAGGTCTGATTCTATCTTTTATTTCTTGCATATTTAATTCTAGGGCATCATTGTTCTAGGGTTGCCAAACAAAAAAAAAATAGAAACAAAAAGTAGGCTGCCGAAATTCTTAGAGTTTTGGGTTTGGCTGAAATTTGCATCACCTAGGGTTTCAAAATTCTAGGGTTTCCTGCAACTCTAAGTTTGTCAATTGCTTGGAGTGCCGTTCTATTTATTCTTTTCTATTTCATTGTCAATTCTTATGTGCTTGAATTCAATTGCTTGATTTTCACAATTGAGTATTGCTGTTTGTGATTGAATTGGAGAAAAGAAGCGAAAAGAAAATAAAGGAAAAGAAAAAAAAAATTCGAAAAAAAAAAAACAGAAAGAAGAAGACGAAAAGAGATGGTAGAATAGAATATTCAAAGTTGCTACATAGTTACAACAAAGAGAAAGAAAGTATTTGTTGATTGAGTTATTATCATCATAGGAGCTGAATACAACTTGCTAGTTGGTGTCTTGTTTAATAATTACTCTTTCTCTCGTATAAATTCCTCGAGTCTCGTGTCATTTTATTCATTCCTTGTTTCTTTGATCTAAATTACTGGTTGGAATAATACAAAGTTGTATTGTCTTGATTTAGTTCAACTAGTTCTTAAAGAACTTGAGTGGGAAAACTCTTGAGGTAAAAGGCAAGAGAGTGTGAGACTATGATCGGGAAAAAGACAATTAAGAGTGAAACACGAGTGGAGTGCCATTATTCGAGTGTAAATACGTAAATGAGTGTGTAAGGTTTTCCACTAACATTCTTTTGGGCAGCACATTACAATGTCTCATAGGAGTGACTCATCACCAAAAGGGAAGGCAGGTAACTCATCCCTTGTGTTGCAAGTCATGCAACAACAATTAGAGCGGTTGAACTTGGTGTTGGGTTCCGTGAGGGATAGTATGGATAATCAAGAAGCAGTGATTAGAAATCTGCAAGGTGAGAGAGAGATAGGAGGCGACGAGAGCCTAGTATTGAGAATGAGTATGAAAATGGAGAGTATGGTGAGGATGAGGAAAGCCTAACATCTGAAGTTGGACTGGATGGACATAGAGGAGTTAGGCGAGGAAGAAGACTTAGGGCAAACCCAGGGGGTCGAGATAGAGTAGATAAGAACCTTGGGAGCATCAAAATGAAAATACCATCATTCCAAGGTAGAACTGACCCTGAAGTTTATTTAGAGCGGGAGAAACGAATAGAGTTGGTGTTTGATTGTCATAATTACTCTGAGGAGAGGAAGGTGAAGTTGGCTGTAATTAAGTTCACTGATTATGCGATTATTTGGTGGGATCAATTAGTATCCAATAGGAGGAAGAATTTTGAGAGTCTTGTTGAAACATGGAGAGAGTTGAAAGCAATCATGAGGCGGAGATTTGTACCTAGCCACTACTATAGAGACCTCTACCAAAAACTACAAAGTCTTACACAGGAGTCTAGGAGTGTAGAGGATTACCATAAGGAGATGGAGGTGGCTATGATTCGGGTTAATGTAGTGGAGGATCAGGAGGCCACGATCACAAGATTTTTGAGTGGGTTGAATAGGGAGATAGCTAATGTAGTTGAGTTGCAACATTATAAGGAGGTAGGGGATATGGTGCACATGGCTATGAAGGTGGAGAGGCGGCTAAAAGGAAAGGGTACATCAAAGTATACTTTGGTTTCTAGTACTCCTTGGAAACCAAAGTGGGACAAAAATGATCAAGTTGTAACAAAGGGGAAGACCGAACCACCTAAGGGAAATGATTTGGGTGAGGCTGAAACCTCAAGAAAAAGAGAGAATGAGTTGAAAAACAATTGTGAGGCTGAGAGTTCAAAAAAAGAGGAGAGTGAAAGAAAAACAGAGAGTGAAAAGAACAAAGAGAGTGAGAGGAAAAAAGAGAATGAGGCCAAAACATCAAAAGAAAGGTGGGACAAGTTTAGCAAGAGCCCAAGATGGGTCTAGTTTTAAAGATCATTTAAAACTTCCAGATGTGCCAAGAAGATCAAGGAGACAATGCAAGGATTGAAGCAATCCACTTGGGACAAGTTTAGCAAGAGCCAAACATCCAAGATGGGGCTTGAAGGATGAAGATCCAGTTTTAATTCAGTTGATTAGCTACGGAAGAGGGCAAAGACAAGACTTAAAGGCTTTGAGCTCTTGAAGGGTTTCAACTTATTTAATTCATTTAAAGAACTTATGTTATTAGTTTAGAATAATTGAGTTTATTATGGGAAGCACTTAAGGGGGCCTATGCAAGGGCATGTTGGGAAAGTTATTATTTTATTGAACTAGGGTTAGGGTTACTGTAGCCGAGTTACTGTAGTGCGGCACTGTAGCCGTGGCACTGTTCATCCAGGGGTACTTTTGGAAGATGGGGGTTTATTTTGGCTAGGGTTTCATTAAGGTTTTGCTTTAAATACTCTATGTAGCCTCATTCTAATCAGTTTTATGAAGTTTATGAAATTTGATGAATTTATTCATTGTGAGTTGAGTTTTACTCCTCTTGTTCTTAATTGAACTTTTGAACTTATCAAAGGTAAATCACAACCTTTGTGGCGTTCCTCCCTTGTAATCTGGGTTCTTGAGACGGGTTCTTCAACGGGTCTAGATTTTAATATAATCTAGGTTCTTGAAACGAGTTCTCATCGGGTCTAGGTTCTCCATCCATTGACTTGATTTTGGCTTTCTTGGGGAGTTTTCAAATTGACTGTGGGTTCAAGGGATTTCATTCCCGCGGGTTCCTATCATTTGGTATTCAGAGCAAGGTTTCCAATCAGGTCTGATTCTATCTTTTATTTCTTGCATATTTAATTCTAGGGCATCATTGTTCTAGGGTTGCCAAACAAAAAAAAAATAGAAACAAAAAGTAGGCTGCCGAAATTCTTAGAGTTTTGGGTTTGGCTGAAATTTGCATCACCTAGGGTTTCAAAATTCTAGGGTTTCCTGCAACTCTAAGTTTGTCAATTGCTTGGAGTGCCGTTCTATTTATTCTTTTCTATTTCATTGTCAATTCTTATGTGCTTGAATTCAATTGCTTGATTTTCACAATTGAGTATTGCTGTTTGTGATTGAATTGGAGAAAAGAAGCGAAAAGAAAATAAAGGAAAAGAAAAAAAAAATTCGAAAAAAAAAAAACAGAAAGAAGAAGACGAAAAGAGATGGTAGAATAGAATATTCAAAGTTGCTACATAGTTACAACAAAGAGAAAGAAAGTATTTGTTGATTGAGTTATTATCATCATAGGAGCTGAATACAACTTGCTAGTTGGTGTCTTGTTTAATAATTACTCTTTCTCTCGTATAAATTCCTCGAGTCTCGTGTCATTTTATTCATTCCTTGTTTCTTTGATCTAAATTACTGGTTGGAATA
This sequence comes from Juglans cinerea, assembly GCA_961763995.1. NCBI lineage: Eukaryota > Viridiplantae > Streptophyta > Magnoliopsida > Fagales > Juglandaceae > Juglans > Juglans cinerea. The sequence goes on along the minus strand of CAUIVZ010000012.1, from coordinate 12,179,049 downwards.
ATACAAAGTTGTATTGTCTTGATTTAGTTCAACTAGTTCTTAAAGAACTTGAGTGGGAAAACTCTTGAGGTAAAAGGCAAGAGAGTGTGAGACTATGATCGGGAAAAAGACAATTAAGAGTGAAACACGAGTGGAGTGCCATTATTCGAGTGTAAATACGTAAATGAGTGTGTAAGGTTTTCCACTAACATTCTTTTGGGCAGCACATTACAATGTCTCATAGGAGTGACTCATCACCAAAAGGGAAGGCAGGTAACTCATCCCTTGTGTTGCAAGTCATGCAACAACAATTAGAGCGGTTGAACTTGGTGTTGGGTTCCGTGAGGGATAGTATGGATAATCAAGAAGCAGTGATTAGAAATCTGCAAGGTGAGAGAGAGATAGGAGGCGACGAGAGCCTAGTATTGAGAATGAGTATGAAAATGGAGAGTATGGTGAGGATGAGGAAAGCCTAACATCTGAAGTTGGACTGGATGGACATAGAGGAGTTAGGCGAGGAAGAAGACTTAGGGCAAACCCAGGGGGTCGAGATAGAGTAGATAAGAACCTTGGGAGCATCAAAATGAAAATACCATCATTCCAAGGTAGAACTGACCCTGAAGTTTATTTAGAGCGGGAGAAACGAATAGAGTTGGTGTTTGATTGTCATAATTACTCTGAGGAGAGGAAGGTGAAGTTGGCTGTAATTAAGTTCACTGATTATGCGATTATTTGGTGGGATCAATTAGTATCCAATAGGAGGAAGAATTTTGAGAGTCTTGTTGAAACATGGAGAGAGTTGAAAGCAATCATGAGGCGGAGATTTGTACCTAGCCACTACTATAGAGACCTCTACCAAAAACTACAAAGTCTTACACAGGAGTCTAGGAGTGTAGAGGATTACCATAAGGAGATGGAGGTGGCTATGATTCGGGTTAATGTAGTGGAGGATCAGGAGGCCACGATCACAAGATTTTTGAGTGGGTTGAATAGGGAGATAGCTAATGTAGTTGAGTTGCAACATTATAAGGAGGTAGGGGATATGGTGCACATGGCTATGAAGGTGGAGAGGCGGCTAAAAGGAAAGGGTACATCAAAGTATACTTTGGTTTCTAGTACTCCTTGGAAACCAAAGTGGGACAAAAATGATCAAGTTGTAACAAAGGGGAAGACCGAACCACCTAAGGGAAATGATTTGGGTGAGGCTGAAACCTCAAGAAAAAGAGAGAATGAGTTGAAAAACAATTGTGAGGCTGAGAGTTCAAAAAAAGAGGAGAGTGAAAGAAAAACAGAGAGTGAAAAGAACAAAGAGAGTGAGAGGAAAAAAGAGAATGAGGCCAAAACATCAAAAGAAAGGTGGGACAAGTTTAGCAAGAGCCCAAGATGGGTCTAGTTTTAAAGATCATTTAAAACTTCCAGATGTGCCAAGAAGATCAAGGAGACAATGCAAGGATTGAAGCAATCCACTTGGGACAAGTTTAGCAAGAGCCAAACATCCAAGATGGGGCTTGAAGGATGAAGATCCAGTTTTAATTCAGTTGATTAGCTACGGAAGAGGGCAAAGACAAGACTTAAAGGCTTTGAGCTCTTGAAGGGTTTCAACTTATTTAATTCATTTAAAGAACTTATGTTATTAGTTTAGAATAATTGAGTTTATTATGGGAAGCACTTAAGGGGGCCTATGCAAGGGCATGTTGGGAAAGTTATTATTTTATTGAACTAGGGTTAGGGTTACTGTAGCCGAGTTACTGTAGTGCGGCACTGTAGCCGTGGCACTGTTCATCCAGGGGTACTTTTGGAAGATGGGGGTTTATTTTGGCTAGGGTTTCATTAAGGTTTTGCTTTAAATACTCTATGTAGCCTCATTCTAATCAGTTTTATGAAGTTTATGAAATTTGATGAATTTATTCATTGTGAGTTGAGTTTTACTCCTCTTGTTCTTAATTGAACTTTTGAACTTATCAAAGGTAAATCACAACCTTTGTGGCGTTCCTCCCTTGTAATCTGGGTTCTTGAGACGGGTTCTTCAACGGGTCTAGATTTTAATATAATCTAGGTTCTTGAAACGAGTTCTCATCGGGTCTAGGTTCTCCATCCATTGACTTGATTTTGGCTTTCTTGGGGAGTTTTCAAATTGACTGTGGGTTCAAGGGATTTCATTCCCGCGGGTTCCTATCATTTGGTATTCAGAGCAAGGTTTCCAATCAGGTCTGATTCTATCTTTTATTTCTTGCATATTTAATTCTAGGGCATCATTGTTCTAGGGTTGCCAAACAAAAAAAAAATAGAAACAAAAAGTAGGCTGCCGAAATTCTTAGAGTTTTGGGTTTGGCTGAAATTTGCATCACCTAGGGTTTCAAAATTCTAGGGTTTCCTGCAACTCTAAGTTTGTCAATTGCTTGGAGTGCCGTTCTATTTATTCTTTTCTATTTCATTGTCAATTCTTATGTGCTTGAATTCAATTGCTTGATTTTCACAATTGAGTATTGCTGTTTGTGATTGAATTGGAGAAAAGAAGCGAAAAGAAAATAAAGGAAAAGAAAAAAAAAATTCGAAAAAAAAAAAACAGAAAGAAGAAGACGAAAAGAGATGGTAGAATAGAATATTCAAAGTTGCTACATAGTTACAACAAAGAGAAAGAAAGTATTTGTTGATTGAGTTATTATCATCATAGGAGCTGAATACAACTTGCTAGTTGGTGTCTTGTTTAATAATTACTCTTTCTCTCGTATAAATTCCTCGAGTCTCGTGTCATTTTATTCATTCCTTGTTTCTTTGATCTAAATTACTGGTTGGAATAATACAAAGTTGTATTGTCTTGATTTAGTTCAACTAGTTCTTAAAGAACTTGAGTGGGAAAACTCTTGAGGTAAAAGGCAAGAGAGTGTGAGACTATGATCGGGAAAAAGACAATTAAGAGTGAAACACGAGTGGAGTGCCATTATTCGAGTGTAAATACGTAAATGAGTGTGTAAGGTTTTCCACTAACATTCTTTTGGGCAGCACATTACAATGTCTCATAGGAGTGACTCATCACCAAAAGGGAAGGCAGGTAACTCATCCCTTGTGTTGCAAGTCATGCAACAACAATTAGAGCGGTTGAACTTGGTGTTGGGTTCCGTGAGGGATAGTATGGATAATCAAGAAGCAGTGATTAGAAATCTGCAAGGTGAGAGAGAGATAGGAGGCGACGAGAGCCTAGTATTGAGAATGAGTATGAAAATGGAGAGTATGGTGAGGATGAGGAAAGCCTAACATCTGAAGTTGGACTGGATGGACATAGAGGAGTTAGGCGAGGAAGAAGACTTAGGGCAAACCCAGGGGGTCGAGATAGAGTAGATAAGAACCTTGGGAGCATCAAAATGAAAATACCATCATTCCAAGGTAGAACTGACCCTGAAGTTTATTTAGAGCGGGAGAAACGAATAGAGTTGGTGTTTGATTGTCATAATTACTCTGAGGAGAGGAAGGTGAAGTTGGCTGTAATTAAGTTCACTGATTATGCGATTATTTGGTGGGATCAATTAGTATCCAATAGGAGGAAGAATTTTGAGAGTCTTGTTGAAACATGGAGAGAGTTGAAAGCAATCATGAGGCGGAGATTTGTACCTAGCCACTACTATAGAGACCTCTACCAAAAACTACAAAGTCTTACACAGGAGTCTAGGAGTGTAGAGGATTACCATAAGGAGATGGAGGTGGCTATGATTCGGGTTAATGTAGTGGAGGATCAGGAGGCCACGATCACAAGATTTTTGAGTGGGTTGAATAGGGAGATAGCTAATGTAGTTGAGTTGCAACATTATAAGGAGGTAGGGGATATGGTGCACATGGCTATGAAGGTGGAGAGGCGGCTAAAAGGAAAGGGTACATCAAAGTATACTTTGGTTTCTAGTACTCCTTGGAAACCAAAGTGGGACAAAAATGATCAAGTTGTAACAAAGGGGAAGACCGAACCACCTAAGGGAAATGATTTGGGTGAGGCTGAAACCTCAAGAAAAAGAGAGAATGAGTTGAAAAACAATTGTGAGGCTGAGAGTTCAAAAAAAGAGGAGAGTGAAAGAAAAACAGAGAGTGAAAAGAACAAAGAGAGTGAGAGGAAAAAAGAGAATGAGGCCAAAACATCAAAAGAAAGGTGGGACAAGTTTAGCAAGAGCCCAAGATGGGTCTAGTTTTAAAGATCATTTAAAACTTCCAGATGTGCCAAGAAGATCAAGGAGACAATGCAAGGATTGAAGCAATCCACTTGGGACAAGTTTAGCAAGAGCCAAACATCCAAGATGGGGCTTGAAGGATGAAGATCCAGTTTTAATTCAGTTGATTAGCTACGGAAGAGGGCAAAGACAAGACTTAAAGGCTTTGAGCTCTTGAAGGGTTTCAACTTATTTAATTCATTTAAAGAACTTATGTTATTAGTTTAGAATAATTGAGTTTATTATGGGAAGCACTTAAGGGGGCCTATGCAAGGGCATGTTGGGAAAGTTATTATTTTATTGAACTAGGGTTAGGGTTACTGTAGCCGAGTTACTGTAGTGCGGCACTGTAGCCGTGGCACTGTTCATCCAGGGGTACTTTTGGAAGATGGGGGTTTATTTTGGCTAGGGTTTCATTAAGGTTTTGCTTTAAATACTCTATGTAGCCTCATTCTAATCAGTTTTATGAAGTTTATGAAATTTGATGAATTTATTCATTGTGAGTTGAGTTTTACTCCTCTTGTTCTTAATTGAACTTTTGAACTTATCAAAGGTAAATCACAACCTTTGTGGCGTTCCTCCCTTGTAATCTGGGTTCTTGAGACGGGTTCTTCAACGGGTCTAGATTTTAATATAATCTAGGTTCTTGAAACGAGTTCTCATCGGGTCTAGGTTCTCCATCCATTGACTTGATTTTGGCTTTCTTGGGGAGTTTTCAAATTGACTGTGGGTTCAAGGGATTTCATTCCCGCGGGTTCCTATCATTTGGTATTCAGAGCAAGGTTTCCAATCAGGTCTGATTCTATCTTTTATTTCTTGCATATTTAATTCTAGGGCATCATTGTTCTAGGGTTGCCAAACAAAAAAAAAATAGAAACAAAAAGTAGGCTGCCGAAATTCTTAGAGTTTTGGGTTTGGCTGAAATTTGCATCACCTAGGGTTTCAAAATTCTAGGGTTTCCTGCAACTCTAAGTTTGTCAATTGCTTGGAGTGCCGTTCTATTTATTCTTTTCTATTTCATTGTCAATTCTTATGTGCTTGAATTCAATTGCTTGATTTTCACAATTGAGTATTGCTGTTTGTGATTGAATTGGAGAAAAGAAGCGAAAAGAAAATAAAGGAAAAGAAAAAAAAAATTCGAAAAAAAAAAAACAGAAAGAAGAAGACGAAAAGAGATGGTAGAATATTCAAAGTTGCTACATAGTTACAACAAAGAGAAAGAAAGTATTTGTTGATTGAGTTATTATCATCATAGGAGCTGAATACAACTTGCTAGTTGGTGTCTTGTTTAATAATTACTCTTTCTCTCGTATAAATTCCTCGAGTCTCGTGTCATTTTATTCATTCCTTGTTTCTTTGATCTAAATTACTGGTTGGAATAATACAAAGTTGTATTGTCTTGATTTAGTTCAACTAGTTCTTAAAGAACTTGAGTGGGAAAACTCTTGAGGTAAAAGGCAAGAGAGTGTGAGACTATGATCGGGAAAAAGACAATTAAGAGTGAAACACGAGTGGAGTGCCATTATTCGAGTGTAAATACGTAAATGAGTGTGTAAGGTTTTCCACTAACATTCTTTTGGGCAGCACATTACAATGTCTCATAGGAGTGACTCATCACCAAAAGGGAAGGCAGGTAACTCATCCCTTGTGTTGCAAGTCATGCAACAACAATTAGAGCGGTTGAACTTGGTGTTGGGTTCCGTGAGGGATAGTATGGATAATCAAGAAGCAGTGATTAGAAATCTGCAAGGTGAGAGAGAGATAGGAGGCGACGAGAGCCTAGTATTGAGAATGAGTATGAAAATGGAGAGTATGGTGAGGATGAGGAAAGCCTAACATCTGAAGTTGGACTGGATGGACATAGAGGAGTTAGGCGAGGAAGAAGACTTAGGGCAAACCCAGGGGGTCGAGATAGAGTAGATAAGAACCTTGGGAGCATCAAAATGAAAATACCATCATTCCAAGGTAGAACTGACCCTGAAGTTTATTTAGAGCGGGAGAAACGAATAGAGTTGGTGTTTGATTGTCATAATTACTCTGAGGAGAGGAAGGTGAAGTTGGCTGTAATTAAGTTCACTGATTATGCGATTATTTGGTGGGATCAATTAGTATCCAATAGGAGGAAGAATTTTGAGAGTCTTGTTGAAACATGGAGAGAGTTGAAAGCAATCATGAGGCGGAGATTTGTACCTAGCCACTACTATAGAGACCTCTACCAAAAACTACAAAGTCTTACACAGGAGTCTAGGAGTGTAGAGGATTACCATAAGGAGATGGAGGTGGCTATGATTCGGGTTAATGTAGTGGAGGATCAGGAGGCCACGATCACAAGATTTTTGAGTGGGTTGAATAGGGAGATAGCTAATGTAGTTGAGTTGCAACATTATAAGGAGGTAGGGGATATGGTGCACATGGCTATGAAGGTGGAGAGGCGGCTAAAAGGAAAGGGTACATCAAAGTATACTTTGGTTTCTAGTACTCCTTGGAAACCAAAGTGGGACAAAAATGATCAAGTTGTAACAAAGGGGAAGACCGAACCACCTAAGGGAAATGATTTGGGTGAGGCTGAAACCTCAAGAAAAAGAGAGAATGAGTTGAAAAACAATTGTGAGGCTGAGAGTTCAAAAAAAGAGGAGAGTGAAAGAAAAACAGAGAGTGAAAAGAACAAAGAGAGTGAGAGGAAAAAAGAGAATGAGGCCAAAACATCAAAAGAAAGGTGGGACAAGTTTAGCAAGAGCCCAAGATGGGTCTAGTTTTAAAGATCATTTAAAACTTCCAGATGTGCCAAGAAGATCAAGGAGACAATGCAAGGATTGAAGCAATCCACTTGGGACAAGTTTAGCAAGAGCCAAACATCCAAGATGGGGCTTGAAGGATGAAGATCCAGTTTTAATTCAGTTGATTAGCTACGGAAGAGGGCAAAGACAAGACTTAAAGGCTTTGAGCTCTTGAAGGGTTTCAACTTATTTAATTCATTTAAAGAACTTATGTTATTAGTTTAGAATAATTGAGTTTATTATGGGAAGCACTTAAGGGGGCCTATGCAAGGGCATGTTGGGAAAGTTATTATTTTATTGAACTAGGGTTAGGGTTACTGTAGCCGAGTTACTGTAGTGCGGCACTGTAGCCGTGGCACTGTTCATCCAGGGGTACTTTTGGAAGATGGGGGTTTATTTTGGCTAGGGTTTCATTAAGGTTTTGCTTTAAATACTCTATGTAGCCTCATTCTAATCAGTTTTATGAAGTTTATGAAATTTGATGAATTTATTCATTGTGAGTTGAGTTTTACTCCTCTTGTTCTTAATTGAACTTTTGAACTTATCAAAGGTAAATCACAACCTTTGTGGCGTTCCTCCCTTGTAATCTGGGTTCTTGAGACGGGTTCTTCAACGGGTCTAGATTTTAATATAATCTAGGTTCTTGAAACGAGTTCTCATCGGGTCTAGGTTCTCCATCCATTGACTTGATTTTGGCTTTCTTGGGGAGTTTTCAAATTGACTGTGGGTTCAAGGGATTTCATTCCCGCGGGTTCCTATCATTTGGTATTCAGAGCAAGGTTTCCAATCAGGTCTGATTCTATCTTTTATTTCTTGCATATTTAATTCTAGGGCATCATTGTTCTAGGGTTGCCAAACAAAAAAAAAATAGAAACAAAAAGTAGGCTGCCGAAATTCTTAGAGTTTTGGGTTTGGCTGAAATTTGCATCACCTAGGGTTTCAAAATTCTAGGGTTTCCTGCAACTCTAAGTTTGTCAATTGCTTGGAGTGCCGTTCTATTTATTCTTTTCTATTTCATTGTCAATTCTTATGTGCTTGAATTCAATTGCTTGATTTTCACAATTGAGTATTGCTGTTTGTGATTGAATTGGAGAAAAGAAGCGAAAAGAAAATAAAGGAAAAGAAAAAAAAAATTCGAAAAAAAAAAAACAGAAAGAAGAAGACGAAAAGAGATGGTAGAATATTCAAAGTTGCTACATAGTTACAACAAAGAGAAAGAAAGTATTTGTTGATTGAGTTATTATCATCATAGGAGCTGAATACAACTTGCTAGTTGGTGTCTTGTTTAATAATTACTCTTTCTCTCGTATAAATTCCTCGAGTCTCGTGTCATTTTATTCATTCCTTGTTTCTTTGATCTAAATTACTGGTTGGAATAATACAAAGTTGTATTGTCTTGATTTAGTTCAACTAGTTCTTAAAGAACTTGAGTGGGAAAACTCTTGAGGTAAAAGGCAAGAGAGTGTGAGACTATGATCGGGAAAAAGACAATTAAGAGTGAAACACGAGTGGAGTGCCATTATTCGAGTGTAAATACGTAAATGAGTGTGTAAGGTTTTCCACTAACATTCTTTTGGGCAGCACATTACAATGTCTCATAGGAGTGACTCATCACCAAAAGGGAAGGCAGGTAACTCATCCCTTGTGTTGCAAGTCATGCAACAACAATTAGAGCGGTTGAACTTGGTGTTGGGTTCCGTGAGGGATAGTATGGATAATCAAGAAGCAGTGATTAGAAATCTGCAAGGTGAGAGAGAGATAGGAGGCGACGAGAGCCTAGTATTGAGAATGAGTATGAAAATGGAGAGTATGGTGAGGATGAGGAAAGCCTAACATCTGAAGTTGGACTGGATGGACATAGAGGAGTTAGGCGAGGAAGAAGACTTAGGGCAAACCCAGGGGGTCGAGATAGAGTAGATAAGAACCTTGGGAGCATCAAAATGAAAATACCATCATTCCAAGGTAGAACTGACCCTGAAGTTTATTTAGAGCGGGAGAAACGAATAGAGTTGGTGTTTGATTGTCATAATTACTCTGAGGAGAGGAAGGTGAAGTTGGCTGTAATTAAGTTCACTGATTATGCGATTATTTGGTGGGATCAATTAGTATCCAATAGGAGGAAGAATTTTGAGAGTCTTGTTGAAACATGGAGAGAGTTGAAAGCAATCATGAGGCGGAGATTTGTACCTAGCCACTACTATAGAGACCTCTACCAAAAACTACAAAGTCTTACACAGGAGTCTAGGAGTGTAGAGGATTACCATAAGGAGATGGAGGTGGCTATGATTCGGGTTAATGTAGTGGAGGATCAGGAGGCCACGATCACAAGATTTTTGAGTGGGTTGAATAGGGAGATAGCTAATGTAGTTGAGTTGCAACATTATAAGGAGGTAGGGGATATGGTGCACATGGCTATGAAGGTGGAGAGGCGGCTAAAAGGAAAGGGTACATCAAAGTATACTTTGGTTTCTAGTACTCCTTGGAAACCAAAGTGGGACAAAAATGATCAAGTTGTAACAAAGGGGAAGACCGAACCACCTAAGGGAAATGATTTGGGTGAGGCTGAAACCTCAAGAAAAAGAGAGAATGAGTTGAAAAACAATTGTGAGGCTGAGAGTTCAAAAAAAGAGGAGAGTGAAAGAAAAACAGAGAGTGAAAAGAACAAAGAGAGTGAGAGGAAAAAAGAGAATGAGGCCAAAACATCAAAAGAAAGGTGGGACAAGTTTAGCAAGAGCCCAAGATGGGTCTAGTTTTAAAGATCATTTAAAACTTCCAGATGTGCCAAGAAGATCAAGGAGACAATGCAAGGATTGAAGCAATCCACTTGGGACAAGTTTAGCAAGAGCCAAACATCCAAGATGGGGCTTGAAGGATGAAGATCCAGTTTTAATTCAGTTGATTAGCTACGGAAGAGGGCAAAGACAAGACTTAAAGGCTTTGAGCTCTTGAAGGGTTTCAACTTATTTAATTCATTTAAAGAACTTATGTTATTAGTTTAGAATAATTGAGTTTATTATGGGAAGCACTTAAGGGGGCCTATGCAAGGGCATGTTGGGAAAGTTATTATTTTATTGAACTAGGGTTAGGGTTACTGTAGCCGAGTTACTGTAGTGCGGCACTGTAGCCGTGGCACTGTTCATCCAGGGGTACTTTTGGAAGATGGGGGTTTATTTTGGCTAGGGTTTCATTAAGGTTTTGCTTTAAATACTCTATGTAGCCTCATTCTAATCAGTTTTATGAAGTTTATGAAATTTGATGAATTTATTCATTGTGAGTTGAGTTTTACTCCTCTTGTTCTTAATTGAACTTTTGAACTTATCAAAGGTAAATCACAACCTTTGTGGCGTTCCTCCCTTGTAATCTGGGTTCTTGAGACGGGTTCTTCAACGGGTCTAGATTTTAATATAATCTAGGTTCTTGAAACGAGTTCTCATCGGGTCTAGGTTCTCCATCCATTGACTTGATTTTGGCTTTCTTGGGGAGTTTTCAAATTGACTGTGGGTTCAAGGGATTTCATTCCCGCGGGTTCCTATCATTTGGTATTCAGAGCAAGGTTTCCAATCAGGTCTGATTCTATCTTTTATTTCTTGCATATTTAATTCTAGGGCATCATTGTTCTAGGGTTGCCAAACAAAAAAAAAATAGAAACAAAAAGTAGGCTGCCGAAATTCTTAGAGTTTTGGGTTTGGCTGAAATTTGCATCACCTAGGGTTTCAAAATTCTAGGGTTTCCTGCAACTCTAAGTTTGTCAATTGCTTGGAGTGCCGTTCTATTTATTCTTTTCTATTTCATTGTCAATTCTTATGTGCTTGAATTCAATTGCTTGATTTTCACAATTGAGTATTGCTGTTTGTGATTGAATTGGAGAAAAGAAGCGAAAAGAAAATAAAGGAAAAGAAAAAAAAAATTCGAAAAAAAAAAAACAGAAAGAAGAAGACGAAAAGAGATGGTAGAATATTCAAAGTTGCTACATAGTTACAACAAAGAGAAAGAAAGTATTTGTTGATTGAGTTATTATCATCATAGGAGCTGAATACAACTTGCTAGTTGGTGTCTTGTTTAATAATTACTCTTTCTCTCGTATAAATTCCTCGAGTCTCGTGTCATTTTATTCATTCCTTGTTTCTTTGATCTAAATTACTGGTTGGAATAATACAAAGTTGTATTGTCTTGATTTAGTTCAACTAGTTCTTAAAGAACTTGAGTGGGAAAACTCTTGAGGTAAAAGGCAAGAGAGTGTGAGACTATGATCGGGAAAAAGACAATTAAGAGTGAAACACGAGTGGAGTGCCATTATTCGAGTGTAAATACGTAAATGAGTGTGTAAGGTTTTCCACTAACATTCTTTTGGGCAGCACATTACAATGTCTCATAGGAGTGACTCATCACCAAAAGGGAAGGCAGGTAACTCATCCCTTGTGTTGCAAGTCATGCAACAACAATTAGAGCGGTTGAACTTGGTGTTGGGTTCCGTGAGGGATAGTATGGATAATCAAGAAGCAGTGATTAGAAATCTGCAAGGTGAGAGAGAGATAGGAGGCGACGAGAGCCTAGTATTGAGAATGAGTATGAAAATGGAGAGTATGGTGAGGATGAGGAAAGCCTAACATCTGAAGTTGGACTGGATGGACATAGAGGAGTTAGGCGAGGAAGAAGACTTAGGGCAAACCCAGGGGGTCGAGATAGAGTAGATAAGAACCTTGGGAGCATCAAAATGAAAATACCATCATTCCAAGGTAGAACTGACCCTGAAGTTTATTTAGAGCGGGAGAAACGAATAGAGTTGGTGTTTGATTGTCATAATTACTCTGAGGAGAGGAAGGTGAAGTTGGCTGTAATTAAGTTCACTGATTATGCGATTATTTGGTGGGATCAATTAGTATCCAATAGGAGGAAGAATTTTGAGAGTCTTGTTGAAACATGGAGAGAGTTGAAAGCAATCATGAGGCGGAGATTTGTACCTAGCCACTACTATAGAGACCTCTACCAAAAACTACAAAGTCTTACACAGGAGTCTAGGAGTGTAGAGGATTACCATAAGGAGATGGAGGTGGCTATGATTCGGGTTAATGTAGTGGAGGATCAGGAGGCCACGATCACAAGATTTTTGAGTGGGTTGAATAGGGAGATAGCTAATGTAGTTGAGTTGCAACATTATAAGGAGGTAGGGGATATGGTGCACATGGCTATGAAGGTGGAGAGGCGGCTAAAAGGAAAGGGTACATCAAAGTATACTTTGGTTTCTAGTACTCCTTGGAAACCAAAGTGGGACAAAAATGATCAAGTTGTAACAAAGGGGAAGACCGAACCACCTAAGGGAAATGATTTGGGTGAGGCTGAAACCTCAAGAAAAAGAGAGAATGAGTTGAAAAACAATTGTGAGGCTGAGAGTTCAAAAAAAGAGGAGAGTGAAAGAAAAACAGAGAGTGAAAAGAACAAAGAGAGTGAGAGGAAAAAAGAGAATGAGGCCAAAACATCAAAAGAAAGGTGGGACAAGTTTAGCAAGAGCCCAAGATGGGTCTAGTTTTAAAGATCATTTAAAACTTCCAGATGTGCCAAGAAGATCAAGGAGACAATGCAAGGATTGAAGCAATCCACTTGGGACAAGTTTAGCAAGAGCCAAACATCCAAGATGGGGCTTGAAGGATGAAGATCCAGTTTTAATTCAGTTGATTAGCTACGGAAGAGGGCAAAGACAAGACTTAAAGGCTTTGAGCTCTTGAAGGGTTTCAACTTATTTAATTCATTTAAAGAACTTATGTTATTAGTTTAGAATAATTGAGTTTATTATGGGAAGCACTTAAGGGGGCCTATGCAAGGGCATGTTGGGAAAGTTATTATTTTATTGAACTAGGGTTAGGGTTACTGTAGCCGAGTTACTGTAGTGCGGCACTGTAGCCGTGGCACTGTTCATCCAGGGGTACTTTTGGAAGATGGGGGTTTATTTTGGCTAGGGTTTCATTAAGGTTTTGCTTTAAATACTCTATGTAGCCTCATTCTAATCAGTTTTATGAAGTTTATGAAATTTGATGAATTTATTCATTGTGAGTTGAGTTTTACTCCTCTTGTTCTTAATTGAACTTTTGAACTTATCAAAGGTAAATCACAACCTTTGTGGCGTTCCTCCCTTGTAATCTGGGTTCTTGAGACGGGTTCTTCAACGGGTCTAGATTTTAATATAATCTAGGTTCTTGAAACGAGTTCTCATCGGGTCTAGGTTCTCCATCCATTGACTTGATTTTGGCTTTCTTGGGGAGTTTTCAAATTGACTGTGGGTTCAAGGGATTTCATTCCCGCGGGTTCCTATCATTTGGTATTCAGAGCAAGGTTTCCAATCAGGTCTGATTCTATCTTTTATTTCTTGCATATTTAATTCTAGGGCATCATTGTTCTAGGGTTGCCAAACAAAAAAAAAATAGAAACAAAAAGTAGGCTGCCGAAATTCTTAGAGTTTTGGGTTTGGCTGAAATTTGCATCACCTAGGGTTTCAAAATTCTAGGGTTTCCTGCAACTCTAAGTTTGTCAATTGCTTGGAGTGCCGTTCTATTTATTCTTTTCTATTTCATTGTCAATTCTTATGTGCTTGAATTCAATTGCTTGATTTTCACAATTGAGTATTGCTGTTTGTGATTGAATTGGAGAAAAGAAGCGAAAAGAAAATAAAGGAAAAGAAAAAAAAAATTCGAAAAAAAAAAAACAGAAAGAAGAAGACGAAAAGAGATGGTAGAATATTCAAAGTTGCTACATAGTTACAACAAAGAGAAAGAAAGTATTTGTTGATTGAGTTATTATCATCATAGGAGCTGAATACAACTTGCTAGTTGGTGTCTTGTTTAATAATTACTCTTTCTCTCGTATAAATTCCTCGAGTCTCGTGTCATTTTATTCATTCCTTGTTTCTTTGATCTAAATTACTGGTTGGAATAATACAAAGTTGTATTGTCTTGATTTAGTTCAACTAGTTCTTAAAGAACTTGAGTGGGAAAACTCTTGAGGTAAAAGGCAAGAGAGTGTGAGACTATGATCGGGAAAAAGACAATTAAGAGTGAAACACGAGTGGAGTGCCATTATTCGAGTGTAAATACGTAAATGAGTGTGTAAGGTTTTCCACTAACATTCTTTTGGGCAGCACATTACAATGTCTCATAGGAGTGACTCATCACCAAAAGGGAAGGCAGGTAACTCATCCCTTGTGTTGCAAGTCATGCAACAACAATTAGAGCGGTTGAACTTGGTGTTGGGTTCCGTGAGGGATAGTATGGATAATCAAGAAGCAGTGATTAGAAATCTGCAAGGTGAGAGAGAGATAGGAGGCGACGAGAGCCTAGTATTGAGAATGAGTATGAAAATGGAGAGTATGGTGAGGATGAGGAAAGCCTAACATCTGAAGTTGGACTGGATGGACATAGAGGAGTTAGGCGAGGAAGAAGACTTAGGGCAAACCCAGGGGGTCGAGATAGAGTAGATAAGAACCTTGGGAGCATCAAAATGAAAATACCATCATTCCAAGGTAGAACTGACCCTGAAGTTTATTTAGAGCGGGAGAAACGAATAGAGTTGGTGTTTGATTGTCATAATTACTCTGAGGAGAGGAAGGTGAAGTTGGCTGTAATTAAGTTCACTGATTATGCGATTATTTGGTGGGATCAATTAGTATCCAATAGGAGGAAGAATTTTGAGAGTCTTGTTGAAACATGGAGAGAGTTGAAAGCAATCATGAGGCGGAGATTTGTACCTAGCCACTACTATAGAGACCTCTACCAAAAACTACAAAGTCTTACACAGGAGTCTAGGAGTGTAGAGGATTACCATAAGGAGATGGAGGTGGCTATGATTCGGGTTAATGTAGTGGAGGATCAGGAGGCCACGATCACAAGATTTTTGAGTGGGTTGAATAGGGAGATAGCTAATGTAGTTGAGTTGCAACATTATAAGGAGGTAGGGGATATGGTGCACATGGCTATGAAGGTGGAGAGGCGGCTAAAAGGAAAGGGTACATCAAAGTATACTTTGGTTTCTAGTACTCCTTGGAAACCAAAGTGGGACAAAAATGATCAAGTTGTAACAAAGGGGAAGACCGAACCACCTAAGGGAAATGATTTGGGTGAGGCTGAAACCTCAAGAAAAAGAGAGAATGAGTTGAAAAACAATTGTGAGGCTGAGAGTTCAAAAAAAGAGGAGAGTGAAAGAAAAACAGAGAGTGAAAAGAACAAAGAGAGTGAGAGGAAAAAAGAGAATGAGGCCAAAACATCAAAAGAAAGGTGGGACAAGTTTAGCAAGAGCCCAAGATGGGTCTAGTTTTAAAGATCATTTAAAACTTCCAGATGTGCCAAGAAGATCAAGGAGACAATGCAAGGATTGAAGCAATCCACTTGGGACAAGTTTAGCAAGAGCCAAACATCCAAGATGGGGCTTGAAGGATGAAGATCCAGTTTTAATTCAGTTGATTAGCTACGGAAGAGGGCAAAGACAAGACTTAAAGGCTTTGAGCTCTTGAAGGGTTTCAACTTATTTAATTCATTTAAAGAACTTATGTTATTAGTTTAGAATAATTGAGTTTATTATGGGAAGCACTTAAGGGGGCCTATGCAAGGGCATGTTGGGAAAGTTATTATTTTATTGAACTAGGGTTAGGGTTACTGTAGCCGAGTTACTGTAGTGCGGCACTGTAGCCGTGGCACTGTTCATCCAGGGGTACTTTTGGAAGATGGGGGTTTATTTTGGCTAGGGTTTCATTAAGGTTTTGCTTTAAATACTCTATGTAGCCTCATTCTAATCAGTTTTATGAAGTTTATGAAATTTGATGAATTTATTCATTGTGAGTTGAGTTTTACTCCTCTTGTTCTTAATTGAACTTTTGAACTTATCAAAGGTAAATCACAACCTTTGTGGCGTTCCTCCCTTGTAATCTGGGTTCTTGAGACGGGTTCTTCAACGGGTCTAGATTTTAATATAATCTAGGTTCTTGAAACGAGTTCTCATCGGGTCTAGGTTCTCCATCCATTGACTTGATTTTGGCTTTCTTGGGGAGTTTTCAAATTGACTGTGGGTTCAAGGGATTTCATTCCCGCGGGTTCCTATCATTTGGTATTCAGAGCAAGGTTTCCAATCAGGTCTGATTCTATCTTTTATTTCTTGCATATTTAATTCTAGGGCATCATTGTTCTAGGGTTGCCAAACAAAAAAAAAATAGAAACAAAAAGTAGGCTGCCGAAATTCTTAGAGTTTTGGGTTTGGCTGAAATTTGCATCACCTAGGGTTTCAAAATTCTAGGGTTTCCTGCAACTCTAAGTTTGTCAATTGCTTGGAGTGCCGTTCTATTTATTCTTTTCTATTTCATTGTCAATTCTTATGTGCTTGAATTCAATTGCTTGATTTTCACAATTGAGTATTGCTGTTTGTGATTGAATTGGAGAAAAGAAGCGAAAAGAAAATAAAGGAAAAGAAAAAAAAAATTCGAAAAAAAAAAAACAGAAAGAAGAAGACGAAAAGAGATGGTAGAATATTCAAAGTTGCTACATAGTTACAACAAAGAGAAAGAAAGTATTTGTTGATTGAGTTATTATCATCATAGGAGCTGAATACAACTTGCTAGTTGGTGTCTTGTTTAATAATTACTCTTTCTCTCGTATAAATTCCTCGAGTCTCGTGTCATTTTATTCATTCCTTGTTTCTTTGATCTAAATTACTGGTTGGAATAATACAAAGTTGTATTGTCTTGATTTAGTTCAACTAGTTCTTAAAGAACTTGAGTGGGAAAACTCTTGAGGTAAAAGGCAAGAGAGTGTGAGACTATGATCGGGAAAAAGACAATTAAGAGTGAAACACGAGTGGAGTGCCATTATTCGAGTGTAAATACGTAAATGAGTGTGTAAGGTTTTCCACTAACATTCTTTTGGGCAGCACATTACAATGTCTCATAGGAGTGACTCATCACCAAAAGGGAAGGCAGGTAACTCATCCCTTGTGTTGCAAGTCATGCAACAACAATTAGAGCGGTTGAACTTGGTGTTGGGTTCCGTGAGGGATAGTATGGATAATCAAGAAGCAGTGATTAGAAATCTGCAAGGTGAGAGAGAGATAGGAGGCGACGAGAGCCTAGTATTGAGAATGAGTATGAAAATGGAGAGTATGGTGAGGATGAGGAAAGCCTAACATCTGAAGTTGGACTGGATGGACATAGAGGAGTTAGGCGAGGAAGAAGACTTAGGGCAAACCCAGGGGGTCGAGATAGAGTAGATAAGAACCTTGGGAGCATCAAAATGAAAATACCATCATTCCAAGGTAGAACTGACCCTGAAGTTTATTTAGAGCGGGAGAAACGAATAGAGTTGGTGTTTGATTGTCATAATTACTCTGAGGAGAGGAAGGTGAAGTTGGCTGTAATTAAGTTCACTGATTATGCGATTATTTGGTGGGATCAATTAGTATCCAATAGGAGGAAGAATTTTGAGAGTCTTGTTGAAACATGGAGAGAGTTGAAAGCAATCATGAGGCGGAGATTTGTACCTAGCCACTACTATAGAGACCTCTACCAAAAACTACAAAGTCTTACACAGGAGTCTAGGAGTGTAGAGGATTACCATAAGGAGATGGAGGTGGCTATGATTCGGGTTAATGTAGTGGAGGATCAGGAGGCCACGATCACAAGATTTTTGAGTGGGTTGAATAGGGAGATAGCTAATGTAGTTGAGTTGCAACATTATAAGGAGGTAGGGGATATGGTGCACATGGCTATGAAGGTGGAGAGGCGGCTAAAAGGAAAGGGTACATCAAAGTATACTTTGGTTTCTAGTACTCCTTGGAAACCAAAGTGGGACAAAAATGATCAAGTTGTAACAAAGGGGAAGACCGAACCACCTAAGGGAAATGATTTGGGTGAGGCTGAAACCTCAAGAAAAAGAGAGAATGAGTTGAAAAACAATTGTGAGGCTGAGAGTTCAAAAAAAGAGGAGAGTGAAAGAAAAACAGAGAGTGAAAAGAACAAAGAGAGTGAGAGGAAAAAAGAGAATGAGGCCAAAACATCAAAAGAAAGGTGGGACAAGTTTAGCAAGAGCCCAAGATGGGTCTAGTTTTAAAGATCATTTAAAACTTCCAGATGTGCCAAGAAGATCAAGGAGACAATGCAAGGATTGAAGCAATCCACTTGGGACAAGTTTAGCAAGAGCCAAACATCCAAGATGGGGCTTGAAGGATGAAGATCCAGTTTTAATTCAGTTGATTAGCTACGGAAGAGGGCAAAGACAAGACTTAAAGGCTTTGAGCTCTTGAAGGGTTTCAACTTATTTAATTCATTTAAAGAACTTATGTTATTAGTTTAGAATAATTGAGTTTATTATGGGAAGCACTTAAGGGGGCCTATGCAAGGGCATGTTGGGAAAGTTATTATTTTATTGAACTAGGGTTAGGGTTACTGTAGCCGAGTTACTGTAGTGCGGCACTGTAGCCGTGGCACTGTTCATCCAGGGGTACTTTTGGAAGATGGGGGTTTATTTTGGCTAGGGTTTCATTAAGGTTTTGCTTTAAATACTCTATGTAGCCTCATTCTAATCAGTTTTATGAAGTTTATGAAATTTGATGAATTTATTCATTGTGAGTTGAGTTTTACTCCTCTTGTTCTTAATTGAACTTTTGAACTTATCAAAGGTAAATCACAACCTTTGTGGCGTTCCTCCCTTGTAATCTGGGTTCTTGAGACGGGTTCTTCAACGGGTCTAGATTTTAATATAATCTAGGTTCTTGAAACGAGTTCTCATCGGGTCTAGGTTCTCCATCCATTGACTTGATTTTGGCTTTCTTGGGGAGTTTTCAAATTGACTGTGGGTTCAAGGGATTTCATTCCCGCGGGTTCCTATCATTTGGTATTCAGAGCAAGGTTTCCAATCAGGTCTGATTCTATCTTTTATTTCTTGCATATTTAATTCTAGGGCATCATTGTTCTAGGGTTGCCAAACAAAAAAAAAATAGAAACAAAAAGTAGGCTGCCGAAATTCTTAGAGTTTTGGGTTTGGCTGAAATTTGCATCACCTAGGGTTTCAAAATTCTAGGGTTTCCTGCAACTCTAAGTTTGTCAATTGCTTGGAGTGCCGTTCTATTTATTCTTTTCTATTTCATTGTCAATTCTTATGTGCTTGAATTCAATTGCTTGATTTTCACAATTGAGTATTGCTGTTTGTGATTGAATTGGAGAAAAGAAGCGAAAAGAAAATAAAGGAAAAGAAAAAAAAAATTCGAAAAAAAAAAAAACAGAAAGAAGAAGACGAAAAGAGATGGTAGAATATTCAAAGTTGCTACATAGTTACAACAAAGAGAAAGAAAGTATTTGTTGATTGAGTTATTATCATCATAGGAGCTGAATACAACTTGCTAGTTGGTGTCTTGTTTAATAATTACTCTTTCTCTCGTATAAATTCCTCGAGTCTCGTGTCATTTTATTCATTCCTTGTTTCTTTGATCTAAATTACTGGTTGGAATAATACAAAGTTGTATTGTCTTGATTTAGTTCAACTAGTTCTTAAAGAACTTGAGTGGGAAAACTCTTGAGGTAAAAGGCAAGAGAGTGTGAGACTATGATCGGGAAAAAGACAATTAAGAGTGAAACACGAGTGGAGTGCCATTATTCGAGTGTAAATACGTAAATGAGTGTGTAAGGTTTTCCACTAACATTCTTTTGGGCAGCACATTACAATGTCTCATAGGAGTGACTCATCACCAAAAGGGAAGGCAGGTAACTCATCCCTTGTGTTGCAAGTCATGCAACAACAATTAGAGCGGTTGAACTTGGTGTTGGGTTCCGTGAGGGATAGTATGGATAATCAAGAAGCAGTGATTAGAAATCTGCAAGGTGAGAGAGAGATAGGAGGCGACGAGAGCCTAGTATTGAGAATGAGTATGAAAATGGAGAGTATGGTGAGGATGAGGAAAGCCTAACATCTGAAGTTGGACTGGATGGACATAGAGGAGTTAGGCGAGGAAGAAGACTTAGGGCAAACCCAGGGGGTCGAGATAGAGTAGATAAGAACCTTGGGAGCATCAAAATGAAAATACCATCATTCCAAGGTAGAACTGACCCTGAAGTTTATTTAGAGCGGGAGAAACGAATAGAGTTGGTGTTTGATTGTCATAATTACTCTGAGGAGAGGAAGGTGAAGTTGGCTGTAATTAAGTTCACTGATTATGCGATTATTTGGTGGGATCAATTAGTATCCAATAGGAGGAAGAATTTTGAGAGTCTTGTTGAAACATGGAGAGAGTTGAAAGCAATCATGAGGCGGAGATTTGTACCTAGCCACTACTATAGAGACCTCTACCAAAAACTACAAAGTCTTACACAGGAGTCTAGGAGTGTAGAGGATTACCATAAGGAGATGGAGGTGGCTATGATTCGGGTTAATGTAGTGGAGGATCAGGAGGCCACGATCACAAGATTTTTGAGTGGGTTGAATAGGGAGATAGCTAATGTAGTTGAGTTGCAACATTATAAGGAGGTAGGGGATATGGTGCACATGGCTATGAAGGTGGAGAGGCGGCTAAAAGGAAAGGGTACATCAAAGTATACTTTGGTTTCTAGTACTCCTTGGAAACCAAAGTGGGACAAAAATGATCAAGTTGTAACAAAGGGGAAGACCGAACCACCTAAGGGAAATGATTTGGGTGAGGCTGAAACCTCAAGAAAAAGAGAGAATGAGTTGAAAAACAATTGTGAGGCTGAGAGTTCAAAAAAAGAGGAGAGTGAAAGAAAAACAGAGAGTGAAAAGAACAAAGAGAGTGAGAGGAAAAAAGAGAATGAGGCCAAAACATCAAAAGAAAGGTGGGACAAGTTTAGCAAGAGCCCAAGATGGGTCTAGTTTTAAAGATCATTTAAAACTTCCAGATGTGCCAAGAAGATCAAGGAGACAATGCAAGGATTGAAGCAATCCACTTGGGACAAGTTTAGCAAGAGCCAAACATCCAAGATGGGGCTTGAAGGATGAAGATCCAGTTTTAATTCAGTTGATTAGCTACGGAAGAGGGCAAAGACAAGACTTAAAGGCTTTGAGCTCTTGAAGGGTTTCAACTTATTTAATTCATTTAAAGAACTTATGTTATTAGTTTAGAATAATTGAGTTTATTATGGGAAGCACTTAAGGGGGCCTATGCAAGGGCATGTTGGGAAAGTTATTATTTTATTGAACTAGGGTTAGGGTTACTGTAGCCGAGTTACTGTAGTGCGGCACTGTAGCCGTGGCACTGTTCATCCAGGGGTACTTTTGGAAGATGGGGGTTTATTTTGGCTAGGGTTTCATTAAGGTTTTGCTTTAAATACTCTATGTAGCCTCATTCTAATCAGTTTTATGAAGTTTATGAAATTTGATGAATTTATTCATTGTGAGTTGAGTTTTACTCCTCTTGTTCTTAATTGAACTTTTGAACTTATCAAAGGTAAATCACAACCTTTGTGGCGTTCCTCCCTTGTAATCTGGGTTCTTGAGACGGGTTCTTCAACGGGTCTAGATTTTAATATAATCTAGGTTCTTGAAACGAGTTCTCATCGGGTCTAGGTTCTCCATCCATTGACTTGATTTTGGCTTTCTTGGGGAGTTTTCAAATTGACTGTGGGTTCAAGGGATTTCATTCCCGCGGGTTCCTATCATTTGGTATTCAGAGCAAGGTTTCCAATCAGGTCTGATTCTATCTTTTATTTCTTGCATATTTAATTCTAGGGCATCATTGTTCTAGGGTTGCCAAACAAAAAAAAAATAGAAACAAAAAGTAGGCTGCCGAAATTCTTAGAGTTTTGGGTTTGGCTGAAATTTGCATCACCTAGGGTTTCAAAATTCTAGGGTTTCCTGCAACTCTAAGTTTGTCAATTGCTTGGAGTGCCGTTCTATTTATTCTTTTCTATTTCATTGTCAATTCTTATGTGCTTGAATTCAATTGCTTGATTTTCACAATTGAGTATTGCTGTTTGTGATTGAATTGGAGAAAAGAAGCGAAAAGAAAATAAAGGAAAAGAAAAAAAAAATTCGAAAAAAAAAAAAACAGAAAGAAGAAGACGAAAAGAGATGGTAGAATATTCAAAGTTGCTACATAGTTACAACAAAGAGAAAGAAAGTATTTGTTGATTGAGTTATTATCATCATAGGAGCTGAATACAACTTGCTAGTTGGTGTCTTGTTTAATAATTACTCTTTCTCTCGTATAAATTCCTCGAGTCTCGTGTCATTTTATTCATTCCTTGTTTCTTTGATCTAAATTACTGGTTGGAATAATACAAAGTTGTATTGTCTTGATTTAGTTCAACTAGTTCTTAAAGAACTTGAGTGGGAAAACTCTTGAGGTAAAAGGCAAGAGAGTGTGAGACTATGATCGGGAAAAAGACAATTAAGAGTGAAACACGAGTGGAGTGCCATTATTCGAGTGTAAATACGTAAATGAGTGTGTAAGGTTTTCCACTAACATTCTTTTGGGCAGCACATTACAATGTCTCATAGGAGTGACTCATCACCAAAAGGGAAGGCAGGTAACTCATCCCTTGTGTTGCAAGTCATGCAACAACAATTAGAGCGGTTGAACTTGGTGTTGGGTTCCGTGAGGGATAGTATGGATAATCAAGAAGCAGTGATTAGAAATCTGCAAGGTGAGAGAGAGATAGGAGGCGACGAGAGCCTAGTATTGAGAATGAGTATGAAAATGGAGAGTATGGTGAGGATGAGGAAAGCCTAACATCTGAAGTTGGACTGGATGGACATAGAGGAGTTAGGCGAGGAAGAAGACTTAGGGCAAACCCAGGGGGTCGAGATAGAGTAGATAAGAACCTTGGGAGCATCAAAATGAAAATACCATCATTCCAAGGTAGAACTGACCCTGAAGTTTATTTAGAGCGGGAGAAACGAATAGAGTTGGTGTTTGATTGTCATAATTACTCTGAGGAGAGGAAGGTGAAGTTGGCTGTAATTAAGTTCACTGATTATGCGATTATTTGGTGGGATCAATTAGTATCCAATAGGAGGAAGAATTTTGAGAGTCTTGTTGAAACATGGAGAGAGTTGAAAGCAATCATGAGGCGGAGATTTGTACCTAGCCACTACTATAGAGACCTCTACCAAAAACTACAAAGTCTTACACAGGAGTCTAGGAGTGTAGAGGATTACCATAAGGAGATGGAGGTGGCTATGATTCGGGTTAATGTAGTGGAGGATCAGGAGGCCACGATCACAAGATTTTTGAGTGGGTTGAATAGGGAGATAGCTAATGTAGTTGAGTTGCAACATTATAAGGAGGTAGGGGATATGGTGCACATGGCTATGAAGGTGGAGAGGCGGCTAAAAGGAAAGGGTACATCAAAGTATACTTTGGTTTCTAGTACTCCTTGGAAACCAAAGTGGGACAAAAATGATCAAGTTGTAACAAAGGGGAAGACCGAACCACCTAAGGGAAATGATTTGGGTGAGGCTGAAACCTCAAGAAAAAGAGAGAATGAGTTGAAAAACAATTGTGAGGCTGAGAGTTCAAAAAAAGAGGAGAGTGAAAGAAAAACAGAGAGTGAAAAGAACAAAGAGAGTGAGAGGAAAAAAGAGAATGAGGCCAAAACATCAAAAGAAAGGTGGGACAAGTTTAGCAAGAGCCCAAGATGGGTCTAGTTTTAAAGATCATTTAAAACTTCCAGATGTGCCAAGAAGATCAAGGAGACAATGCAAGGATTGAAGCAATCCACTTGGGACAAGTTTAGCAAGAGCCAAACATCCAAGATGGGGCTTGAAGGATGAAGATCCAGTTTTAATTCAGTTGATTAGCTACGGAAGAGGGCAAAGACAAGACTTAAAGGCTTTGAGCTCTTGAAGGGTTTCAACTTATTTAATTCATTTAAAGAACTTATGTTATTAGTTTAGAATAATTGAGTTTATTATGGGAAGCACTTAAGGGGGCCTATGCAAGGGCATGTTGGGAAAGTTATTATTTTATTGAACTAGGGTTAGGGTTACTGTAGCCGAGTTACTGTAGTGCGGCACTGTAGCCGTGGCACTGTTCATCCAGGGGTACTTTTGGAAGATGGGGGTTTATTTTGGCTAGGGTTTCATTAAGGTTTTGCTTTAAATACTCTATGTAGCCTCATTCTAATCAGTTTTATGAAGTTTATGAAATTTGATGAATTTATTCATTGTGAGTTGAGTTTTACTCCTCTTGTTCTTAATTGAACTTTTGAACTTATCAAAGGTAAATCACAACCTTTGTGGCGTTCCTCCCTTGTAATCTGGGTTCTTGAGACGGGTTCTTCAACGGGTCTAGATTTTAATATAATCTAGGTTCTTGAAACGAGTTCTCATCGGGTCTAGGTTCTCCATCCATTGACTTGATTTTGGCTTTCTTGGGGAGTTTTCAAATTGACTGTGGGTTCAAGGGATTTCATTCCCGCGGGTTCCTATCATTTGGTATTCAGAGCAAGGTTTCCAATCAGGTCTGATTCTATCTTTTATTTCTTGCATATTTAATTCTAGGGCATCATTGTTCTAGGGTTGCCAAACAAAAAAAAAATAGAAACAAAAAGTAGGCTGCCGAAATTCTTAGAGTTTTGGGTTTGGCTGAAATTTGCATCACCTAGGGTTTCAAAATTCTAGGGTTTCCTGCAACTCTAAGTTTGTCAATTGCTTGGAGTGCCGTTCTATTTATTCTTTTCTATTTCATTGTCAATTCTTATGTGCTTGAATTCAATTGCTTGATTTTCACAATTGAGTATTGCTGTTTGTGATTGAATTGGAGAAAAGAAGCGAAAAGAAAATAAAGGAAAAGAAAAAAAAAATTCGAAAAAAAAAAAACAGAAAGAAGAAGACGAAAAGAGATGGTAGAATATTCAAAGTTGCTACATAGTTACAACAAAGAGAAAGAAAGTATTTGTTGATTGAGTTATTATCATCATAGGAGCTGAATACAACTTGCTAGTTGGTGTCTTGTTTAATAATTACTCTTTCTCTCGTATAAATTCCTCGAGTCTCGTGTCATTTTATTCATTCCTTGTTTCTTTGATCTAAATTACTGGTTGGAATAATACAAAGTTGTATTGTCTTGATTTAGTTCAACTAGTTCTTAAAGAACTTGAGTGGGAAAACTCTTGAGGTAAAAGGCAAGAGAGTGTGAGACTATGATCGGGAAAAAGACAATTAAGAGTGAAACACGAGTGGAGTGCCATTATTCGAGTGTAAATACGTAAATGAGTGTGTAAGGTTTTCCACTAACATTCTTTTGGGCAGCACATTACAATGTCTCATAGGAGTGACTCATCACCAAAAGGGAAGGCAGGTAACTCATCCCTTGTGTTGCAAGTCATGCAACAACAATTAGAGCGGTTGAACTTGGTGTTGGGTTCCGTGAGGGATAGTATGGATAATCAAGAAGCAGTGATTAGAAATCTGCAAGGTGAGAGAGAGATAGGAGGCGACGAGAGCCTAGTATTGAGAATGAGTATGAAAATGGAGAGTATGGTGAGGATGAGGAAAGCCTAACATCTGAAGTTGGACTGGATGGACATAGAGGAGTTAGGCGAGGAAGAAGACTTAGGGCAAACCCAGGGGGTCGAGATAGAGTAGATAAGAACCTTGGGAGCATCAAAATGAAAATACCATCATTCCAAGGTAGAACTGACCCTGAAGTTTATTTAGAGCGGGAGAAACGAATAGAGTTGGTGTTTGATTGTCATAATTACTCTGAGGAGAGGAAGGTGAAGTTGGCTGTAATTAAGTTCACTGATTATGCGATTATTTGGTGGGATCAATTAGTATCCAATAGGAGGAAGAATTTTGAGAGTCTTGTTGAAACATGGAGAGAGTTGAAAGCAATCATGAGGCGGAGATTTGTACCTAGCCACTACTATAGAGACCTCTACCAAAAACTACAAAGTCTTACACAGGAGTCTAGGAGTGTAGAGGATTACCATAAGGAGATGGAGGTGGCTATGATTCGGGTTAATGTAGTGGAGGATCAGGAGGCCACGATCACAAGATTTTTGAGTGGGTTGAATAGGGAGATAGCTAATGTAGTTGAGTTGCAACATTATAAGGAGGTAGGGGATATGGTGCACATGGCTATGAAGGTGGAGAGGCGGCTAAAAGGAAAGGGTACATCAAAGTATACTTTGGTTTCTAGTACTCCTTGGAAACCAAAGTGGGACAAAAATGATCAAGTTGTAACAAAGGGGAAGACCGAACCACCTAAGGGAAATGATTTGGGTGAGGCTGAAACCTCAAGAAAAAGAGAGAATGAGTTGAAAAACAATTGTGAGGCTGAGAGTTCAAAAAAAGAGGAGAGTGAAAGAAAAACAGAGAGTGAAAAGAACAAAGAGAGTGAGAGGAAAAAAGAGAATGAGGCCAAAACATCAAAAGAAAGGTGGGACAAGTTTAGCAAGAGCCCAAGATGGGTCTAGTTTTAAAGATCATTTAAAACTTCCAGATGTGCCAAGAAGATCAAGGAGACAATGCAAGGATTGAAGCAATCCACTTGGGACAAGTTTAGCAAGAGCCAAACATCCAAGATGGGGCTTGAAGGATGAAGATCCAGTTTTAATTCAGTTGATTAGCTACGGAAGAGGGCAAAGACAAGACTTAAAGGCTTTGAGCTCTTGAAGGGTTTCAACTTATTTAATTCATTTAAAGAACTTATGTTATTAGTTTAGAATAATTGAGTTTATTATGGGAAGCACTTAAGGGGGCCTATGCAAGGGCATGTTGGGAAAGTTATTATTTTATTGAACTAGGGTTAGGGTTACTGTAGCCGAGTTACTGTAGTGCGGCACTGTAGCCGTGGCACTGTTCATCCAGGGGTACTTTTGGAAGATGGGGGTTTATTTTGGCTAGGGTTTCATTAAGGTTTTGCTTTAAATACTCTATGTAGCCTCATTCTAATCAGTTTTATGAAGTTTATGAAATTTGATGAATTTATTCATTGTGAGTTGAGTTTTACTCCTCTTGTTCTTAATTGAACTTTTGAACTTATCAAAGGTAAATCACAACCTTTGTGGCGTTCCTCCCTTGTAATCTGGGTTCTTGAGACGGGTTCTTCAACGGGTCTAGATTTTAATATAATCTAGGTTCTTGAAACGAGTTCTCATCGGGTCTAGGTTCTCCATCCATTGACTTGATTTTGGCTTTCTTGGGGAGTTTTCAAATTGACTGTGGGTTCAAGGGATTTCATTCCCGCGGGTTCCTATCATTTGGTATTCAGAGCAAGGTTTCCAATCAGGTCTGATTCTATCTTTTATTTCTTGCATATTTAATTCTAGGGCATCATTGTTCTAGGGTTGCCAAACAAAAAAAAAATAGAAACAAAAAGTAGGCTGCCGAAATTCTTAGAGTTTTGGGTTTGGCTGAAATTTGCATCACCTAGGGTTTCAAAATTCTAGGGTTTCCTGCAACTCTAAGTTTGTCAATTGCTTGGAGTGCCGTTCTATTTATTCTTTTCTATTTCATTGTCAATTCTTATGTGCTTGAATTCAATTGCTTGATTTTCACAATTGAGTATTGCTGTTTGTGATTGAATTGGAGAAAAGAAGCGAAAAGAAAATAAAGGAAAAGAAAAAAAAAATTCGAAAAAAAAAAAACAGAAAGAAGAAGACGAAAAGAGATGGTAGAATATTCAAAGTTGCTACATAGTTACAACAAAGAGAAAGAAAGTATTTGTTGATTGAGTTATTATCATCATAGGAGCTGAATACAACTTGCTAGTTGGTGTCTTGTTTAATAATTACTCTTTCTCTCGTATAAATTCCTCGAGTCTCGTGTCATTTTATTCATTCCTTGTTTCTTTGATCTAAATTACTGGTTGGAATAATACAAAGTTGTATTGTCTTGATTTAGTTCAACTAGTTCTTAAAGAACTTGAGTGGGAAAACTCTTGAGGTAAAAGGCAAGAGAGTGTGAGACTATGATCGGGAAAAAGACAATTAAGAGTGAAACACGAGTGGAGTGCCATTATTCGAGTGTAAATACGTAAATGAGTGTGTAAGGTTTTCCACTAACATTCTTTTGGGCAGCACATTACAATGTCTCATAGGAGTGACTCATCACCAAAAGGGAAGGCAGGTAACTCATCCCTTGTGTTGCAAGTCATGCAACAACAATTAGAGCGGTTGAACTTGGTGTTGGGTTCCGTGAGGGATAGTATGGATAATCAAGAAGCAGTGATTAGAAATCTGCAAGGTGAGAGAGAGATAGGAGGCGACGAGAGCCTAGTATTGAGAATGAGTATGAAAATGGAGAGTATGGTGAGGATGAGGAAAGCCTAACATCTGAAGTTGGACTGGATGGACATAGAGGAGTTAGGCGAGGAAGAAGACTTAGGGCAAACCCAGGGGGTCGAGATAGAGTAGATAAGAACCTTGGGAGCATCAAAATGAAAATACCATCATTCCAAGGTAGAACTGACCCTGAAGTTTATTTAGAGCGGGAGAAACGAATAGAGTTGGTGTTTGATTGTCATAATTACTCTGAGGAGAGGAAGGTGAAGTTGGCTGTAATTAAGTTCACTGATTATGCGATTATTTGGTGGGATCAATTAGTATCCAATAGGAGGAAGAATTTTGAGAGTCTTGTTGAAACATGGAGAGAGTTGAAAGCAATCATGAGGCGGAGATTTGTACCTAGCCACTACTATAGAGACCTCTACCAAAAACTACAAAGTCTTACACAGGAGTCTAGGAGTGTAGAGGATTACCATAAGGAGATGGAGGTGGCTATGATTCGGGTTAATGTAGTGGAGGATCAGGAGGCCACGATCACAAGATTTTTGAGTGGGTTGAATAGGGAGATAGCTAATGTAGTTGAGTTGCAACATTATAAGGAGGTAGGGGATATGGTGCACATGGCTATGAAGGTGGAGAGGCGGCTAAAAGGAAAGGGTACATCAAAGTATACTTTGGTTTCTAGTACTCCTTGGAAACCAAAGTGGGACAAAAATGATCAAGTTGTAACAAAGGGGAAGACCGAACCACCTAAGGGAAATGATTTGGGTGAGGCTGAAACCTCAAGAAAAAGAGAGAATGAGTTGAAAAACAATTGTGAGGCTGAGAGTTCAAAAAAAGAGGAGAGTGAAAGAAAAACAGAGAGTGAAAAGAACAAAGAGAGTGAGAGGAAAAAAGAGAATGAGGCCAAAACATCAAAAGAAAGGTGGGACAAGTTTAGCAAGAGCCCAAGATGGGTCTAGTTTTAAAGATCATTTAAAACTTCCAGATGTGCCAAGAAGATCAAGGAGACAATGCAAGGATTGAAGCAATCCACTTGGGACAAGTTTAGCAAGAGCCAAACATCCAAGATGGGGCTTGAAGGATGAAGATCCAGTTTTAATTCAGTTGATTAGCTACGGAAGAGGGCAAAGACAAGACTTAAAGGCTTTGAGCTCTTGAAGGGTTTCAACTTATTTAATTCATTTAAAGAACTTATGTTATTAGTTTAGAATAATTGAGTTTATTATGGGAAGCACTTAAGGGGGCCTATGCAAGGGCATGTTGGGAAAGTTATTATTTTATTGAACTAGGGTTAGGGTTACTGTAGCCGAGTTACTGTAGTGCGGCACTGTAGCCGTGGCACTGTTCATCCAGGGGTACTTTTGGAAGATGGGGGTTTATTTTGGCTAGGGTTTCATTAAGGTTTTGCTTTAAATACTCTATGTAGCCTCATTCTAATCAGTTTTATGAAGTTTATGAAATTTGATGAATTTATTCATTGTGAGTTGAGTTTTACTCCTCTTGTTCTTAATTGAACTTTTGAACTTATCAAAGGTAAATCACAACCTTTGTGGCGTTCCTCCCTTGTAATCTGGGTTCTTGAGACGGGTTCTTCAACGGGTCTAGATTTTAATATAATCTAGGTTCTTGAAACGAGTTCTCATCGGGTCTAGGTTCTCCATCCATTGACTTGATTTTGGCTTTCTTGGGGAGTTTTCAAATTGACTGTGGGTTCAAGGGATTTCATTCCCGCGGGTTCCTATCATTTGGTATTCAGAGCAAGGTTTCCAATCAGGTCTGATTCTATCTTTTATTTCTTGCATATTTAATTCTAGGGCATCATTGTTCTAGGGTTGCCAAACAAAAAAAAAATAGAAACAAAAAGTAGGCTGCCGAAATTCTTAGAGTTTTGGGTTTGGCTGAAATTTGCATCACCTAGGGTTTCAAAATTCTAGGGTTTCCTGCAACTCTAAGTTTGTCAATTGCTTGGAGTGCCGTTCTATTTATTCTTTTCTATTTCATTGTCAATTCTTATGTGCTTGAATTCAATTGCTTGATTTTCACAATTGAGTATTGCTGTTTGTGATTGAATTGGAGAAAAGAAGCGAAAAGAAAATAAAGGAAAAGAAAAAAAAAATTCGAAAAAAAAAAAACAGAAAGAAGAAGACGAAAAGAGATGGTAGAATATTCAAAGTTGCTACATAGTTACAACAAAGAGAAAGAAAGTATTTGTTGATTGAGTTATTATCATCATAGGAGCTGAATACAACTTGCTAGTTGGTGTCTTGTTTAATAATTACTCTTTCTCTCGTATAAATTCCTCGAGTCTCGTGTCATTTTATTCATTCCTTGTTTCTTTGATCTAAATTACTGGTTGGAATAATACAAAGTTGTATTGTCTTGATTTAGTTCAACTAGTTCTTAAAGAACTTGAGTGGGAAAACTCTTGAGGTAAAAGGCAAGAGAGTGTGAGACTATGATCGGGAAAAAGACAATTAAGAGTGAAACACGAGTGGAGTGCCATTATTCGAGTGTAAATACGTAAATGAGTGTGTAAGGTTTTCCACTAACATTCTTTTGGGCAGCACATTACAATGTCTCATAGGAGTGACTCATCACCAAAAGGGAAGGCAGGTAACTCATCCCTTGTGTTGCAAGTCATGCAACAACAATTAGAGCGGTTGAACTTGGTGTTGGGTTCCGTGAGGGATAGTATGGATAATCAAGAAGCAGTGATTAGAAATCTGCAAGGTGAGAGAGAGATAGGAGGCGACGAGAGCCTAGTATTGAGAATGAGTATGAAAATGGAGAGTATGGTGAGGATGAGGAAAGCCTAACATCTGAAGTTGGACTGGATGGACATAGAGGAGTTAGGCGAGGAAGAAGACTTAGGGCAAACCCAGGGGGTCGAGATAGAGTAGATAAGAACCTTGGGAGCATCAAAATGAAAATACCATCATTCCAAGGTAGAACTGACCCTGAAGTTTATTTAGAGCGGGAGAAACGAATAGAGTTGGTGTTTGATTGTCATAATTACTCTGAGGAGAGGAAGGTGAAGTTGGCTGTAATTAAGTTCACTGATTATGCGATTATTTGGTGGGATCAATTAGTATCCAATAGGAGGAAGAATTTTGAGAGTCTTGTTGAAACATGGAGAGAGTTGAAAGCAATCATGAGGCGGAGATTTGTACCTAGCCACTACTATAGAGACCTCTACCAAAAACTACAAAGTCTTACACAGGAGTCTAGGAGTGTAGAGGATTACCATAAGGAGATGGAGGTGGCTATGATTCGGGTTAATGTAGTGGAGGATCAGGAGGCCACGATCACAAGATTTTTGAGTGGGTTGAATAGGGAGATAGCTAATGTAGTTGAGTTGCAACATTATAAGGAGGTAGGGGATATGGTGCACATGGCTATGAAGGTGGAGAGGCGGCTAAAAGGAAAGGGTACATCAAAGTATACTTTGGTTTCTAGTACTCCTTGGAAACCAAAGTGGGACAAAAATGATCAAGTTGTAACAAAGGGGAAGACCGAACCACCTAAGGGAAATGATTTGGGTGAGGCTGAAACCTCAAGAAAAAGAGAGAATGAGTTGAAAAACAATTGTGAGGCTGAGAGTTCAAAAAAAGAGGAGAGTGAAAGAAAAACAGAGAGTGAAAAGAACAAAGAGAGTGAGAGGAAAAAAGAGAATGAGGCCAAAACATCAAAAGAAAGGTGGGACAAGTTTAGCAAGAGCCCAAGATGGGTCTAGTTTTAAAGATCATTTAAAACTTCCAGATGTGCCAAGAAGATCAAGGAGACAATGCAAGGATTGAAGCAATCCACTTGGGACAAGTTTAGCAAGAGCCAAACATCCAAGATGGGGCTTGAAGGATGAAGATCCAGTTTTAATTCAGTTGATTAGCTACGGAAGAGGGCAAAGACAAGACTTAAAGGCTTTGAGCTCTTGAAGGGTTTCAACTTATTTAATTCATTTAAAGAACTTATGTTATTAGTTTAGAATAATTGAGTTTATTATGGGAAGCACTTAAGGGGGCCTATGCAAGGGCATGTTGGGAAAGTTATTATTTTATTGAACTAGGGTTAGGGTTACTGTAGCCGAGTTACTGTAGTGCGGCACTGTAGCCGTGGCACTGTTCATCCAGGGGTACTTTTGGAAGATGGGGGTTTATTTTGGCTAGGGTTTCATTAAGGTTTTGCTTTAAATACTCTATGTAGCCTCATTCTAATCAGTTTTATGAAGTTTATGAAATTTGATGAATTTATTCATTGTGAGTTGAGTTTTACTCCTCTTGTTCTTAATTGAACTTTTGAACTTATCAAAGGTAAATCACAACCTTTGTGGCGTTCCTCCCTTGTAATCTGGGTTCTTGAGACGGGTTCTTCAACGGGTCTAGATTTTAATATAATCTAGGTTCTTGAAACGAGTTCTCATCGGGTCTAGGTTCTCCATCCATTGACTTGATTTTGGCTTTCTTGGGGAGTTTTCAAATTGACTGTGGGTTCAAGGGATTTCATTCCCGCGGGTTCCTATCATTTGGTATTCAGAGCAAGGTTTCCAATCAGGTCTGATTCTATCTTTTATTTCTTGCATATTTAATTCTAGGGCATCATTGTTCTAGGGTTGCCAAACAAAAAAAAAATAGAAACAAAAAGTAGGCTGCCGAAATTCTTAGAGTTTTGGGTTTGGCTGAAATTTGCATCACCTAGGGTTTCAAAATTCTAGGGTTTCCTGCAACTCTAAGTTTGTCAATTGCTTGGAGTGCCGTTCTATTTATTCTTTTCTATTTCATTGTCAATTCTTATGTGCTTGAATTCAATTGCTTGATTTTCACAATTGAGTATTGCTGTTTGTGATTGAATTGGAGAAAAGAAGCGAAAAGAAAATAAAGGAAAAGAAAAAAAAAATTCGAAAAAAAAAAACAGAAAGAAGAAGACGAAAAGAGATGGTAGTAGAATATTCAAAGTTGCTACATAGTTACAACAAAGAGAAAGAAAGTATTTGTTGATTGAGTTATTATCATCATAGGAGCTGAATACAACTTGCTAGTTGGTGTCTTGTTTAATAATTACTCTTTCTCTCGTATAAATTCCTCGAGTCTCGTGTCATTTTATTCATTCCTTGTTTCTTTGATCTAAATTACTGGTTGGAATAATACAAAGTTGTATTGTCTTGATTTAGTTCAACTAGTTCTTAAAGAACTTGAGTGGGAAAACTCTTGAGGTAAAAGGCAAGAGAGTGTGAGACTATGATCGGGAAAAAGACAATTAAGAGTGAAACACGAGTGGAGTGCCATTATTCGAGTGTAAATACGTAAATGAGTGTGTAAGGTTTTCCACTAACATTCTTTTGGGCAGCACATTACAATGTCTCATAGGAGTGACTCATCACCAAAAGGGAAGGCAGGTAACTCATCCCTTGTGTTGCAAGTCATGCAACAACAATTAGAGCGGTTGAACTTGGTGTTGGGTTCCGTGAGGGATAGTATGGATAATCAAGAAGCAGTGATTAGAAATCTGCAAGGTGAGAGAGAGATAGGAGGCGACGAGAGCCTAGTATTGAGAATGAGTATGAAAATGGAGAGTATGGTGAGGATGAGGAAAGCCTAACATCTGAAGTTGGACTGGATGGACATAGAGGAGTTAGGCGAGGAAGAAGACTTAGGGCAAACCCAGGGGGTCGAGATAGAGTAGATAAGAACCTTGGGAGCATCAAAATGAAAATACCATCATTCCAAGGTAGAACTGACCCTGAAGTTTATTTAGAGCGGGAGAAACGAATAGAGTTGGTGTTTGATTGTCATAATTACTCTGAGGAGAGGAAGGTGAAGTTGGCTGTAATTAAGTTCACTGATTATGCGATTATTTGGTGGGATCAATTAGTATCCAATAGGAGGAAGAATTTTGAGAGTCTTGTTGAAACATGGAGAGAGTTGAAAGCAATCATGAGGCGGAGATTTGTACCTAGCCACTACTATAGAGACCTCTACCAAAAACTACAAAGTCTTACACAGGAGTCTAGGAGTGTAGAGGATTACCATAAGGAGATGGAGGTGGCTATGATTCGGGTTAATGTAGTGGAGGATCAGGAGGCCACGATCACAAGATTTTTGAGTGGGTTGAATAGGGAGATAGCTAATGTAGTTGAGTTGCAACATTATAAGGAGGTAGGGGATATGGTGCACATGGCTATGAAGGTGGAGAGGCGGCTAAAAGGAAAGGGTACATCAAAGTATACTTTGGTTTCTAGTACTCCTTGGAAACCAAAGTGGGACAAAAATGATCAAGTTGTAACAAAGGGGAAGACCGAACCACCTAAGGGAAATGATTTGGGTGAGGCTGAAACCTCAAGAAAAAGAGAGAATGAGTTGAAAAACAATTGTGAGGCTGAGAGTTCAAAAAAGAGGAGAGTGAAAGAAAAACAGAGAGTGAAAAGAACAAAGAGAGTGAGAGGAAAAAAGAGAATGAGGCCAAAACATCAAAAGAAAGGTGGGACAAGTTTAGCAAGAGCCCAAGATGGGTCTAGTTTTAAAGATCATTTAAAACTTCCAGATGTGCCAAGAAGATCAAGGAGACAATGCAAGGATTGAAGCAATCCACTTGGGACAAGTTTAGCAAGAGCCAAACATCCAAGATGGGGCTTGAAGGATGAAGATCCAGTTTTAATTCAGTTGATTAGCTACGGAAGAGGGCAAAGACAAGACTTAAAGGCTTTGAGCTCTTGAAGGGTTTCAACTTATTTAATTCATTTAAAGAACTTATGTTATTAGTTTAGAATAATTGAGTTTATTATGGGAAGCACTTAAGGGGGCCTATGCAAGGGCATGTTGGGAAAGTTATTATTTTATTGAACTAGGGTTAGGGTTACTGTAGCCGAGTTACTGTAGTGCGGCACTGTAGCCGTGGCACTGTTCATCCAGGGGTACTTTTGGAAGATGGGGGTTTATTTTGGCTAGGGTTTCATTAAGGTTTTGCTTTAAATACTCTATGTAGCCTCATTCTAATCAGTTTTATGAAGTTTATGAAATTTGATGAATTTATTCATTGTGAGTTGAGTTTTACTCCTCTTGTTCTTAATTGAACTTTTGAACTTATCAAAGGTAAATCACAACCTTTGTGGCGTTCCTCCCTTGTAATCTGGGTTCTTGAGACGGGTTCTTCAACGGGTCTAGATTTTAATATAATCTAGGTTCTTGAAACGAGTTCTCATCGGGTCTAGGTTCTCCATCCATTGACTTGATTTTGGCTTTCTTGGGGAGTTTTCAAATTGACTGTGGGTTCAAGGGATTTCATTCCCGCGGGTTCCTATCATTTGGTATTCAGAGCAAGGTTTCCAATCAGGTCTGATTCTATCTTTTATTTCTTGCATATTTAATTCTAGGGCATCATTGTTCTAGGGTTGCCAAACAAAAAAAAAATAGAAACAAAAAGTAGGCTGCCGAAATTCTTAGAGTTTTGGGTTTGGCTGAAATTTGCATCACCTAGGGTTTCAAAATTCTAGGGTTTCCTGCAACTCTAAGTTTGTCAATTGCTTGGAGTGCCGTTCTATTTATTCTTTTCTATTTCATTGTCAATTCTTATGTGCTTGAATTCAATTGCTTGATTTTCACAATTGAGTATTGCTGTTTGTGATTGAATTGGAGAAAAGAAGCGAAAAGAAAATAAAGGAAAAGAAAAAAAAAATTCGAAAAAAAAAAAGAAAGAAGAAGACGAAAAGAGATGGTAGAATATTCAAAGTTGCTACATAGTTACAACAAAGAGAAAGAAAGTATTTGTTGATTGAGTTATTATCATCATAGGAGCTGAATACAACTTGCTAGTTGGTGTCTTGTTTAATAATTACTCTTTCTCTCGTATAAATTCCTCGAGTCTCGTGTCATTTTATTCATTCCTTGTTTCTTTGATCTAAATTACTGGTTGGAATAATACAAAGTTGTATTGTCTTGATTTAGTTCAACTAGTTCTTAAAGAACTTGAGTGGGAAAACTCTTGAGGTAAAAGGCAAGAGAGTGTGAGACTATGATCGGGAAAAAGACAATTAAGAGTGAAACACGAGTGGAGTGCCATTATTCGAGTGTAAATACGTAAATGAGTGTGTAAGGTTTTCCACTAACATTCTTTTGGGCAGCACATTACAATGTCTCATAGGAGTGACTCATCACCAAAAGGGAAGGCAGGTAACTCATCCCTTGTGTTGCAAGTCATGCAACAACAATTAGAGCGGTTGAACTTGGTGTTGGGTTCCGTGAGGGATAGTATGGATAATCAAGAAGCAGTGATTAGAAATCTGCAAGGTGAGAGAGAGATAGGAGGCGACGAGAGCCTAGTATTGAGAATGAGTATGAAAATGGAGAGTATGGTGAGGATGAGGAAAGCCTAACATCTGAAGTTGGACTGGATGGACATAGAGGAGTTAGGCGAGGAAGAAGACTTAGGGCAAACCCAGGGGGTCGAGATAGAGTAGATAAGAACCTTGGGAGCATCAAAATGAAAATACCATCATTCCAAGGTAGAACTGACCCTGAAGTTTATTTAGAGCGGGAGAAACGAATAGAGTTGGTGTTTGATTGTCATAATTACTCTGAGGAGAGGAAGGTGAAGTTGGCTGTAATTAAGTTCACTGATTATGCGATTATTTGGTGGGATCAATTAGTATCCAATAGGAGGAAGAATTTTGAGAGTCTTGTTGAAACATGGAGAGAGTTGAAAGCAATCATGAGGCGGAGATTTGTACCTAGCCACTACTATAGAGACCTCTACCAAAAACTACAAAGTCTTACACAGGAGTCTAGGAGTGTAGAGGATTACCATAAGGAGATGGAGGTGGCTATGATTCGGGTTAATGTAGTGGAGGATCAGGAGGCCACGATCACAAGATTTTTGAGTGGGTTGAATAGGGAGATAGCTAATGTAGTTGAGTTGCAACATTATAAGGAGGTAGGGGATATGGTGCACATGGCTATGAAGGTGGAGAGGCGGCTAAAAGGAAAGGGTACATCAAAGTATACTTTGGTTTCTAGTACTCCTTGGAAACCAAAGTGGGACAAAAATGATCAAGTTGTAACAAAGGGGAAGACCGAACCACCTAAGGGAAATGATTTGGGTGAGGCTGAAACCTCAAGAAAAAGAGAGAATGAGTTGAAAAACAATTGTGAGGCTGAGAGTTCAAAAAAAGAGGAGAGTGAAAGAAAAACAGAGAGTGAAAAGAACAAAGAGAGTGAGAGGAAAAAAGAGAATGAGGCCAAAACATCAAAAGAAAGGTGGGACAAGTTTAGCAAGAGCCCAAGATGGGTCTAGTTTTAAAGATCATTTAAAACTTCCAGATGTGCCAAGAAGATCAAGGAGACAATGCAAGGATTGAAGCAATCCACTTGGGACAAGTTTAGCAAGAGCCAAACATCCAAGATGGGGCTTGAAGGATGAAGATCCAGTTTTAATTCAGTTGATTAGCTACGGAAGAGGGCAAAGACAAGACTTAAAGGCTTTGAGCTCTTGAAGGGTTTCAACTTATTTAATTCATTTAAAGAACTTATGTTATTAGTTTAGAATAATTGAGTTTATTATGGGAAGCACTTAAGGGGGCCTATGCAAGGGCATGTTGGGAAAGTTATTATTTTATTGAACTAGGGTTAGGGTTACTGTAGCCGAGTTACTGTAGTGCGGCACTGTAGCCGTGGCACTGTTCATCCAGGGGTACTTTTGGAAGATGGGGGTTTATTTTGGCTAGGGTTTCATTAAGGTTTTGCTTTAAATACTCTATGTAGCCTCATTCTAATCAGTTTTATGAAGTTTATGAAATTTGATGAATTTATTCATTGTGAGTTGAGTTTTACTCCTCTTGTTCTTAATTGAACTTTTGAACTTATCAAAGGTAAATCACAACCTTTGTGGCGTTCCTCCCTTGTAATCTGGGTTCTTGAGACGGGTTCTTCAACGGGTCTAGATTTTAATATAATCTAGGTTCTTGAAACGAGTTCTCATCGGGTCTAGGTTCTCCATCCATTGACTTGATTTTGGCTTTCTTGGGGAGTTTTCAAATTGACTGTGGGTTCAAGGGATTTCATTCCCGCGGGTTCCTATCATTTGGTATTCAGAGCAAGGTTTCCAATCAGGTCTGATTCTATCTTTTATTTCTTGCATATTTAATTTAGGGCATCATTGTTCTAGGGTTGCCAAACAAAAAAAAATAGAAACAAAAAGTAGGCTGCCGAAATTCTTAGAGTTTTGGGTTTGGCTGAAATTTGCATCACCTAGGGTTTCAAAATTCTAGGG
Source organism: Juglans cinerea (assembly GCA_961763995.1). Lineage (NCBI taxonomy): Eukaryota > Viridiplantae > Streptophyta > Magnoliopsida > Fagales > Juglandaceae > Juglans > Juglans cinerea. Next base: position 12,140,635 of record CAUIVZ010000012.1, on the reverse strand, counting down.
TTTCCTGCAACTCTAAGTTTGTCAATTGCTTGGAGTGCCGTTCTATTTATTCTTTTCTATTTCATTGTCAATTCTTATGTGCTTGAATTCAATTGCTTGATTTTCACAATTGAGTATTGCTGTTTGTGATTGAATTGGAGAAAAGAAGCGAAAAGAAAATAAAGGAAAAGAAAAAAAAAATTGAAAAAAAAACAGAAAGAAGAAGACGAAAAGAGATGGTAGAATATTCAAAGTTGCTACATAGTTACAACAAAGAGAAAGAAAGTATTTGTTGATTGAGTTATTATCATCATAGGAGCTGAATACAACTTGCTAGTTGGTGTCTTGTTTAATAATTACTCTTTCTCTCGTATAAATTCCTCGA